>VFFE01007192.1:215326-559378 GCA_008921705.1 Burhinus oedicnemus
AAGGGGGGGGGGCTGGGGGAAGGGTTGTTTGTTTGTTTGTTTATTGTTGCTGGTTTTCAGTCATGGGAGCACCCATCTGCAATGAATATGATTTTTGCCTGTGTGCTTGACTTGGAAATTTCAAAACTGATATTTTGAGATGTCTGGCAGCTTTTCCATACCATCCAAAGCTCTGTCTCCTTGCTTATCTCACACGGCAAATTAATACTGAATCCTTTACTAGATGTACTTAACACAAATACCCTTGATGCGAGAATCTTCCTTTAATTATGTCAGATATATGCAATGTTCCCAAACTAGGTGGTAGGATGCAGTATGCTAACTTACAATAAAAACTCCAAGAATGCTTCTGGTGAATGAATATTGACTGCAAATTGGTGGAAATTAGTTTAAAAACACAGATTTAATCTTTCTTATGAATTGTTAAATAAATACTAATGTTGGTCTGCATGGATATGCTCATCTAATCATGGTAATACAATAGCACACACAATACAATCTTTACAAGACAGAAAAAGTGACCCAGAATCCTGTGGCCTTTTGGAGCCAGATACAGTAAAAATTCAAGAAAGAGTTTATTGTACTACATTTTTAGCTCTCACTTTTCTTTTCTCTTTCTTGTTTTCTGTGCTTATCTAGTATTTTTTCTGATACAGCAGCTCTGGTTTTGTCTTTACAGCATTCAAAGAAAGTTATAAGTAAGTTGCCTTATTTGAAGGAAAATATGAATATAAAACTGTATGTACACTGACTGTATTGTTTTAACTTTGAGTTATTCTTTTGGTAATATTTGTATACATTTTGGAGAGGTAGTAAGAAGAAAAAATTCGATTCAAAAATCAGTTTTAATTTTGGTAATTTTACAGAACACAAAGTCAGTCATACAGCTCAAGAAACAGAACTGTACCAAGGCAACTATGCAGTGATGGACTTTTCCTGTTTGACATGTTTCCCTGTTGAAGAGAAAGGACCAAATACCTCAGAGAGATTTAGGCACTGAAAAGTCAGCTAATTTCAATTCAATCACAATTTCATCAATTTCAGTCCATGAAACTTTAGCATCTGAATACCTTTGGAAATGTGGGTCAAAGAGACTCAGCAAGTTTAATATCTACACTCAGCCACACAGATTAACACCTATAAAATTTCTCTGGGATAAACTTACTCAACTGCAAAGGAGTCATAATCTTGCTGTATGGCATTATATATGGAAGTTGCTTATGTTAATTAAACAGAAAACTTAATAAAGTCATAGACTTTTATTTTGATCATATATGATTTAATGATACTATCATAGAATCGCAGAATGGTTGAGGTGGGAAGGGACCTCCAGAGGTCATCTGGTCCAATCTCCTGCTCAGGCAGGGCCACCTAGAGCCCATTGCTCAGGAGCAGGTCCAGATGGCTTTTGAATATCTCCAAGATGGGAGACTCCACAATCTCCCTGGGCAACCTGTGCCAGTGCTTGGTCACCATCAGTAAAAAAGTGTTTCCTGCTGCTCAGACAGAGCCTCCTGAGTTTCAGTTTGTGTCCATTGCCTCTGGTCCTGTCACTGGGCACCACTGAAATAAGCCTGGCTCCTATGTGTCTATACACATATATTCTTAAACACATAAATAAATGTACATTTAAAGACATACATATACCCACAATTATTATTCTCAGTTTTATGCCTCTTGCTACATATCTTGTTTGGTGTATCACCGTAATTGATACAATTGTCTTAATTGGATATTTTAGAGTTTTTGTTATGGCAAGTATAAATGAAAACCAATTCTGATTTTATTCCTATATGCTTTATGTTTTCCATTTTCTTTAAGTAATTTTTCCCAGTATAATATTAATTCTGTTTCTGCAGATGTGCCCTGGAATTTGAGTTGCTTCCCCCAAATGTAAAATATATATACTTCTAGAGTTCCATTTGCCTAATTAAGTGCCAGCTGAAGTAATGCATCACCTATACTCTAGGACCTCTGTTTGATTCCTGGATAAGAAAGAACAATTCAAGCTGGGTTGTTTAATGCAGCTTCTGTATTCCCTGTATAGACAGCAGAATGAGAGTCAGGAGCCACTAAAGGACTGCACGTAAATTCTTTCCCTTCCTTGAGATACTAACACTGTAAAATTTTGTTTACCACTAGATCCAATCTCTGTATATTTTTTTTGTTTTTTGTTCATGTGATAATAACAGTTTGGTTCTTGCTAGGAAATAACCATAGCTATTTTTTCTGCATCTCGCCATGTCCTGATCTCTGTAGGCATTTGTACCTCTGTTTATAGTAAAGGTTCCTGCATGCACTATCTTTTGTCTGTGCTGGATTTTATAGAACAAACTGTTGGTTGAAACACGCACAGCTGAATTTCCATACAGTGTCAATTTATACTTACATCTTTTTCATAAGAATCACGCATCCCAGGGAATAATTTGTATATTGCACTTTATGACTTTAAGATGTTTGCTCTATACTTGCCCTTACAGATTTCTCTTCTACTTTTCATTGGTCACGCATCTAGAAGAAAGAACTGTAGCACATAGTAAATAGCAACAGCTGCAATGGCAACAGTGACAACAACAACAACAATGCAATTTTACTAGCCATGCCTATAATAGTATATAAGATTGACACAGATGTGTTACTTGCAGAGTGCCAGCTGCTAGCACTTCTTTGCTTGTTGGCTGTAAGCAAACGAAAAAGAAATAAACCAGATTATTTCTGTGACACACCACTTATTTCA
The DNA here is from genome assembly GCA_008921705.1 of Burhinus oedicnemus. Classification (NCBI taxonomy): domain Eukaryota; kingdom Metazoa; phylum Chordata; class Aves; order Charadriiformes; family Burhinidae; genus Burhinus; species Burhinus oedicnemus. Next base: position 218,064 of record VFFE01007192.1, read on the forward strand.
CAGATACTTCAGCAAACGTAAGGGCACATTTCATAGCTGAATATATTTTACCCTTGGATACATTCAATTTGCATTCATTTTAGAATTTATTTTGTTGATTACAAAAGGTTATAAGATTAATAAGTAGTCATTGCTAACGTATGCAATGGACTATAAGCTTCAGTTGATGTTTTTTTCCCAAAGAGGCATTAGAGATTAGTTCATACAAATCATAGTGAGCAGTATATCTTATCTTTCAAAGCTGGTCTTTATCACTATGTTGCTTTATAATCTCTGAATGATTTCTAAAATCCCTGCCACAAAAGCCAACAAAACCCCAGCAAACTCTACTCTACCAAAGTGAAATGATACATTGCAATCTCAAACACTTTTATAGAAGAACTGATTTTCAAAGAATCCTTTGTAGATGTAAAACGAGATAGCTTAGAAACACACAGAGAATACTACAGCTTGTGAAAAGATCCTTATTTGTTGAGAAAATATATCAGTGGGCAGCCTACTTTTCTGGTTTCCAGGGCATTAGGCTGAGGCTTGGCATGTGCTCCAACCCCAGCCTACATCATTTTTGAGATTCATGATGATGGACCAGAAGGGCAAGGTCCTCTCTGAAGTTAAGCACAATGACAGTGCCCAAACGCCAGCTGACAAGGAAGAAGATCTTTGTGGTCACCTAGAGCAGGGGTTCACTGCAGTGCGGTGTCAGGGTCACCTCTAGATAGGTGGTTAGTGAAAAGGTTCTTCCTTGCTTGGAGAGGTCTCCTGATCAGATCACTCTAAGGCTACTAAGGTCAAGCATTTCTGGATGCTGGAAGGTGAAGCATCCATTACACCCCATATCCCTAACCATTTTACTACTGGCTTACTGATCTAATCACTATTCCTTCTATATTGACCTTTCCCCCACTGAAATTTGGAGGAAAATACTCCAAGATGATGCAGAATAGCCAGATGTTCTTAAAATGTAATCTATGTCCAAGGACATTAATACATTCAGAGATGCTCTGTGAAGATCTCGTCTCCTCACCTCCAGTGCAGCTGCAGGAAAAAGAATAAAATTTCATCATCCACCTTCTTATTTTTTCTATGGACAGAAGGGACAGGTCAGATTTTAGGTAGATCTGGAATCTTCTCACATGTCAGTTATAGTTCAGTCACTTTAGTTTATCATGACATTTTCTTAGGCTGCCACTGTTGGAAAGAAATTACAACTTTTCTAGATCTTTATAAATACATACCTAGAAAAGAGCTCAGAAGTTCATTAGCTCCCTCTGCTACTTGTAAAATATCTAAAGATTTCCTCTGACATTTTTTAAAAACTGAAAAAAAGTTATCTAAACCTATCCTTGCCCACCAAACATGTTAATTTCTCTATATAGACATTATTCAGATTTTTAAAAAAATTGAAATGTCCACACACAGACACTTAAATATAGGTGTCATAGATAATATGAATCCCAACTTGCAGGTCAGCTGCTTCAGGAAATAAAATATATATGTATATATATATCCTTTTTCACTCTTCCTCAAAGTTTTGGTAAATTTGTTACTGTTGAGACAGTGTCTAAAGAGCGTCTCAAGAACTGTGAGTAGTGCATGATTCTGGATTAAATTTTAGATGAATTTTTCAATTTAAAAAATTTGTAGTAATTTTTTGAATGGTTGCAATACATATCTTGCACAAAATTATGGAAACTGTAGAATTTTAGTTGCAGAAAATGCATGAGATTTTATTTAAAAATCTTATTTGAAGGTAAAAAGTCTGTGCTAATCTTAAGAAAATATATTTAGCCAAAAAAATCTTGTCTACATAACTCAGATTCTCCTTTAATCCTTTAAGTGTTTTGATATCATGCGGTTAACTCAGTTAAGGAAACTAATATTAATGACAACAAAGTCAGACAAATATTTATGTAATAAATAGCATTCAATATATAAGTTAGCTCCTGTAATTGGTATACCCTATATTTCATATACAAGGAATACTGAAGGCAAGCGAAAAATTCTGTCTAAGGTAATTGAAAGATTCTGTGGAGCAATAATTAAATTAAACTCAGAAACAATTTTATTTGCACATTCACCCATCCTTTTGTCTGTTTATTGTCTTTTCTGACTGATAATAAAACCTGTATTAATTCCTGTACTTTTTTGTGCGAACTGTTGTGGTGAAATACAAGCTCAGAAATATATGAACATATTTTCAGAAATTCAAGCAATGATCCACATATACCTATATGTCCCTTTTAAACAGAACACTGTCCATCTTTCGAAGGCATGAAAATATATGTGCATTGTGATCCCTTAAGTGTACCCGCAACTTAACGTGTAAAAATAGCCTATATTACAAATATATCATAGTTCTTTATTATACTATAACATCTTACTGCTTTATATAAATACAGATTATAAAACTGCTGTATTAGAAATTAAATATTAATACACAATGTGCTTTCAAAACACAAGCCTCAAAATGCAGTTCATATTTTACTTTTAGTGCTCAGCTGAAAATCTTCATGACTTTTCAAAATAAATCTGAACAGCTACTAGACATTTTTGTTTATGACTAAAGGCTATCCACATTAGTCCATGCTGACATAACAGTTAATAGACAGATTTTGCAATACAGTTTTGAAACATCCAAAACAATGGTGATATGGTTTATCCCTCTGCAGTGCTATGTCACTGGGAATATTTAATGAATAAGGACAAGGAGCTTTTTAATTGTGATCTAAACTTCCACAGATTGCAGTGGGAACTCATAAAAATGGTCAGTTAGAAGAGATTTTATACAATGTTTAAAGGTTTATTTGTACATTTGATTGCAATGCGGTTATGTGGTCATTTAAATAAAAAATTTCCATTTTATATTGCAACACATCTTAATCTAAGTAGTATATTAGCTAGTTTACTAGGAGTTGAGACACATTAAGTTACTAAATTAGGTTTTCACAATTATGAGTGATAATCAAATTATGCCCCCAACTTCGATTGATTGCTTTTAAGAACCTTTAATTGCAGTAGGCACCATCATGCTCTTGTGTCACCTTTGCTTCATTTCTCTTCTCTTCTCTTCTTATGCTCACTTAATAGATTGCATCCACTTACTTTTTTTACCAAATGTCTCCTCTTATTTCTGGCTGGATTACCTTCCCTACAACAGGTGTATCCCTACCTCCTTCCTCTTCCTAGCTGCCAAATCAGCAAGAGAGCTGTAAATCATCACCAGAGTAAAGCCCAAAGTTCTCACAAAATCAACGTTTCAGAAAAAAATTTGCATTTATTGAGCTCAAAATGTTAAAAAAGAAGAAAAAGAGGTCTTGGGTTCGGAGAGCTTTCTCTGATTTTAAGGCAGAGGTGCAAAGGAGGCTCACTTGCTGGGTAATATTGGCACTCCTGGCAGGGAGCAGTGGGTTGGGGAGCCCCTGGCAGCTGCTAAGTGACTTCATGGTCAAGTGTACAAGTGGAATTAGTGGAAAACAACATCAGTTTTAGAGAATGGTTCTAGGGGTATCAAGAAAGCTTCTGACTTGCTAGAAATTTGTGAATGTTTCCTAAACATGGAGCTGGGTGGGTGACGTTTTTTTCCATGTATCTTGTATGACATGGATAACCCTACCTCAGTCATTCTCACTTCAGACTTTCAGTTTTCTGCCCAATATCTGGCCTGAAAATATACTTAAAAATTGTAACTTGTTCTCTGTTTGAATATTTCACATGGCCTTATGAATGGTCTAATGTAAGATAGACCTAGTCTAATTGACCTGATCTGTATATGTAATACCCAGCTGGCATATTCCAGATGTTTTCTTGTCTATCTCTTACAGTAGGCACAAGATAAACCTAATACTCTGATTTATTTCTTCTCTGTTTTTAAGTTACGCTGGTTTTACTCTAAAACTACTTTTGGAAAAGAGGACACTCAGGCTATTGAGATCTCATACAGGTTTTAGGAGAAGCGTAGAGAATGGACATCTGTTTAGTCATCATCTCTGATTAGTGTCAGTGTCTGGTCAGATGAAGATTGTTTTCACTGCAATGATGGACCCACTTTATTTGTCTTTCACAAATAGGCTATGAAGAACAGCATTATCAGATGACCATTTTTCCAGCTGTTATTGGTCAGTATCACCACAAGCCATGCAGTTACAGAGGATTAAACTCTCATTCCAGATTATTTAAAAAAATCAGCAAGTCCACAATAGTTTGCTGAATGACCATGCTTGGAAATTAGCCTCTTTTACAAGAGCTTGGATATTAATGTTCTGAAGAGAGGTTCAAGTTAGTGGATAACTGCCTGAACCTACACAGGAATGTGGTGATTGTTTTCAGTGCTTTTGAGCCACAGACAAAAGAACCCAATCCTTACAATGTGATCCTCCTTTTTGGACATTATGCATACATGTAGTGTCATCTCAAGAAGCCACTTTTTTTCTCTCTAATTTGACAAGATTTTAAATTATTTTTTTTAAAGCACATCTCTGGGGGAGAGCAACTAATCTAGGACATTATGAAGAGTAAAATGAGCTCCCTTCCTCTCTTCCATTGACAGGAAAAAGGGAAAAAATTAAGCAGAAACCAGGACTATGCCACTTGTTCCTCCATCATCTGTCTGTCTGACAGCAACACGACAGATCCTTAACTACACAGACCCCTAATAAATGCTCATACACAGAGACTCTGCAAAAGCAGAAAGAGGACTGAGGCACAGACCAGCATCCCAGCCTTAGGAATGATGTTAAAAAATCCCAGACACTACGTGAGAAATAAAGTTAAAGGAGGAAGAGTATTACTGGGTTCACACTGGAAAGAACAATATTGATTCAGAGATTTAGGGGCAGAATTAACTGTTGGGTGAGGAATGAACAGATGTGGGTTTGTTAAAGATTTCTGTTTCTCTCTTGCTCACACACACATACACACTTTTTCAATTTAGGTACCAATTATTCCTATTTCATAAAGCTGTTTGTTTTGTTCTTACCCCAGCAGATGTTTAAGACTATGAAACATGGGAATTTGATCTTCTTTTTAGATGAGCTCACTGAATTTTAATGTCTCATATTTTCATGTGATTACAGAAGAGTTCTGATCGAAGTGAATTCATCTTTGGGAAAGATATAAGAAACAAAAAATGCATTACCTCTCTGTATAACAGAAAACCGCTGTGTATACATGTACATGTATAAAATATTTCTGTTAGAGAAATTTAAAATTATTATTTGTTCTTCTATTTAATTTCATAAAAATCTTCCTATGCCAACTCATTATAGGCTTGTAAGTAGAAGCTGACAATGAAAGCTTGACTTGGTCCACCATGAGGCAGTATGCTCTAGTAAGTGTGCTTGTTCTTGGGAATCTATAAATGTCAAGACTGTTAACTATTTCACTGTTCATCAAAGCATGTCAGAAAAGACAGAGTTTTTTTCTCTGAAGAGGTGCTCAATCAACTGTGAGTGGCAGGTCCTTTTCGTGCCATGGATTTATGGTTTTGGGAAGTGTACTTTATTTACTTTTTTTTTTTTTCCACAGCGCAGGAGCCCAGCAGTGCTCTGCAAGGCATCTGGCAGGCTATGCCTCTGTTGTAACAAGGGCAGGTTTCAGACACCCTCACTCAAGCTGTTGCCTACTTGAGTTCGAACACAGACATGTGCTGCCCCTCAGGAGACACATATCTGGAGCTGGACAGCTGTTAATATCTGGTAGCCCACAGTTGATGGGGGTGCTCAGGTCCACCCTTGCATTTTGGGACATATCTATATTTCTTTCAGGGGAAGCCCAGACAGGTCATCATAGAATCGTTTAGGTTGGAAAAGACCTTTAAGATCATCTAGTCCAACCATTGACCCTACTCTACCAGGTCTGCCACTAAACCATGTCTCTAAGCACCACATCTACATGACTTTTAAACACATCTAGGGATGGTGACTCAGCCACCTCCCTGGGCAGCCTGGTCCAATGTTTGATCACTCTTTCAGTGAAAATTTTTTTCCTAATGTCCAGCCTAAACCTCCTCTGGTGCAACTTGAACCCATTTCCTCTTGTCCTATTGCTAGTTACTTGAGAGAAGAGACCAGCTCCCATCTCACTACAACCTCCTTTCAGGTAGCTGTAGAGAGCAATAAGGTCTCCCCTCAACCTTCTCTTCTCCAAATTAAACAACCCAAATTCCCTCAGCCACTCCTCATTAGACATGTTTTCCAGACCCCTCACCAGCTTTGTTGCCCTTCTCTGGACACGCTCCAGCACCTCAATGTCCCTCCTAGACTGTGGTGCCCAAAACTGAACACAGTACTCAAAGCTGCGGCCTCACCAGCGCTGAGTACAGGGGCACAATCACTTCCCTTGCTAAGGTAGGAAGCTTAACAAGGCAACACAGTTTTCTGGTATCAGTGTCAGGTATTTCAACTTAGGACAAGTCAAGACTCAAGAGCCGCAACAGGGTTTATAAACAGTTTTCTGATACTGCTGCAGTCCTTAGCCAGCCATTTCTGATAAGGGTTGTCTGTGAATAATAATTGCCTGTTGCCCTCATTTAATAACTCTGCTAAACCGAAGCGTTAAGGTCTGAAAAATATGATGGCAAAGTACTTTGAAAATGTAACTCAAATGGTTGGAGAGCAATCTAATGAGCAGGTTGTTGTAGTTTGTCAAAGGACTAGCAAAGCTCTACACAAGATTCTTATCGTGCTTTATGGAGGAAAATGTACACATGTCATTAAGAGATACATAATGTGTACTGAATAGTGTTCTGTAGCTTATGCACAAACTCAGCATAAGAATAGTACAATTAACTAATCAGAAAATGCATGTTGAAAGATGACAACCAATGTGAAATGAATAGTGTACTGCATAAAGAACTGCTTACTTGTGTGAAGAGGAATTGTGGTCTCAATTATTTATATTGGACTGCTGACAAAGGAGATCCAATTTTGTGCTGTTTGATCACAGTGTGACATATAGGTTTGTTAACCACCGTAAATGCCCCACAGACAAAGAAATCTGACTGACAAAAGCAATATCAAGCTGGCCAAGCACTAAATGAATGTGTTCCCTTAAGAAGATAGAGTTAGATGTAAACTCTGGATCAGGCAGCTGTGGCCAGTGGAAAAGCATCTGCGCCTGGTGTGACATGAGTAGAGCAGAGCTGCTGAAATGTCCTGGAGAGCTGATAGTGGCCAGTGGGTCAGAGCAGCCACTAGCTGGTCAGAGAAGGGGGCCCTTTAAGGACTGACCAACAGTAACAATTTACATATGGTCTCTTTTTTTGTTTGTAAAAGTTTTAATATTTTACTGACCTTTCCTTCTCTTGTGAGCAAACAACATATCCTTATACCAACAGGTCATGGCCTCTTATGGCTTTTCTTACTGAGCCATGCCCATGGGTGAGCTCACACACTGATCCTCCGGAGCAGAAGGAGTAAAGTCATTCTGGCCCTGTCCATACTCCTACAAATGCCCGGTTCTTCCTTCCGGCAGTGTATCAGGGAACTGCACCATTCAGTTTTAAAGAGGCCAAATGCTAGCACTTCTTGTTGGAGGGTGCTGCACAGCTTTCTATAAGCTTTATCTGGGAGCTTTCACAGTGACCAGCATTCCCATTATGTTTTTTCTGTGTCCGTCCCCACAACAATTCCTGTGACACACCAGTTGTGTAGTGCCACCCAGGCAAAACAACCCCCTTATGCAATTGAAAGTATTGTTTCATCTTCAGTTTCTTACTTGGCCAGGGGCCATGAGAGAATATTAGGAACAGGTGGCGGTAGCCAAAGTCCTAGATTTTGCTTTATTATTTGTGTGCATTTACAGCCTTCCTATGTGACAGTCTCATTTAGTCGGTGCTACAGGCAATCTCTGTCTGTACCTAAAAATATCTTTAACAGCTGCACGTAGAGAACAATCACGGGGGAAGGAAAAGAAGCATACAAAAGCAAAAGACAACTTAGAAAGGAATTGGAACCAGAGGAATTCAAGACTGTGGTTCTTTTATTACCTAAAAGGACACTTATTTTGAGGAGCATGCAGAGTTTGCTTTTACTGATTCTATTTTTGTTGATATTTTGTCCGTTGCCATTGTTTGCTTAAAATAATTTCTCAGGAGATACCTGCTGGCTGCCGGCAGCAAATTTTAGCAAAGTAGCTCTGAAAGTGAAAAATTGGATTATTCTCTACAGAAGACAACTACTTTATACAAGCACAAAGAAATATCTGTGAATCTTGGCATTATATATTGGGATGTGTGACAAGTTCCTATAAACTCGCAGACACAACCAAGAAATAGTGTGAAGAAAATATTTTTCTCTCTCTTCAAACCTTCAGCTGGAAAGACTGGGGGGTAATATCTTTTATCTCTTTTTCTGGTACTCACTGGAACATTCACATTTAAAAGTTCTTTCCTGGCCTTTCTTCCCAAAGTCCTTGTAACACTTATTATGTCACAAACTTTGTCTTATCCCTTTCCTGCCACTCTGTCACCACTCAAAAATTGTTAAGCCAGGGCTGAGAAAAATCATTCTGTCTTTGTAATCCCAAAGTGGAGACCTTAAACTGGCAAACAGAAACCAAATTATATCCCTTTATGAACTACCCCTCCCTCTGTTTTCTCCCTTTTCCTTAGGTTTTCAGCTTCCTTGTAAGTGTTTTGGCTGAGTGTGTCATTGGACACACTGTCAGGGTAGCCTGACACCCCAGGACAGCTTGCCGGTTTCAGATAGTTGTCTAAATCCTGATTAATTTCCTTCTTCCCCCCACCCACCCTGCAGCTTTGAGGTCATAATAGGAGCAGGTTTCAGGATGTCCTAGTTTCCTAAGGGATAAAATTAAGTATTTTCCTCATCCCAGAACAGTGTAGGATGGTGAGTAACTTATAAGATTCATGTTGTCTCCACTTGCACGGTGTTTTTTCTTGTTCAACATACTGGTTCCCTGAGGAACTCTAATTGGAAGTGTATTAGAAAGAAAGACCTACTCAGGGATGTAGAAAATGATGTGGTGTCCCTCATGTCCAGTATGAGAAAAATTATTTTATAGCCACCGTTTTCCCAGTCTTTTTAGTTTCATGTTACAAGGGAGGAATAGCAGAAATCTGTGCAGTGTGTCCCTGATACCAGTGCAAGAGTGCCCACACATGCCCACAAATTTTTCTTATCTTTTCCACATATATCTTACCTGAATTATAAGAGGCTTTTACTTTCTCTGTCCCTCAATTTATTTTGGAGAAATATTTGTCTACCCTGTCGTAAAATCCTCCGGAAACTGGAATTCTACAACATGTCTAAGTACTCTTTTCTGGTGCTTCACTGAATATTCTTAACTGAAACTATTTCCCTCTAATTCCACACAGAATAAAAAATAAAACAGAACATCCACACAGACTCCATTGCTTCCAAGTAAATTTTAGTTAACTCACCTCTGGCAAGATTCTCCTAACCTACATTTAGATGCCCATAATATAAATATCTAAAGCTGAGCTGACTCTCATTGGTTACTTCTACAGTCAATGGAGAAAAGGAGGCACTTCTAGACTTCTATTCATCTGATCTATTTTAGCTAATTAGTAAGATTAACCATGACCAATAAGTTCCTACTTCACCTGCTTAGCTAGACAGAGACCTTAAGCAAATTAAGAGATAGAACTAGAGTTTTACATTTACTCTGGTAAGTTCCAGCTAGAGGAGAACACAAGAACAATGCTACTACTAAAGCCTTATGAATTATTTCTTAATGAAAGCAAATCTTACCTAAGGTGTCCAGAATCAACCAATAGAATGATAATAGCTTCTCAAACATTCAAGATTAATCTGGTATCTCACAGTCAGTTCAAGTATGAAAAAAAAAAAAAAGGAAAAAAAAAGTAAAGAAGAGCAAAAAATAAATGAGCATAAATTAAAGCTGCCCAAGGGTTCTTTACAAATACATCAAGACAACAGATATTATGAGACCAGAGAGTAGATGCATTAAAAAGTGAGGTGAATAAAAATAGCCATGATTCATATAATAAATGCAATAATGAACTCCTTTTAAAGCACCTAAGATTTAATTAAAAACTGAACTGAACTAAACTAAAGGGTTTCTAGCTGTTATAACAAATGTGGAGGGAATTTTCCAGACATGAATAGAATATTTTCAGAGACACAACAGTGATGTGAGTGCCTCTGAAGTAAATGTCTACCCCATTTGATTTACCCTTGGCCTCTACTCATCTCACTGTGCAGCAGTAACACAAGGAGTTCAAGCCATCAGAAAGTAATGTGAAGATTTCAATCAAGTCACCCCTTGGGGAAGATTCAGGCCAATGACTGAAAGAAATAAGGAAAAACAAAAGACTTGCTTGTAAGTTTCCATTTCATGCTAAGATAAATTTGCTCACATATTTGCAAGAATACAAAGCAAAGCTTGAAGAAAGTTATAGTTGTTAGTTATGAAGTCATGTATGCAAAGTTTTTCCTTTTTTATGTGAGAATTCCTAGATTTTATATTTATTTTTTAGTTTTTCAAATTCCTGTTTTTCCTATAAGCCTGTCTTACTCAATACTAATGAGACAAATTACACACAGAATTAGCAGATTTTCAACACTTTTCTTTTAGCTGAGTTGTTGAAAGTGTAATTCACTGAGGAAGATGACAGTTGCAGTGAGAAGAGGTCTGGTAAAGGTCTCATGATCTCATAGTGAGGTGGACCATGCATGAAGACAAAAATCAGTAGTCTTCAAACAAGGTGAGAGGAATAGAAAAGTAGATGTTAGGGATACAAGAATGATTAAGTTTGATTCTTGCTCATGCTTTTCTGGTAAAGCACCACAAAGCAGAAAAATGACTACATTCTTTGAAAGGCAATGGTGTCTTCAAAGATGCAACCTGCTCTCTAGTTCACAAAAATGCAGCAAGTTCCTACAGACAGACTGGAGCTGACCATCAGGGGTTTGTGAGGGCCAGCTGCCCCACAAGCGGGAGCCAGGAGTGGCCATGGGGCTGGCAGGGCCATACCCCCCTGGAAGCAGGGCCCTATCCCACAGCACTCAGTGAGGGAGTAGGACCAGGTTGGGGAAAATGACTACGGCTGGCCCAGAGCCCACAACTTCCTGGCAAGACCACAGTGACAGGGAGGACTAAGGTCCAGTCAGGAGCCAACCTGAAGGTCTGGTCCAGACCATGGACAGCCACGTGGGCCCTGGGGTCATGGGAAGCGTGCACACCAGCACCTGGCACATAAGCCACCACTTTTTCACTGGTGTGAAAGCACAGTGCCGCAGCAGCATGCTGTTCATTCCTATTGAGCTGCTTGTCCTCCAGGACCTTCAGGTCCCTTTCCACATAGCTGATCCCCAGCCAGGTAGGTCCCAGACTGTGCTGTACTCCTGGATTATGTTTTCCCAGGTGTAATACCTTACACTTGTCCTTGTTGAACTTCATAAGGTTCTTGTTAGCCCACTCTCTCAGCCTATCCACGTCTTCCTGCACGGTTGCTCTCCCTTCCGAAGTGTCCACTTCCCAGCTCGGTTTGGTATCATCAGCAAACTTCATCAGGGTACACTTGATTCTATCATCCAGATCACTTATGAAGATATTAAACAGTGTTAGGCCCAATATGGATCCCTGGGGGATCCTTCCTGTGACAGGCTGCCAGTTTGAAAAGGAGCTATTTACTACCACCTTCTGGTCAGATAGTTCCTCACCCACAAAACAGAGCACTTGTCTAGACCCGTAACACATCAGTTTCTCTAGGAGGAGGCTGTGAGGACCTGTATCTAAAACCTTGCAGAAATCCAGGTAGACAATGTCCACAGCTCACCCTACATCAACCAAGCAGGTTACTTTGTCATAGAAGGTGATCAGGTTTGTCAAGCACGATTTGCTAACATTTTCCTTCTGTTTCAGCTTGTTGTTCATGTACCTGAAGAACCCTTTCTTGTAGTTTTTGACATCTCTGGCCAATTTCAATTTGAGTTGAGCTTTTGCTTTTCTAACTGCATCTCTGCATGCCCTACCAGTGCTCTTCTAGTTCTCAACAAATATTCATCCGCTTTTCCACCTCTGGTACTTTTCTCTTTTGGTTTTGAGCAGACTCAGAAGCTCTCAGTTAAGCCAAGGGGGTGTCTTGCTCTGCCTACTTCCCTTACCCTTAAAGAGGATGAACAGTTTTTGTGCTTCCAGGAGAACGTTCTTGAAAAACTCCCAGGACTCGCCAGCTCCTTTATTCTCCATGAAAGCTTCTTATGGAATCCCTCCCATTTGAGCTCTGAGAGAGATGAAGTTTGCTCTTCTGAAATCTAAAACCTGCATCTTAGCACTAACCTGCAGTGTGCTCAGCAGGATCCCAAACTCCACAATATTGCGATCACTGCAGCCAAGGCTATCACTAACCAAGATATTACAGAGCAGGTTTTCTTGGTTTGTAAGTAACAAGTCCAACAGTGCCTCATTCCTGGTTGACGCATCTAACATTTGTATGAGGAAGCAGTCCTCTACACAATCCAGGAACTTAATGGATTTTCTCTCTTTTAATATGAGAATGCCATCTCAGTGAGTAACAAATAGAGAGAAAAGGAAAAATTGAGTGGAAAGCATCAAAAAATCAAAAAATTCTTAGTATTTACATAATTGCCAAAAAAAGAAAGTTGGAGGGCAGGACATGGGAACCAGTTATATAAAGTAACTGTGGGATCTTCACAGAATCATAGAATCATAGAATGGTTTGGGCTGGAAGGGGCCTTGAAAGGTCATCTAGTCCAATCTCCTGTGCAATGAGCAGGGACATCTTCAGTGAGAACAGATTGCCCTGAGCCCTGTCCAAAATGACCTTGAATGTTTCCAGGGATGGGCCAACCTGTTCTGGTGTTTCACCACCCTCATCATAAAAAATTTCTTCCTTATATCTATTCTAAATCTACCATCTTTAAAACCATTACCACTTGTCCTATCGCAACAAGTCCTGCTAAAAAGTCTACCCCCCTCTTTCTTATAAGCCCCCTTTAAGTATTGAAAGGCTGCACTAAGATCTCCCTGGAGCCTTCTCTTCTCCAGGCTGAACAACCCCAACTCTCTCAGCCTTTCCTCATTGGAGAGGTGTTTCATCCCTCTGATCATTTTTGTGGCCCTCCTCTGGACCCACTCCAACAGGTCCATGTCCTTCTTATGCTGAGGACTCCAGAGCTGGACACAGTACTCCAGGTAGGGTCTCACCAGAGTGGAGTAAAGGTGGAGAATCACCTCCCTCAACCTTCTGGTCACGCTTTTTTGATGCAGCCTAGGATGCAGCTGGCTTTCTGGGCACACGTTGTCAGCTCATATCCAGCTGGGTAGTTCTAGGCACAGAGATGAGGTTGACAGGTTGGTAGTTCCCGGGGTCCTCCTTTCTACCCTTTTGAAAAATGCGTGCAATATTTCCCTTTTTCCAGTCACTGGGGACTTCACCTGATTGCTATGACTTTTCAAATATCATGGAGAGTGGCTTGGCAACTACATCAGGACTCTGGGATGCATCCTCCAGCTCCTTCTATATGTTCATGTTCCTCAGGTGGTAACGAACCTGATCTTCTCTTACAGTGGGAGGGACTTTGTTCCCCCAGTTCCTGCCTTAAAGTCCATCCACTTGAGAGGTGTGGGAAGAGAGGTTGGTAGTGAAGACTGAGGCAAAATACCTGTTAAGTACCTCAGCCTTCTCCTCATCTCTTGTTACAAGTTTGCTAGTCTTGCTCATCAGGGCGGGGTATGATTTTTTTGTCCTTTCTTTTCTGGCTGGCATACCTGTAGAAGCCCTTATTATTATTCTTTGTGTCCCTTGCCAAGTTCAGCTCCAGCTGTGCCTTGGATGTCCTGACACCGGGGCAAAGCCCTGTATGACCTGATTGCTCTTTGAAGAAGAGGTTTGACTACGTGACTTCTAGAGGTTGTTTCCAGACACATTTTTATTATTATTTTCAGTACAGACCTTGTAGCACTTGCCAAGGTTTCAGAATGAGAAGCGGAAAACTCATGCAGCATCTTCAGAAAAGCTTAGAACAAATTTTTTCATAAGATAAAAATAAAAATGAAAAGCACTAATCAAGACAGGGAGATCATTTCAGATGCTTGTGAAAAGTTACACATATATCTGACCTAGGCTAACTGCAGGTACTTTTTCCTTTTTGTGAGCCCTGGATTCATGCAAATTCACAATTGCAAAGTTTGGTTCAATCAGCTGATACTAGGTATGAGTCAAGGAGGTCTGAGGAGCACTAGGTTAGGTCAATTTCTATTTCCTACATCTAAAATAGAAATATGTAAACACAAGAGAGGAAAATAGGTAAATACACCATACATGTAGCAGAATTAGCTCCATGTTACATCTTGTCGGGTTACTGAAAATGGACACTTTTTAAAGTGAAAACCTGGTTGCATATTTCTGCAGCTCTCAGTGCTGAGAGGCACTGAGGCATCCTTGAGGCTGACTATTGGGAGTTCTGGAGTATAAAAATAACTAGACAAGTGCACATTTGATTAACCAAAATAAACACCTCAGTAACTTCTGAACTGTGAATCAACAAATGAACACTATTTAGCTGTAAAAGATTGAGTTCTAAATGAAAAATATTTGCTGAATTTCTCATCACCCAGGAGAAATTTGCATTGCAAATATGTGACACTTTGAAAGGGTCATATCACTTTTTGCATGTGTTTCAACACTGCTGAGGCTTAATTTATGTACTGTCATTGGAGAGAGGGAAGTATAATGGATTTTTAATTATTCCAAGTTACAAAGAGCAAATGGAAGGTAGTCCAGTTTCTACACAAAGCAGGAAGAGCATTAGGAGTTATAAAGAGCAAATTACACAGTCATGCCCTATTAAAGTTTTCTTGGGAACATGGCATTCCTATATTTTAAAAAGTATACATTCATTTCTTGATTCATTCTCAGAGTACAATGCTTTATCATGTTTTTAAAATGGTTAACAAGGTTGCATGCACCAAATTAACTCTGGTTTATTTATATTCATACATACTTCTTTGGTTTTGAGTAGTAGGTTGATATACCATCCAAAGGCAACAAAGCTCTGCTGATAGACTTAATTTTTCTGCCTTTTCCAGTTCCTTGACTTGAGAAAGTGGAAAGCTATTCACATACTTTCATGAAATTCATCAGTCTCAGCTCATGTTGTAAAGTACACCATTAATGGGACTTTCAAGCTTAAGTTCTCTCAGTAACTTCTAGCACTTAGATGAGAAGTTAAAGGGCCAAACTCTCTGATAGGCTGGTTATGGCAAATTTTTGCATTGGTGTGTTTTTGGATCTTAAACGTTTTTGTTCAGTGATACCTGATTACAAGGCAGATAGTAGTATTTTTTCTATCTCTTCTTGTTCACTAAGAATGTCATCCAACACCTATTAAAGTCACCAAAAGTCTTAATAATTTCCATATGGATTGAAACCACCACAACACACAGAGCATTTTTCATCCCTATATCTTCCAGAACTTTATCCCTAAAACTAAGTTTCAGCATTCTCACTTCTCCCCACACACCTCTTTCTCTAGTCTTCTATGTCTCATTTTTTCCTTCTCGTCCTGGTTGCCACTGGAAACACATTTGATATGGGTTTTCATTAAAGTAGGTAAAAATATAAATATTCTTTTGTTTAGGTTCCATTAATCTAAATATAGTAAATTTTGATAAGTAGACAAAGTTCAGCTGAACTCTCTGAGTATTTTGAGTTTTAGAACAAATCTGGAGATCTTACAAGAAGAGATTTTCTTGGGAAATTTAGAATTGTTCTGCTTTTGGTTCTGAAATACTGCAATGCACCCTGTTGGTGTTTCATCATTTGCAGTTCCATCTGGAACCCATAAGGAAAATTTGCATATATAAAAATAAAATATTATCTGAATATTTCAGACCTTCATTAAAGGCTTGGTCTAATTTCTGGTCTAATCATAGATGAAACTCAAGTGGTGTTAGGGGACACTTAGATTTGGACTGCTTTATATCTAATTTTCATCATCAGAATAACTGCCTTCTCTTGGGAAAATGCAATAATTAAAAACTGCTGCTTTTTGTCAAGATTATCTTTATGGGAAAGTGTTAGAAGAAGTAAGTGAATTGGATTCAAACACCTCTGATGCCTTTTAGTAGGCTTTGAAGGACTGCAAGGAATGAAAGGTAAGAATTCAAAGTCAAACAGTTTACATACACCTACTGTCAATAATTTATATGATTTAGTGCAGAAACTTCCCTAGTAGAACATAAGACTGGTTATGGACTTCCAGACTGAGTCTCTGTATGGCAGTGACAACTATGCTTGTGCCATAAAGGAAATGAAATGTATTTTTATTACTGTGTTAAAAAATTTGGAATAGATTGGTTTCATTGTTTTTTAGACCATTACTTTATCGTGTTTCACAGCAGAAAAATTCACAATAGGACCTTTTGAAGACCCCTGGTGTCTGGAGAGCTTGGGCACAATTTAGAGGGTTTGCAACTGAGCAGTCTATGATTCCACAGAAGGAAACCTACTACTTTCATTATTTTGAGTTATTAGTGTTTGGTTCCTTTATTTTTCTAATACATACACAATGTGTGAGGCAGTTGGTTTCTTTTCTCAAATTAGATTTAACAGTAAATGATAGCAGTTTCACCAGAAACGTCCCATATACCACAGAGACTGTGGCTGTATCTGCTATCAATAACATAAAGTAATATCTGAGACACTCCAGGGGCTACTAAAAGAGGAAACAACTTCTACCATATCAAGTTCTTAAGCCAGAAAAATCTAAAATGGCAACATCATAAAACCTACCTCTGTGAGTAATGGTAGACATGGATACAAGTCTCAGGTCCAGCCTTAAATGTAATATATTACTTCTGCTCCTGCCATTCCCTGGTGACTGCTACTGCTCTCTGCGGGACAGAGCATGCAAGCTACCAAAAATATGTTTGCTACTTGTTATGGTTTGAGAAACCCACAACAATTTATTGTCCTTTAGACAATTATTCTATCACCCGATGACCCCTCCCCACCCAGAAAGGGGAATCAGGAAGAAAACCAGGAAACCTGGGGGTTGAAATATAAACAGATTTAACAGAGTAAGACTAAATAACTAACAGTAACAACACTAAAGAACCAATAGTGATCCCAATACCAATCTAAAGATATATAAGGATTATACTCAGCCAACTATATCACTAGGAAGCTGTGCAGCCCCATCAGTGGACAGGAAATGTTGGACACTGTGAGTGCTACGGCTTTGGGAGGAAAGGAAGGCCTCAGGGGTTCAGCATCGGGGCAAGGAGTTCTCTGGATCGCCACCATCAAGGGAGAGCCCTCCTCCTCAGCAAACTTTCTAATTTATATTGCATGTGACGTTCATGGTATGAAATACTCCTGTTGGCCAGCTTGGGTCAAGTGCCTGGGTCTCGCTCCTCCTCATCCCTGCACCTGGCTAGCCTGAAAACACTGAGACCTTGACACACACACACCATAGCTGGCTAAAGTAAATATTTTCACAAATTCAGACATCAGAGTCCTCCAAAACTACAATTTTCCCAAGCATTAGAAAAGAAATTAGTCCTGTGTCGCTCAAACCAGGACACTACTGTTCATAGACTGTCTGTGAGAGCAACAGATAAAAAAGGAAATCAAGCGTGTGCCATCCACTCCTGTAGAAGTTTTCTAGGAGGTATTTTAACCTGTAAACAGGGATTCCACCTTCCCAGGTGCCCTTGCATAATAGGTATGAGGTTTTGCAAGTGGAACTAAAGAATGGTGAGAATGATAGTTCATCTAGGTTGAAGGTGTCGCCAAGGTTAAGTTGGTCTACACCCTGCATCAAAACTGCTTCCACAAAGCAAAAAAGATGGGTTGTTGTCATGGGAGACTCTCTCCTGGGGGGAAAAGAATGCCCAGTATGCAGACCGGACCCACTTCTTAGGGAACTCTTCTGCCTCCCTGGGGCCCGGGTTAAAGATGTGAAGAGAAAACTTCCTACCCTGGTATGGCCCTCAGATTATTATCCATTACTGATTTTTCAGGTAGGCAGCAATGAAGTTGCAACAAGAAGTCCAAGGGCAATCAAGAAAGACTTCAGGGCCTTGGGATGACTGGTTAAGGGATCGGGAGCACAAGTAGTGTTCTACTCTATTGTTCCAGTTGCAGTGAATGATGAGGAAAGAAACAGGAAGAGCCAGCACTTCAATAGCTGGCTCTGAGCCTGATGTCAATGGCAAAATTTGGGGTTTTTTGATCAGGGGTTGGTCTACACAACACTAGGCCTGCTGGTGACAGATGAGGTATGCCTGTCTCCAAATGGGAGAAGAACTTTTGCACAGAAGTTAAAAGGGCTTATTGAAAGAGCTTTAAACTACATTTGAAGGGGGAAAGGGATAAAACCAGGCTCACTAGAGGGCAGCATGCCAATGTTTGAGGGACAGTGTGCTAGCAAGATCCTTTGGTCTGCCATCTCAGTGGAGGTAGGAGATGGAGATCCTAGTCACAGCAAAGATGCAAGAGTTAGTTATTGATGTGCTAGAAACCATGCAAGAGCCTGAGAACAGTCACATAGGAATTAGAGCTTCTCCCCCCAAGAATGTGGCCAGATCAATAGCCCAACTGAAGTGCATCTACACCAATGGACACAGCACGGGCAACAAACAGGAAAAGCTGGAAGCCTTTGGGCAGCTGGAAAACTCTGATATAGTTGCCATCACAGAAACATAGTGGGGTGACTCACACAACTGGGCTGCTGCAATGGATGACTATGAACTCTTCAGAAGGCAGAGACAAGGAAGGAGAGGTGGTGGGGTAGCCCGGTATGTTAGGGAATGTTTTGACTGTCTAGAACTTGATGGTGATTAAAGGGTTAAGTGTTTACGGGTAAGAATCAGGGAAAAGACCAATAAGGCAGATATCATGGTGGGATTCTGTTATAGACCTCCTAACCAGGATAAAGAGACAGATGAAATGCTCTATAAGCAGCTGGGAAAAGTTTCATGATCGCTAGCCCTTGTTATCATGGGGGACTTCAACTTACCAGAATTCTGCTGGAAATACAACATAGCAGAGAGGAAACTGGTTAGGAGGTTCCTGGAGTGTGTGGGTGATAATTTCTTGACACAGTTCATGACTGAGCCAAGTAGGGAAGGTGCCTTGTTGGACCTGTTTGTGAACAGAGAAGGCTGTGCCGCCATTCAGCGTGACCTGGACAGGCTGGATAGTTGGGCAGAGAAACCTTATGAAGTTCAACAAGGGCAAGTGTAGGGTACTGCACTTGGGGAGGAATAACCCCAGGCACCAGTACAGATTAGGGGCTGACCTGCTGGAAAGCAGCTCTCTGGAAAGGGACCTGGGAGTCCTGGTGGACAAGAGGATGACCACGAGGCAGCAATGTGCTCTTGTGGCCAAGAAGGCCAATGGCAATCTGGGGTGTATCAAGAGGTGTGTGGCAAGCAGGTCGCGGGAGGTTATCCTCCCCCTCTACTCTGCCGTGGTGAGGCCGCACCTGGAGTACCATGTCCAGTTCTGGGCTCCCCAGTTCAAGAAAGACAGGGAACAGCTGGAGAGGGTACAGCAGAGGGCTACAAAGATGATTAGGGGACTGGAACATCTTTCTTATGAGGAAAGGCTGAGGGACTTGAGTCTTTTTAGTCTGGAGAAGAGAAGACTGAGGGAAGATCTCATCAATGCCTATAAGTACTTAAAGGGAGGGTGCTGGGAGGATGGCACCAATCTTTTTGCAGTGGTGCCCAGTGGTAGGACAAGAGGTAATGGGCACAAACTTGAGCATAGGAATTTCCATCTAAACATGAGGAGGAACTTCTTGACTTTGAGGGTGGCAGAGCACTGGAAGAAGCTGCCCAGAGAGGTGGTGGAGTCTCCGACTCTGGAGACATTCAAAGCCCACCTGGACACCAACCTGTGAAACCTGCTCTAGGTGAGCCTGCTCTGGGAGGGGGGTTGGACTAGATGATCTCCAGAGGTCCCTTACAACCCCTGTGATTCTGTGACTTGTGGGAGATGTGGTGGTTGGAGGTTGTCTTGGGCATAGTGATCATGAAATGATAGAGTTTTTGATTCTTAGAGAAGTAAGGAGGAGGGTAAACAGAACTGCCACCTTGGACTTCTGGAGGGCAGACTTTGGTCTCTTTAGGGGCCTGGTTGTCAGAGTCCCTTGGGAGGCAGTTCTGAAGGGCAAAGGAGTCCAGGAAGGCTGGGCATTCTTCAAGAAGGAAATCTTAAACGTGCAGGAACAGCCCGTCCCCCTGTGCCAAAAGACAAGCTGGCAGGGAAGAAGACCGGCCCAGCTGAACAGAGAGCTTTGGCTGGAACTCAGGAAAACATGAAAGATTATGACCTTTGGAACAAGGTGCAGGCCACTCAGGAGGACTACAAGGATGTTGTGAGGCTATGCAGGGAGAAAATTAGAAGGTGAAAGCCGAACTAGAACTTAATCTGGCTACTGCAGTAGAAGACAATAAAAATGTTTCTATAAATACATTAGCAACAAAAGGAGGGCTAAGGAGAATCTCCATCCTATGTTGGGTGCAGGGGGAAACACAGTGACAAAGGATGAGGAAAAGGCTGAGTTACTTAATGCCTTTTTTGCATCAGTCTTTAACAATAAGACCAGTTGTTCTCTGGGTACCCAGCCCCCTGAGTTGGAAGACAAGGACAGTGGGCAGATGAAGCCCCCATAATCACAGGAGACATGGCTAGACACACACAAGTCTATGGAGCTGGATGGGATCCACCTCAGGATACTAAGGGGGCTGGTGGAAGTGCTATCCAAGCCACTTTCCATCATTTATCAACAGTTCTGACTAACCAGGGAGGTCCCAGTTGAGTGAAGGTTAGCAAATGTGGCGCTCATCTACAAGAAGGTCCACAAAAATGATCTGGGGAGTTGCAGGCCTGTCAGTCTGATCTTGGTGCTGGGAAAGGTTATGGAGCAAATGATAATCTTGACTGCCATCACGTGGCACATACAGGACAACCAGGTGATCAGGCCCGGTCAGCATGGGCTTATGAAAGACAGGTCCTGCTTGACAAACCTGGTCTCCTTTTATGACAAGGTGACCCACTTGGTGGAGGAGGGAAAGGCTGTGGGTGTTGTCTACCTAGACTTTAGTAAAGCCCTTGACTCCATTTCTCACAACATTCTCCTGGAGAAACTGGCTGCTTATGACTTGGATGGGCATACTCTTTGCTGGGTCAAAAACTGTCTGTGTGGTGGATGGACTTAAATCCAGTTGGTGGCTGGTCACAAGTGGTGTTCCCCAGGGCTCAGTATTGGGGTCAGCCTTGTTTAATACCTTTATCAATGATTTGGACAAGGGGATCAAGTGCACCTTCAGTAAGTTTGCAGAAGACAGCAGGTTGGGCTGGAGTGTTGACCTGCTTGAGGGTAGGAAGGCTTTACAGAGGAATCTGGACAGGCTGGATTGATGGACTGCTGCCAATGGTATGAGATTCAACAAGGCCAAGTGCCGGGTCCTGCACTTGGGTCACAACAACCCCATGCAGCGCTACAGGCTTGGGGAAGAATGGCTGGAAAGCTGCCTGGCAGAAAAATACCTGGGGGTCCTGGTGGACAGCTGGCTGATTATGAGCCAGCAGTGTGCCCAGGTGGCCAAGAAGGCCAGTAGCATCCTGGCTTGTATCAGGAATAGTGTGGCCAGCAGGACTAGGGAAGGGATTGTCCCCCTGTACTCAGCACTGGTGATGCCACACCTTTAATACTGTGTTCAGTTTTGGGTCCCTCACTACAGGAAAGACATTGAGATGCTCGAGCCTGTCAAAAGACAGGCAACTAAGATGGTGAGGGGTCTAGAGTACAAGTCTTATGAGGAGTGGCTGAGGGAACTGGGGTTGATTAGTCTGGAAAAAAGGAGGCTGAGGGAAGACCTTATTACTCTCCACGACTACCTGAAAGGAGGTTGTAGCAAGGTGAGTGTTGGTATCTTCTCCCAATTAACAAATGATAGGACAAGAGGAAATGGCCTCAAGTTGTGCCAGAGGAGGTTTAGATTGGATAGTAGGAAAAATTTCTTCACTGAAAGGGTTATCAAGCATTGGAGCAGGCTGCCTGGGGAAGTGGTTGAGTCACTGTCCCTGGAGGTGTTTAAATGATATGTAGATGTGGTGTTCAGGTACATGGTTTAGTGATGGACTTGGCAGTGTTAGGTTTGCATTTGGAGTTGAAGACGTTAAGGGTCTTTTCCAACCTAAATGATTCTAGGATTCCATGATTCCTTGCTCTGAGGGAAAAGTGTGGGATGACATTTGCCTATTTAGGAAATAGTACTAGAGGTTGGACCTGGTGAAGTACTTTGAGGATAAAGAAAAAAAAGATTGGTTTCTTCTAAGGTTCAGCGTGATAGCAGATAAGTGTAGAGAGGAGAATTCATGAGAACATTTATGCACATTAGTGAAAAATGACCTTTTAATCAAAATGAATAGTTTTTATCAGCTTATATTGTTTCAAGCAAAACCACAGAATCTGAAGGTTAATGTATTTATCCTCACTTCTGACAATTTTTGTCATTTCCTGCAACATCACAGGTAAAAAAGATAACAATGAAAGAAAGAAAACAAAACCAAAGCAAAAAAACCCCAAACAAAACAAAACAGAAAACTGAAAGCAAACAAACAAGCCTCCCAGGGGAGCATGAAAACTCATCAGCCTTTATAGTGAGTTTTGAGAAAAAAATAAAATTGCTTCAGGAAAATCCTTTACGATGTTATTTTTAACACTCCTAAATTGGAATATCTTCTGGAATTGTATTGCAGCCATATTATCTTCTTGTCAGCTGAAGCCCTACTCTTACTAAATGTGGCAAGCATTTACCTTGCAGGTGCATAGAGACTAGAAATATAAGGACCAGACTAATGCAGTCAGTATGGGCTATTAAAACCAGTATCACCTCTCACACATGTTGCAGCTAACCTCATGGAGGTGAAAATTGTTTTTCCTTATAGAAATATTTGTTACTACAGAAATAAAGCTGGGAGAAATCTGTGAATTAGATTGCCGTCATCCACAGGTTTTAAAATAAAAGCACTGCTGAATAATGAACAAGTTCTCTCAAGTCGTCCCTTGAAAAATCTGAACCTCTGTGATGCAAAAAATGAAAAGGACAGCCATTTAAAAATGATCCCACAAAAGTGTACAGACACTGTAGGTGCTGAATACTGTTCCCAGTGAAGAGACAGCTGTTTTGCAAAGATGGGGCTACCCTATATGCAAAGGAGTTGCAGTGAGGATTAGACATGTATAATCAAGATTATGCAGGTTTTCCAGAGCTATGTAAGTGTGGTGGGCATATATTTTCACCTGATTCCAATATCCTTTTCTGATCTGGTGTTTCCCAGGTAGTATGCGACCCCATGGCTATTGTTTTTTTAGTAGTAAGACTCTCCTTCTTCTTTGTAAACTTTGATGGGAAAAAGGTCTTTTGATATGGGTCTTCCACACCCTTTATATATACTTGGTTTACTGGATGTTCAGTACTGAAGACTCATGCCAGTTATGATCAGAAATCATCCAGTCTGGACCTGAGAATCTCTCCAGTGAAAGCCAGGACAGTTCCATCGACATGCATACTTGTGCCAAATAAATGTCATCACCACCGGTCTTTGGTGTTACATCACTGTCATGAGGAGTGCAATTCTGTTTTTACCAGATCGACGATTTATTCTCCTTTAACTATTCTCAAGCTAGTTATGTTACTTTAACTAATAAGTGAGGGTTTTCTTACTGACCTTAAGAAAATTAATGCAAATTAAACAAGAGGAACATAAATCAAATTATAGATGAAATGCTTGTGTGAGTTATATCAACAGGTTTGTTATCAATTCTAGCAGGGTTGAGATGACCTGCTTTAAAAAAAAAGCTTATGGAAAGAAGTCAAGTAAAAAATATGTCTTAATCTTCTTTTTTGCATCACTGGGATATTAACCAAAGGCATCAGAGAGCCTTATGACATATGATTGACAAAGGTTTTGTCTTTCTCCCTGCACTCTTAGAAAAAACAATCAACTGAATGCGTTAAGTCTGTTGCCTTTTGGCAAAATTTACAACATGATCTGAAAGAGCATTTATTAAATAACCAAGAGGATTTGCTGACCGAGGTCTGTATCCCTGCCTGGATTCTTTTGCAGTTCTGATCAAGTGTCCTGTTTTGAGCGTCACAGGACTAATTTTTTTTCTAATGCTTGGGAAAACTGTTCTTTTAGAAGACAGTGTCTGATTTTGTGAAAATATTTGCTGTATAGGCATCTATGGTGTGTGGGTTTCACTGTTTTCGAGCATGCCAGGTGCAGGGATGAGGAGGAGCGAGACCTGGGCTCTTGACCCAAGCTGGCCAACAGCCAGCTGATGTTCATACCATGAACATCACATTCAATGTAAGTTAGAAAGTTTGCTGAGGAGGAGGGCTCTCCCTTGATGGCGGTGTTCCAGAGAACTCCTTGCCCCGATGCTGAACCCCTGAGGCCTTCCTTTCCTCCCAAAGCCGTAGCATTCACAGTGTCCAACATTTCCTGTCCACTGATGGGGCTGCACAGCTTCCTAGTGATATAGTTGGCTGAGTATAATCCTTATATATCTTTAGATTGGTATTGGGATCACTATTGGTTCTTTAGTGTTGTTACTGTTAGTTATTTAGTCTTACTCTGTTAAATCTGTTTATATTTCAACCCCCAGGTTTCCTGGTTTTCTTCCTGATTCCCCTTTCTGGGTGGGGAGGGGTCACTGGGTGACAGAGTAATTGTCTAAATGACAATAAGTTGTTGTGGGTTTCTCAAACCATAACATCAGGACAGAGAAACAGGCATCAAGGTCAAGAAGCGTCCATAGCAAAGCTGTTTTCAGTGTGTTGTAATTACAAATTCAAAGTGCAATGAATTACAGGGGCTCAGTAGATCACATTTAATCAATTGTATATCATGGTATGAACAGACAACAAGCTTTAAAAATCTGCTAACTGAAAACTTAGAAGATCTAGGCAATCTACAAAAATATTTATAACCAAAAATACAGACAGAATGCTTATCAACCTGATGTACTGAAAACCTCATGAGCAAAAATCCACAGAAAATTGACTAACTCACACCAGAAATGTGATAAAGCACACTGAAAGGTGGGATTACATTGACTAAAGGGCCTTAGGGACTCCTTTCTTCTTTCTCTACAGTACTGAGGTGAACTCACCCATTTGGGTGCCACTTGTTACCACATCTACAAGATGGACAGCACTTTCTCTTTTGCAACACTGTACGTGTGAAACTGTTATAGAAAGGGAGATAAAGCAAGAAGATGACCCTCCTTGCAGCTCAGAAGGCAGGGTGGTATCCACCTTGTGGCGGTGTACAGGCTCCTAAACCTACCATCTCTGCTGCTATACACACAGTAGGCCGATCCAACAACAGTTCAGGAGCAATGACTCTTCTGTCAGTAAGATCTGTTCCTGTTTTGACTAAGCAAAACTTTATGGTCTGGGGACAGCAAAAAGAGCCATAGAACAGATTTCCAGGTGTTCTGACTCTTCTGCTTTTCCAACGGTGCTTTCAGTGGATTGGAAGTGATGCAGATCCTGTTACATTTCTTTCATTGACATTAGAGTGTGACACTGACTAAAGGACCACATGGAGGTGACAACATCATGCTTTCACTGAAGGAACTCCATGAAAAACACATGGCTGACAAAAGAGGGCTTAGGACAATGAAAATTCAAAATTATATGACAATGAAGTATATTTAATGCAGAAAGTCTCTAAGAAGTTTCTTAGAATTAGGAAGCAACACATTTCCATTGCTTTAACATAATCTGACAACAAAATTCTGCATTAGACTGAAAAATAGAAGAACATAATCTAAGATATTAACAGAAACCTGGTTCTTGACAGTCAGCTGTGATTAAATACATGTTAGGGAGTAAAGCCTTTGACAAATACCTCTGACAGCTAATTATTATTTTCCTTAAAAGTTTCCTTTTCAAAACAAGGTCAATGCAGGAAGATATGTGAAAATGAATAAAAAGAATGAGCTGTCATTTTACAAAGTTTTTGCTATAAAATTAACAATAAGGATTTATGTCAAGGTTATAACAGCACAAAAGTAACACATTACATAAGCATCTTGGTTCATTTCATGCTAAACTTTATAGCGTAAATGTCCACCCCGAATTCCTAGACCATAAACTGCAACCATGAGTAGCATTTATGTACTTTAGAATGTGGAATGAATAGGACTAATAGGGTAACACATAGCCTAATAACACAGAAGTATGTTAGACACTGGTTATTTATGTTGTTGACATTGTATGTGTTAAAAATACTAAAACATTCTCATCAGCTCAATGGATAGTCATATTTTAAGTGATACAAAGAAAAGGAATAAATATTTTACTTTTCCATAGGTCTTTAAAATTATATATGCACACACACACACATAATTCCTTCCAAATGGACGGCTTTAATTCTTTATTCTACAAAACCATTAACTATTTTTCATTTATAGCTCTGTGTATATATAAATGAATAAATCAGGTCAACTTTTACCCACAGATTGTATACTCTCTTTGTAAGCACCCTGAAGAAAAGAACAATGGTATTAGCAATATGCAGAATTGGAATTATGTATTTTTTTGTGAATTTTTGTACCACTGTAAATGCTATGAAGGGAAATGTAATTATTAGTCTTATTAGCACAAAAGATTTTGTATGAATGCCAGTAAAAAAGATTTGGCAAGAATTCTCCTTCTCATGGATTGAAACTATGACTGCTCTTCCCATTAACCCCTTTGATTTAACGAGTGAAGATGTGCTGTACTCTGACAATGTCATGCAAGAAACTAACAAAAGGTATAATTTCAACTATCAATGAAAAATAGGTTGTTACTTTCAAAATAGTTTTTAAAAAACATGGCAAAGTAGCAATTAAGCACTTTGAATCCTTTAAAATTGCATGCCTGACAAATACTTCTTCATCTGGTGCAAAACAAAATGATAAATAATTTAAAAATAAGCATGATAAAAAATTGATTAGTTTCACTAAATATTATGGCATTATATTATACAGAAATGTCAGAATGAATAGTTAAATACATACTACTTATGAATAAAGATATTAGCTGCTGACCTACTGATCTAGCACATCTACAAAGAGCTGAAATCTTTTGGCATTGAAATTTTGTCTGTGATATTCAGAGTGGCATCACCTCACTTACCTTAAGGTGCCTCCAGCATAACGGTAACATTTAAGCTACAATGTCTAGACCTTCATTTTATTCTGTTGAGACTGACTCAACGACATCCGTAGCCTCCAGAGATTTATTCATTCCATTGTGATGCAGAATATACATTTGATCAGATAATTGTTTACTAATCTCATCTGACTGGCTAATCTGCTGTAATGGACACCTAGATGTGTTACTGACATGTAGAGGTCTATTTTGTAAATGCCTGAAACTGATGGACCTACCACCCTTAATGCAGGTATCACAAAATCCTCCAAGACGGGAGAAGTGGAATGTAAAGGAGACCAGCCTTTTTTCCTTTGTGGCAGTAGCCAAAGATCATTACATACTATTAGTCATTGTGAGAGTCACAATCAAAAAAAATGAAAATACAAATGTCACTTTGTTTTAGCGCTAGTATACATCAACCTATTAAAGCAGGTCAACACCAGCATTCACACTTCAGACTGATGAATATAAGGAGGAGAATAAAATGAACTCTGGATCTTGACAGACAAAAAATAGTTTCAACAGAGAGAGCAAAAGGAGAAGTTTCAGTGTTGTTTTTTTTTGAGAGCTTTGAAGGGTGACCTTTATTCTCTTTAAGTAGTGACAATGTTAAATTTAGGGTAATACTTCACATCTCAGACAAAACACAACTGATCTTGTCAACCAAAACAATATGAGGCCAGGAATATAAAGGTCTGTCTCAGGAGTAGCAAGCAATTGGCTTTTGTGTTTGCTGCTTTGTGCTTAAAATAAAGGATAGTGCTAGATTATAACATTATACTTTTAAAGAAATGCAAAAATCATAGAATCATAGAATGGTTTAGGTTGGAAGGGACCTTAAAGATCATCTAGTTCCGACCCCCTTGCTATGGCAAGGACACCTCCTACTAGACCAGATATTGCTCAAAGCCTTGTCCAGCCTGGCCTTGAACACTTCCAGGGATGGGGCCTCCACAGCTTCCCTGGGCAACCTGTTCCAGTACCTCACCACCCTCATAGTGAAGAATTTCTTCCTAATATCTAATCTAAATCTACTCTCTTCCATTTTGAAGCCATTACCCCTCGTCCTATCACTAAGTGCCCTTGTAAAAAATCCCTCTTAAAAGGAGAGCAAATATAATGGATCAGGATTGTATCAAATGAATGGTTATCCTGCAGGAAGCATTATACTGAAAATTGCGTAGTATTTCTCTCTCTAAATATCTTTGTTCTGAGAAAATCTATAGCTTTACATATAAAGAAATCAGTAACAAAGAAAGGAGATTATGAAAAGAAAGAAACCATACCAAAAAACGTTACTAACATATTCAGGAAACAAGGTGTTTAGTACTGGAACACAATCTCATTTTGTACATATTTTATATGGAATTAAATATATATTAGTATATGTGTTTATGTGCATGCATAATTATTCCCCTTTGGGATGAACCCCCAAAATTTCATCCTTTTGTTTTAAACTATATGAAAGACAGATAATGGAAGCAAGAAAGGAAATATGTACATTCATGGAAGTAAATAAAGCAATGACTAGAACATACCTAGGCACTATGTCTTTTTCCCTAGACAATATTTTCCCAATGGAGAAAAAACATCTGGCACTCAAGTAGCAGGGTTCTTGATGTTAGCATACTTCTTCAGACACCTCTAAACGACAGAAAATGAGCAGAAGTGACAGACTATTCAGAATCAATGTGTACTGTGTGCAGTGAAAACTAACACAAATGAAATAGAAGCACCCCTGCTACATAGAAACCAAAGAAAACTTGATTGAACAAGTAATTGCAGGCTTTAATGTTCTCATTTGCATTTTGTCCACTCATACAAAATATTCTCCTGGCATCCTATTCAGTCTCTGGCTGGAAAAGTATTGATGATTTTGGGGCAGAAGTTCCACAGTTTGAAAGTATAATTTGCTTCCTGAGGAAAGAGGACTCCTTGTAAACATAACTACATAAGACAAATCTACAGTTGTGCTTCTATGGTGCTCATCTCTGGTGTGAACAGAGCATCAGAGAGGGAGGGGGACAAGCAGATTTCTTAGTACTGAAAGTTCTCTCCCATTATGATTATTAAAGTTTGCTTATAAAGAATAATTTGTGAACTGTATGGCTACATCTATACCACTTAATTAAACAATAAGATTGTTGTACTGTTTTTCTGTTCTGTTCTGTTTAATCCTATTCTAGGAATTGTGTCAAAATAGGGAGTTTTTTTGGTCTGAGATGGTTAGGAAAGGAGAAAAATCCCAGTATAGTGAAATGATGCAAGTCCTGCACAGCTGTAGACTACAGCTGCTCTAGTAAACTGCAGGTCTCTCAGACCATTGACTGACATAGAGGCCAATGATCCATGGAATAGTCCAGATCTATGCTAGTAAGCTCCTGTAGCCCCTGAAACACAGTAGTCATAACCAAACTGACTGTAGTGAGTGGGCTCCAGTTCATGCCAGCTATGAATCATGACTGGGAATTGTTTAGGAGACCATTAGTGGGCAGTCTCTTCCAGGGACTAGAATAGACCCAGCTTCCTAGGTTTGGGGAGGAAACTATTCCAGGGTCTATTCACACAGGCTTACCTGGAGACAGCTTTCAGGACTTGGGCGGCTGCTCTGTTTGCTTTGTCACAGTGCCCGAGTCTGCTGTTGCTGCCCTTTTGACCTTTCTCCTGTCATCCGGCTTGCACATAATTTTTGTGCATCTGCTCTCCTCCTCTTCATCTCTTCTGCAATTTATTTTACTTTTCCTGTTGCCTCGTCACCCTCTCTACGTGACCGTAAGATTACTTCTGCTGCTGCTGCTTGTTGTCATTTGCCACCGATTTTTGTTGCTCATTCTTAGCAGAATTGCACCACCATGTTGGGACCTGGATGATCCTGTCCTGAGCCACTCCTGTGTCAACACAAGCAGTCATTAGTCCAAAGGGAAGGAATGTTCCATCTGGCCTTGTGTAAAACTGCTTAGGTTTGATCTATTAGCTGAGACTATCTGGGGCAATTTCATGTTGCATCAGACTTCATGTCATGGCTAGCAGGGATGCACCTCACTGGAAATCTCTGTCTTGGCAGATTATTAAAAAATAAACAACACAGTTCAAAGAAGTCTACATAAGCTGGATATCTTAGCAAACCTAACAAACTGGGTGCTTTAACAGTCATAGAAAAAAAAAAAAAGTCCTTTCTATGTCGCATAGTTTTTGGCAGGAAATAGGCCCCTAAGTCAGCTCAGCTGTAAGCAGAGGGTTGATGAGCATGCCATGCAGTACAGTTGCAGCTGTTATCTGAAAGTTCACATGCTGTAATCAGCTGATATTTTCTTGATATGGTCTGTGAGGTGTCTAAATTCCACCTGAATGGACCTTAGTGATCCTCATTTCTTCACTGAATGCGGTCGTATTACTGTGGTGCAACAAATTATCCTATACCATAAAGAACCAATGCTCACAATCAGCAGCAAAGCACAAAGTAAAATATGTGGATTTAGAATTCAGTTATTTTCTCAGCCTTAGATCTTATTTGTGGAGTCATCCAGCAGCCTGATTCATCAGGATCTAAGTTTTTCTTTTTGATTTCAATAGATTCTGATCTGTGTTTAAACTGTTAGATCTGCTATTTCATGTCATGGACTTATGTGAGTTACAAGGAGTAGCATAGAAAAACAACAACCAAATCTTCAATAAAGCTCCATCAGATTGTACCAGTGAACCTAAACTATACTGAGGATTCTGTTGAAATACACTGTCATCTTTGCTCTACCTTCAACAAAAATGAAGGCTTAAAATGCAAATGTCTTCTTCAAATAACATACAGAATAATTTACATGCAACGACATATTTTTTCTTATCCACATAAGCCCATCTGTGCAATAGAGAATATGACAGAAATAGAAAATGGAAGGCAAGAGGGCAAAGGTATCTATCTAACACATCGATGTTCATATAGTAGGCCAACTAAAGCAGCATATGAACAATATAAAATTCCGCCTACTATCTGCCTGGAAGGGACTAATTGATTTGCATGAGTGACCAAAATCTCGTTATTCTTCTCAATGGTATGGTGAGGGAGGCTGAACATGTTCTGTGCCTTGGCTGGTCCATTTCTGCATTGATTTTGAAATGGTGTTGCAGTTGTGTGCTGGTCTTGTTTAAGCTGTACTGTAAACCGGGCCCCTGGTTTCTTTAACACAGTTTATCCCATAGCATGCCAATATGGACACAGGAAAATAAAATTAGAGGGGACCTTCCAGAGCAGCTTTCTTCAACTAATTGCAATTACTTCCTAAAAGGCCGTAGGAAATTTGTCTACTGAGTTCTGATAGCCCAGACTGGCACCAAACTGTAGTGTTTGTGGTTTTCCAGGTGCATATCCTTAGAGAAAGCCTGAGAAACTCTCCTTTGTTAAAACACAAAGGTTCGCGGTATCATTTTGTACCTGGCAAACTCCATAAATCAAATACCTCTTTTTCCTTTGATATTTGCCTTTTGAACCTATTATGGGAGAAGTCTCTGAGTTTCACTTGTTGCAGGACAAGCACATGGATCCTTTCGTACACGATCTACAAGTGGCTGGAAATGGGAGAAGGCAGACTGAATGGTAAGTTTGCATAAAAGCTTTTGGTTTTAATCGACCATTTGGTTCTGCAGGTCAAAATACAAATAATTTTTTCCTGTGTGTTACAAAATGTTCTGTGACCGCTAGGGTACATGTAATTGCATTCCCAGAAGTAATACTGTGTGGTAGCAGCCACTCACCAATTCATAGCGAAGACCATACAGTCGTTGGAACTGGGTGTAATTCTCATAGAACTGCTGGTTTTGTTTGTTGAGGTTTTTTCCTCATGTATACAGTATGTATGATCATGTTAACTGATTAGAAACAGACAAAGGATTGACGAACTTACAGGATCCTCCACTGTTCATGCTGTAGTAGCAGCTTGTACTTTGATTTTTACTTGAAATAAGAATTTATTTTTGATTTTGAAAACTGAATAAAAAGTTGTGCTTTTTTTTCCTGCTGTGACTAGTTACCATGCCAATCCCCTATACTTTACTCTGACATAAAATAGAGACCTTACATCCAAACTGCTTGATTTCCTAGGAAACTTGTTTTATCTTATAATTTGAGTGCTTTCAAATCTCCATGCAAGATCTACCGTTTGTACAATTTAGATTTTTGAAGTCTTGTGACCTTGAAGCAGATCTGCGTTGCTATGTGTTGTTGTACTGTAGTTGCAGGCAGCTGTTAAATGCCTTAAATTCTAAGAAGAAATAAAGTATTACGTTTTAGTTGTGCTATAGTGTTTTACATACTTACAGTCAAATATAATGCAAATGGATTTGGTTTTTTTCCAGGTAACTGAATGTTTGTTTGTTTAACTTAAATGCTGTTCTCATCAAGTCTGTTTTGGCAAAACGAATGTAACCTGATAACGGAACAAACCCATGGTGAGACAATAATGTGGACTTTGTTGTTATTTTTTGTGTAATGAATTGCATTCCTCAGTACCAGAGCAATATACTGTCTAAAAACCAGAAGTGTATGTTTCTGCTAGAAAACTCACAGGATCCAGAAACTTAATGTGAAATATCAAATAGGAAGCCATGTTTTGTTTACACCTGTGCCTTTTTTTCTCTTTTTTGAAAGTAATAGCAGATGAGATCACATTGAATAATACCTCGTGCCTGAGAAACCCATCTATAAGTTTATTTATGGATGAGTATGCCTACCTAGCTATCACTCAGATATTTCCTTATTAACAAAACTGATAACATCTCCCATTTATTTCATTTTTAAATAATAAAAATAAAAATTCAATAATCTCATCCTTAAAAAAGAGAGAAATGTGGTTCTATATAATTGCCTAAAAATCTCAGGAAAAATAAGGATTATGTTTTACTCTGAAATAATTTTGTATGTAGGAGTTTAGAATCTGAACAAAGTTCTCCCCAAACAAAAGATTCAGGTAAAATATCTTGTTTTGTTCCAGTTTTTCATTCTGAACATTGACTTGGGACCAATTATTTCAGGTTCCAAAAACGAACCTTATATGCGTGCAAGAAACAAACAAACATAGTCCGCTGGAGAGATATTGAAATGCTAGGAGTTTCTCTTAAATAAGAGCATACTAATGGAGTTAATCATAGGTAATTAACCTGAGACAGTTATTTAGTTAATTGAAAGTGTATAAAAGCCTTGAGAAGTGGACTCCACTTCAAGGCTTTCAAAAATCTCCTTGTGTTTTGTCTATCATTTCATAAAGTCTATCTTGAAAACTACAAGACCAGTTTTTATTTGTTTGTCTAGTTGAAAAGACTGTCCCAGCAACATTGTTTTAGATCACACTTCATGCTTATCATAGACAGCTTTTGGACATTAATATTTGCTATAGATGTAGGTAAAAAAATTCAACATCAAAAGATGTACCCTTAAAAGCTATGTGAAAATTATTCTTTGACTGAAACAAAGGCAGGAAGAAAAATTGCTGCTGAGAGCTTTCTGTCGCATTTAGATTTCAGAAAACTGATTTATTTGGAAAAAAAAATAAATGCTGTTACCTCTGTTAGCAGTCAAACAGTATACATAACTGCTTCTTTAATTCTGTTCCATTCTGTGTAAATTTTTGAGCTCTTGATATGTCATATTTTGTAATGCACTACCTAGTATTGTACTAAAAACTTAATGCCTAACCTTGCCTACCTTCTAAGGAAGACAGGTACAAACAACTTACTTATTGGGCATTAAGAAATGTACATAGAATCATAGAATGGTTTAGATTAGAAGGGACCTTAAAGATCATCTAGTTCCAACCCCCCCTGCCATGGGCAAGGACACCTCCCACTAGACCTGATTGCTCAAAGCTCCATCCAACCTGGCCTTGAACACTTCCAGGGATGGGGCAACCACAACTTCTCTGGGCAACCTGTTCCAGTGTCTCACCAGCCTCACAGTAAAGAATTTCTTCCTCATGTCTAATCTAAATCTACCTTCTTCCAGTTTGAAGCCGTTACCCCTCATCCTATCTCTATGTGCCCTTGTAAAAAGTCCCTCTCCATCTTTCTTGTAGGCCCCTTTCACATACTGCAGGGCTGCTATAAGATCTCCCTGGAGCCTTCTCTTCTCCAAGCTGAACAGCTCCAACTCTCTCAGCTTGTCCTCATAGCAGAGGTGCTCTAACCCTCTGATCATCTTCGTGGCCCTCCTCTAGACCCACTCCAACAGGTCCATGTGCTTCTTATGCTGAGGGCTCCAGAACTGGACCTAGTACTCCAGGTGGGGTCTCACAAGAGCAGAGTAGAGGGACAGAATCACCTCCCTCGACCTGCTGGCCAGGCTTCTTTTGATGCAGCCCAGGACACGGTTGGCCTTCTGGGCTGTGAGTGCACATTGCCAGCTCGTGTTGAGCTTCTCATCTACCAACATCCCCAAGTCCTTCACCTCATGGCTGCTCTCAATCCATCATCCGCCCAGCCTGTATTTGTGCTTGGGATTGTCTTGCTGTCAAAACTCTGACTGAATCATCATCTGCCCACAATCTACATTTATCCAAAACACCTAGTTTCAGAAAACTTATTATGCTCACTCATATTATAGGACAAGATGAACCCAGCAAAAGACTTCAGCTGAACTTAAATGTCTCTGGAGAGATGGCACTTTATGCCATATTATTTA
Source organism: Burhinus oedicnemus (assembly GCA_008921705.1). NCBI lineage: Eukaryota > Metazoa > Chordata > Aves > Charadriiformes > Burhinidae > Burhinus > Burhinus oedicnemus. The sequence continues at coordinate 252,931 of VFFE01007192.1, forward strand.
TGTAATCATAGGTAAGAGCTACACATTCTGTAAGTCCTCTGCTGTCTTGGATGCCAGTACCATCCAAGAGGAGACATGCAAACATGCCTTCTTGTTTTGCAGAGGAAAAGAAAGGTTTACTCTTTTTTGCAGATATCCTTGCCATGCCAAGAATTTTGCTTGTCTGTTTGTTTGGGGTTTTGTTTGTTTGGTTGGTTGGTTGGGTTTTGGGTTTTTTGGGTTTTTTTTTTTTTTAATATTTCTTATTTCATTATGGTTGCAAAAATGAAAGAGTAGGTAATCCCTGTTAGCTAAGAGATAGAGAAATAGCAGGATAGCTATAGTGATGCACAAAAATTTCCTGAATTTTATAGGAAGAATGCTGTTAGCCAAGATTTTCCACGCAGTATTTTCAGTACTTAATTATTACTATGCAGTTCAGTGCATTCTTTAAATTAAAATTTAAAACATATGAGCTTCAGCTCCTAAACAGTGTGGCAGTCTTTGTTTGACTACAGTTTATCAGACTCTTCCTAGAGCATCAGGAATCTTTTTTAGGGCTTTCTTTCTGTGTAAATCTCCACTGAATTTAGTTGATTTTAAATGGGTATGAGCAAGATGTATTTCTTTTCTAGAATTTCAGACCTTACTGAAGGATGGAAATTCCAATTCCTAGATACATTTTTTAAGTTGCCCTATTCTCAAATGACTTTCATTTCTATCTAAACTTGCGTTGGTCAGCGGCTTCTTTGTTCCTCCTGATGTTAACTTCACATTGTCTCCTGGATAGTATTTCACATCAACCTTTTACACATATAGACAGCAACAAAAACATGCATTACATGACCTTGAAGCTTCCCAAGATTCTTTTACTAGCCCATATCTTCAATGCACAAAGATGTTTTAAACGATTCCCATTCTTGTCTCAATGAGCTCAAATGAGGAGAGTAGCTACTCTTTTTCAGAACAAAAATACTTCTTTTTGTCACTTAGGCCCATTTTCCTAATTACGGATGAATACTTATGGAAATATGTAATTTTTGAGCCTCAGTGTTGCTGTTACAAATGTTTCTGCCCCTTGGCTGCCACTGGAAGCAGATGGTAGGCTGACAAGATATATTTATGTTCTGAACGTCTTGCAGGAGGTAAAAGCAGTAAAGGAAGGTAATTTGAAGTGTGGTGAGTATAAATCATACCTTCATCAGCATAATTGTAAAGCTAGGCTTTGATCCTGGAAGAGAAACTTCTCACACAAGAATCTGTATTTGATATCATAATATGTGGTGGTACTCCATCAAAAAGTCTCCAGTGCATATCCTTTGCTAAAGACCCTAAATGTCCCATGCCCTACTCCTTCCTGAGAGCAAAGAATGTGAGTAAGCTGGATCAGACCAGCAGTCCCTTCAGCTGGGTATCCTCTCTTTGACAATGGCCAAAAGCTGATGTTGAGGGAAAAGTGTAAGAACAGGGGAATAATTTGTGATTTTTCTTTCCCAATACTTGACCAATCATCATTTATTTTCATCTCTGCCACCTATGGTTTATGTATTTCTTAATATCGGTGGATTTTTCTTCCATGGGCCTGATAGTAACCACTGCAATCTGCTGTTACAATCATACACCTCTGGGAAGATAACCTCTATCACTTCTTTTTAGGTCTGTTGTATAGACAGTGAACAGTAAGTGTATAGGATCTGAAATTCTCTGTGAAGATGTCCAGCTGTCACCTTTGGCTACAAGGAGAAACCAGCTTTGCCTGAGTTTCAAGCATAGGTGCTACAATTAGTTATCTGAGGATATGAATTTTGAAGCAGACGTTTTCTTTTAGAATATGGATTACTGCCAAGTGTTGAGTAGGTTGACAGTGGGCAGTCTGCAAACGAGATAGGAATATTATTTACTGTTATAACAGTAAGATATATGTTCCAGAAAGGCTTTACTAAGAGATCAAAATATTTCACAAGGGTATGACTGGCAGCAATAAAAGCCAGGTTCAAATTTGAAATTGTCACCACTAACAGACTGGCTGAAGTCTGAAATCAGAAATCCTGAAAAATTAACCTAAACTTTCCAACATGCAACGAAGAGCTTTTTTGCCTTTTTCAGACATTATTCAATTAGCTTAAAAAACAATAATTTCATTAATGGGAGAAAAATCCAACAAGATAAATAAACAGGATAACACACAGTAACTAATTCCTCACATAATTATGAATTGTAACATTTCACTCGAAATTTAGGATTGTCAGCTCTTGCTGGGTAGCAAAGCCCAGTTTGAACCACAGTGTTGTTATGTTGAGTTATTACTGCTCACTGTTCCTTACTCTTACTCCAGTCATGCCATTCCTCTAGCCATTTTTTGTTCTGCTCCTTCATGCTAACCATGCTAGATAACCCAGCAGAGACACAAAGAGATTTTTGTTTTGCATCTGAGCTAATGTGAGATTCTTCGGAATACAAAATATGGTCTGCTGCCACAAATAAAATTCTGGTTTTGATCAAATGAAACACACATAGACAAAAGTCTTGATTTCTTTCTAAGTTCTCACCACCGAACCTCAGCGCTAAAGGCACTTTGAAGGTACATGGCCACTTATCCCATGTACGTTTAGATGTGGTTAGTGGACTAGATTCCTGAACAAACTTACAATTAGAAATTTTCCTTCATTTCATGATAGGACGCCTTTTTTGATAACAATGCCTGTCAGTCATAATACAAAACAGAGCACATAAAACTGACACTTCAGGACTATCTATCACTCCCCTTACCTTTCATCTCTAGTCTAGCACTCTCTGTCTTTTTTGGGTTTCTTTTTGGAATTATTGTTGGAGAGAACAGAGGAACCCTGGAAGTTTTGTTTTCATATTAGACCACAGCTACTAGGCCTACACAACAATACTTTGTTGCTATTTACTTGTTACTCTCTAAATCAGAACAAAAACATGTTTTATTCATTTAGTTTTTATACAGTTTGAAAACTGTGAACATCTGTAATTAAGAAAACAGGTTACTAATATTTCGGAAAAAATAAATAGGCATTATCAATAATAGTTACTCGTAAGCTGAGCAAAAGTAGCAACCTATTTGCATTGCACTATATTACAACTGTTGCCCTAAAAAAGCCAAAATCTAACCTGAGACCAAACACGTGCTGGTAAAATAACAAATGTAATTATCTGACAAAAATAGGGAAAGAAGCTGTTCCTTGATTTTCATATCAAAATATTTTCTACCTAGATATATAACTGATAAAAGATATAAAATAGCTAGAGCAATTTATTTTTGCATTTTGTTTGCTAAACATGAAATAAGGCAAATTTATTGTAATGAGAATAAGAGAATTTATCCCAAGCACTTTACAGAAGATAAAAAAGTAATAAATTTAAAAAGATAAAAAACTTAATGTGTTTAAGAATATTTAACACATATAATACTTTTTATTATGTAAGGACATTTATATGCCAATTTTATGTTGATTGAACAGTAACCTAGAGACCTTACTAAAAGCTGGAAGAAACCTGGGTTAAAGAATTTGCTCAGTGGCTGCAATAGCTTCACTTCCTACAGAAGAAAAAACATTTTACATATCAATAATTAAGTTAAAAGGTCAAAAACCTAAGAGTACAGCTAAGATCAGCCGAAAAAGAAAGGTCAAAAATGTGTAGCACCAAAGCACACCAAAGTGTGTAAGACAAAAGTTTGCTTTACTCTAGTAAACTGTCCTGAAAGCGGGGCCTCTGACATGTCTATACACCACAAAGGGAAGAGACCAGTTAGAACAAGCCTACTCCTGACCAAGGTGTTACGTCCATATGATTCCAAGTAGAATGCTCCACATACAGCTCCAGAATACCTCCAGTCGAACTCACTTAGATGTGCATGTTTCATATTTCACTGCACAGTACAAGCATGATATGGATTAATTTTCTAAGAATGTGTGGGTGGCCTTGTTCAAGAAGAGAACAACCTTGTTAGGCAAGTTTTGCTGTTTGTTGTTGGAATTAGGCAGTGGGATTGAAAGGCATATGAAAGTCAAAATTTGGTTTTTACAGGGACCTGGATGCAACTGAACTAGAACCAACATTTCTTTGAGGATGGCTCTCACTTAAAAGTCACTTTATTTTTGTTTGTTGTAGTCATTACATGAGTCAGCCATTGCAAAGCACCAATAAACTGTGATAAGGTTAGGAATACATTACAGAAAAATTCTTGAGTGACAGAATGCATTGTTTCAACTGGTCAAAGTACTGTTTAGTTAAATAAAACTTGACAGTCTGGGAAAAATATATCAAGAAAGCAGCAAAGTTTTTGAGACTGGAACAGAGCTAGTTTAGTTAATAAAATTTTATGTAATTATAAACATGCTCAGATTTTACGTGTCAGGTAGTATTTGTTGAGAAATAACATTTTATTGGAAAGACTCAGTAAACAATCATGCAAATTTTTGTTTTGAACTGCAAATTTGGATGGCATTAAAAACAGGAGCTAAAATAAGAACTCATGTTTAGAGCTACTTACATGTCTAGTTGTCAATTATGCTGGCAAATTGTGTCCTATTTTAATCCTAGTTTTAGGGTCAGAAGGCTACATGACCATCTACTTAAAACACTTTAAATCATCATTCATTAAAAACATCTCTGCTATACACTTACTCAATTTTTCTAAGACTGAATAGCTTTCTCTGTGTGCATATATCTTCTGAATTATATCTTTTCATCATATGCACCATATTCTTTGTATAGAACTTTTACCTTCATAAGGCAAAGTGTGCATTTGTTAGGTGTATTAAAATAGAAAAAAGTTTTTGCAGCTTCAAAGCCTCAATATATTCTTCTTTAAAATATCAGGCAGAACTATGCTTATTGCAAAATAAACATGTGAAATATAATTAGGAGAATACTCCAAAGCTCTCCTCTGCTCACTTGTCATGGTTGATTACCTTGAATGAAAAATTGTCAGGATGGAAGAACTGGCTTCACTGAAGTCAATAGCAAAAATCCTCCTGACAGGAATATGACCAAGATTTTCACAGAGTAAACTGTATTGAGGTAAAATGGGATCTTTTTGAAGCATCCTTGACCTGCAAACTGCATGATTTTGACTAGTAAACAAACCAAATCTGACAAATTTGAAAATCTCATCCATAAATCACAACTGTAACACAAACCCGGCAAACTCATATAAACACATTTAAGTGAATGTCTCCCAGCAAAGACAGATCCAACCCCAAGTTAAAAAGGAATAAAAACCTGTCAGTGCTTAGTAATGTCTAACTTTAGGCCTACTCTCTAGCTTTGAGGCCTAAGCATGTCCAGTATCTCTTATAAAAATTAATCCCAGTTACATGAACTAGAGCCTGTTAAGGTAAGTAACTGAAAATACTGTGGGATAAATGCCCCTCCCTTGCAACTCAGCACTTTATTGAGCTTCAGAAAGGATCCTTTACACTCAAGGTTTATAGCCTGGAATTTCCCAAAACTTTTCTTTGGAAATGGAGACAGATGATGCTTAGGAATCTCCTGCACCTCACTATTAAAACACCTCTAGGTCTAAAGCACTAGATTTGAAAACAGGATAAACCTGTACACTTCCCTCCTTTGCCCAGATCTTGGCTTTCCCTTCAATGGATAGTACCAAAAATCATAAGCTGGAGCCTGTTCAGAGTGAACGGATGTTGTTAATTCTACGTCCTTCCTTTGAAGCCATTCCACTCTTGAGCACAAAACACTGAATGTGTCAGAGATCAAGAGCATGTGCAAGATTGACTAGACCAACAATTAGGGCATTTACCTGTCAAGGGAAATTCAAAGGTTCTGGTTTATGGTCTCACACTTTTATCGTTCAGCTGTACAGTCTTTCAGAATTAGGGATAATAGGACAGGACTTGCTTAACCCAAGAGAAATTATAGCAATTTTACAGTCTCTAGCAAGTTAACATTAGCAAATTGTGAGCATAGCAAATGTTTATGACCTTAAATACATAGTTCGGTTAATGATCACTGTTGGCAGCAGACCCAGAATGAAAACTGCTTAATGGGTGTAGGTAACTCCTGCTGACCAACTCTGTGAAAGATATGCGGTGATCACAGCTCTCAAGTGAAAATAGACATCTGTATAATTTTTAGGACCTAAAATGCCTAGTGGGGAACCACACCAGAGAGGATAATTCTCATAATTATAAACCTGTTATGTGAACTTTGCATAAGCAAACCTGAGAGACATAAAAGCCCTTATTAGGAAGATCCTGTGAACAAACAGTAACAATGGCTATGGTTAACTGTCTCTCCCTCTTTCCCCCCACCCTTTTTCTAGCAGGACCCATCTAATGATATATTTTTTATATAATATTCTTAGACACTTCACAATATAATTGCTACTCTATGTTTCAACATGACAATAATTGGCACCAGTCTTAAACTCGGTGTCCTTTATGGTGTCCTAGATGTCCTACTATTTAAAATGTCATAGTAAGTCTATTTCATAAAAGCAGAATCATAGAATCATAAAATCACAGAATGGGACCTTTAAAGATCTTCTAGTCCATCTCCCCTGACATGGGCAGGGATGTCTATCTTTGTGCTGGGGACCCCAGACCTGGATGCGGTACTCCAGGTGGGGTCTTACAAGAGTAGAGAAGAGAGGGAGAATAACCTCCCTTGAACTGCTGGCCATACTTGTTTACATGCAGCCCAGGATATGACTGGTTTTCTGACTGCAAGCACACTTTGCTGTCTCATGTCCAAGTCTTCATCCAACAGTATCCCTAAGTACTTCTCTGCAGGGCTGGGGCTGCTCTCAATCAATTCATGCCCCAGCCTGTATTGATACTGGCAATTGCCCCACCCAGGTGTAGGTCCTTGCACTTGATCTGGTTGAACTTCATGAGTTTCACATGGGCCCACTCCTGAAGCCTGTCAGGGTCCCTCTGGATGGCATCCCATTCTTCAAGTGTATCAACTACAGGACTCAGCTTGGTGCCATCTTCAAACTTGCTGAAGGTGCACTCAAACCCACTCTCCATGTCATTAATAAAGATACAGAACCGTATCAGTCCCAATACAGCTTACTGCGGGACGTCACTTCTTACTCATCTCTATTTGGACACTGAGCTGTTGACTGAAACTCTTTGGATGTGGCCATCCAGCCAATTCCTTATCCTTAACCTCTATTTCTCATAAAGGTTTTGAGTAACTTCAGAACCTGGGTATGGAGAAAGGGAAATCTAGGTCATCAAGATTAATGAACCTCATTCAGTATTGGGAAGAGGAAGTAAAGCCAACTGGTTAATCCAATTAAATGTTTCAAGTATTTTAACCATGGAGAATGTAAAAGAATGTTTCCCTGAAATTATATTTATAAATAGTCATATTATATATACTCACAGTGTGTGTGATCGTGAGAACGTATAGAGAGACAGATACAGGGACACAGAGAATGAATTACATTTAACTGCTTTTTTTGTATCATCACTTCTGTCTATTGATCAGGCCTGTGAAGAGTGGAAATAGATCATTGTCTACTTCACTGAATTGCTTTGTGAGAAGGTGAGGGTAAAGAAAATTAGGGACCCTTTACCTCACTGTATCTGTCCAATTCAGGGAAAAATGTATTACTTCTGAGGAAAGAACTTGAGTATTTGAGGTCAAGATGCAATTGGTGCTCAAATATTTGCAGAAAGTTAATGCAAAATTGAGATGCAAACATAGATGTGGCATTTTGAAAGCATGTGTGGGAATGCTTTGTGTCAGCTTCATCATTCAAATGCATTTTTAAAATTAAACGGTGTTGTACATTTTTAGTATGCTTGTATATATGCCTGCATTTTGTGTTCTGCATCTTTATGTACGACAGTCAAGATCTGATATAACAGGGTCTTGAAGTTAGGATGCAAAATTCATGTTTAGGCTATTAAGAATGAGTCTTGGTTTCCAAGAAATGTTCATTACACACAAACGAGTAAAAGATTCTGGCTCCTCACACCAAATGTGTAGGAATCTAAGTAGCATTTTATGTAAAGTAAGTTTTAGAAAATTGCCCCTTTTAGAACTACAAAATGAGTTGTATATTGAAATCAGCCTCTCATGCTTAGATTCAACTGTTTAAAACCACTGAGCTAAGAAAGTCAAAGCTAGGTAATAAATATATAAGGATGCTTGTGCAGTGTGAAAACGTTGTAATGATATGATCATATGCTATATTTAGAACAGCATGTCTATATTTTCCACCCTCTATATTCAACATATGTTTCCATCCTTTGTTTTATGGTACCTTAATCAAAATTTGCTTCTGGATTTTCCTTCAGCACACATCACTACTGGATTTGAGAATGAAAACCTTTTTTAACGTATTACCCTAACTTTTCTCTCAAGAAAGGAGTTCTGTTTTGCCACTGGAAGACAAAAACAGGTGAGATAAATGTAAAAGTGTTCTGCAAGATCAGGTCCCTAATTTGACATTTCTAGTATCTGTTATTTGCAGAACACTTAGCACTGAATGGCACTTCTTATGTCCAAAACTTAGCTCCCACTCATTGCTGTTTGTTACTGTGACTGAGTAGCATGTCCATCAATTAGATATCAGGTCATCAAGCTGAGCATTCAGAAAATAAGAAACACATAATAGTGACCATCTGTGAAGAGACAGATTAACTGACTTGACATAAAAATTTTCCATAGAATCATTCGTTTGCTTTGACTAATGAGACCTTTTCTCTCTGCTTGCAATCACATTAGTCACTCAGTACGCTCTTTCTAAATTCAGCAACAAGCAAGAATCCTGCAATCAACAGCTTTCTTCACCACATAATGCTGACCTTTTAACATAAGAGATCTACTCTGCGCTTCCAAAGGAAAAGGAAAGGGAAAAAAAGTATGTGATCCTGTAAAGGGAGATCATGTAAAGGAAACCTCAATACTGTCAGAATTTTAACAATTTTAACAGACTGTAATATCTTGACAGATTTTAACAGGGTGATGGCTGCAAATCTCTACTCTTACGTACTTTGCATGGGTAAACATTTCTTAGTCTTCCTAAAAAGCAAGCTCGAAAAACTTGAATGTGATCAAATTGATATCCATTTTTAGGCACAGAACTTAGGAGATATGAATCACCTTTCACAGGTTCCTGTAGTCTCTCCCTCTCTTTCTCTCTCTTATTTAGGCAGATTGGAGAAGTTGGCTTCTAACTTAAGTGTTTTGGTTAAGTCCCTGAAGACAAAAATATTTTGATCATATATTTTGATAATACCATTTGCATACAGCCATTATAATGAACATGTCTTTTAGTTGTCCATTTAGGCTATTATTTCTGCTGTTCATGGGGCAAAACAATACAGCTTCAGTATACTGTTAACTGATTAAAATTTGCCCATAGGTATTGTTTTTCTTATATACAGTGCACATTGCAAGATAATTCATAGACTTTTTTTGATATTTTCCATTTTTCAAAATCCAATACATCTGTACAATCTTCTGTTACAGAACTCATGAGACAGGATGTATCTAAAAATGAGACATCTAAATAATACAGTATGTTCAAACACATACTTGTCTCCCACAGAGCCCCACTAATCTTATTTGCCAAAAGCTCTCACACTCTTGTCCAAACAATGATCACCATCTCAGAGCTTGATCTCACCAGGCAAAAACACAATGCAGAGAAGGAAAACAAAAGCAGTCTGATATGAAATGTAAGGATAGCAGAGAGTAAGAGGAAAGTCAGATAATGAAGTCTTGGTAAACAATGGCAAATATCCCATGGAAAAAAATTTTGCATTACAAGGAGACAAATAATTCTTTTCTCTGAGCCTGTATGATCCCAGAGAGAAACAGTTCTTACTGCAGGTCTCATTACATAGTCTCAGCCCAGGCTATACTAGGACAAAGGTATCTGACTCTGAAAACACATGGAGACAAACATAAGCATAAAACAATTTAGCTGGTAATACAGTCACTCCTTTCTTGCTTCCTCATGACAAGTTACAGTTCACAGTAGAGCACATATAAACATACTCTGAAGATTTTCCTTTTATTCTGAGAGTCTCTCCTATTAATTACCAATCAGGGCAAAATCCATTTTTATTTTGGAGATAAGATGCAGGAATTTCAGAGCAACGTTTACACCTGATTATGTTCAGGCTGCATAAGTCCTTGAAGAAGCCCAGGCTTTCATCCCTGGTGTTCAAAGAGTATCACAGCAGCCTGTAGGTCTGGGGGCCAACAACAGGAGGGATTGGGCTGTGTAGTCTCCTCCTGAAACTCAGCCCTTTGTGTGTGGGGTTTTGCGCAACTCACTAGTGAAATTCAGGCTTGACTAACTAGTGAGGCCCGCATCTGGAAAGATCAAGATGAGAGCCAGTGTCTGGGTGAGGGGGCCAGGACCTGGGTACAGAGATCCAGCAGACCTTGAGCCTGAGCTCACATTTAAGGACCCTGTGAATCTGTGGGTGTTGCAATCACAGAGAACAAGGGTGTGTGCACGTCTCAATGGTGAGCCTCAGCCAGAGAGGAGCAGCGAGACTGGGCTGTCTGTGTTTTTGAATGCTGTAGGGTTTTATGTGGTACTGGTAAAGGCACCTGTGCTGGTCCATGTGGCTGGCTGCGTTAGTGTCCTCTGTGTATTGTGTGAGTTGTGTGTATCTCCTCCTTGGAGTCCATCTTCAGCATCACTGCTGGCTGTACTTGCAAAGGTGGGTGACAGCAGCACATATCAGGCTGGCATAGGCATAGGCATAGGCACAGGCATAGGCATAGGCATAGGCACAGGCATAGGCATAGGCACAGGCATAGGCATAGGCATAGGCATAGGCATAGGCGTAGGCATAGGCATAGGCAAGAGCTCCGGGTCTGTGAGTACATCAGATTCGGCTCTCCTGGGACAGGAAGGAGGAACCAATGGGGTCCTGAACAGCTCTGGATTCAGCTACTCCTTAAGAAAGACAGCAGGTAAGGATGCCAGGGAATGAATGGGATGCTGGTCTACAGGCTAGTAATTCCTGCAGTGATGTCCATAGCATAAGAAGGAATGTTGTCTAGTCTCTGTGGTTTCTGGAAAATGTTTGTTGTGTTTCCGAAAAAAGCACACTGAGCAATGAGGGTTTTGAGGACTTCCTGTCATCACGTCAATTCTGTTACCTGTTGAGGAAGGTTCTGTTCTCAGATGCAATGAGTCTGCCAAAGTTTCTCTGCATGTTGATTGTGGGCAGCCTGTAAAAGGATCCTCAGGTGGATGAATTGTGGATGAAGCTGTGTGGTTTTCCTTTTCCTAAGTGTTCTCATGAAGACTTTGAAATAAAAGAAGGCTGGTTGACATAAAAACATCAGTACACACAAGAATGAATTAATGCAGCCAACCAATGAAACCGTTACCGTTGGAAACAACCATTCCACTTTGGATTTTTTATGCTGGCTTTTCAATGAGCAGCACTGAGATACTTCCTAAAGGTGAGACTTTCAACTAAAATCCATAACTCTAGTGGATACTAATACATAATAGATGTATTTTTTTACAACTCATTGTAATTTCCTGATGACATCTTCCCATGACAAAAGTCCTAATAATTTTTTCTCTTTCAGTTTCACTGAGGCTTATGACTTCAATCAATGTATATAATCAATGTATATAATCATAACTGGATTTTATTATGAGTAACATTGTATATTCCAAATTCAGTCTTTTGTTACACTTTATCAGACTTAACAGAAAGACACTGAGTTTAAAAGCTTGCCAATTTTTCTAGGAATATCAGCTGGTCCAATGAAAGATGGCACTTAACTCTATAAAACTGACCAGGACTTTAGAACACCCATCTGTTGCAATCCTGTTAGTTTTTTATATTTGGCTATGAATTTCCTTATACTTGAGCATGTTTCTTAAACCTTGACCTATGGCTTTGTGAGAATTTTAACATTTATCTAAAAGACAAAGTTTAGCCTTCATCAAAATGTTCCCCAAAATTGGATTTTAAAAGGACGCCTCATTAACAATCTGTGGAAAATGTCCTGAATTTTTTGTTTGTGTTTTGTAGCTGTGGTGTTATGATACTGTCTGAAGGTTACAATGCACTTGCTCAAGTGCAACACTCAGGACCAAGACACCCATGGTTTAGTTCTGCCTTTGGAAATCTCATAGCTTGTACATTCAAGTGTCTGTGGTAGGCTCTGAGTCATTCATTTCCCCCTTGGGAAATATGACAATCATTTTGCTTCTGCAGTAGAGAAATAATTATGTTTAGACCTGGTAACTGTTGCCTGTGGCTTTTTTTAGCACCTTTGTTCACTGCCTTTGGAGTTTACAGGCCACGTGGCTGACTACATCTCCTCAGGAGCAGAAAAAAACTCTTGTGGAAAGGCTTCATACAACTCCTGTGAGCTGCTTCTAGAAGACCATAATTTACCTTTATCTATGTGTAGGGAGGCTTTTGCAGGTGAACAGGAGCCAGTTCTACTTAAATTTTGAGCTAACTGGAAGTGATGTGGATGCACTACTGCGTGGCTGAACCTACTGTCTTTTCAGCAGGATTTAGCGCTACAGCATTATTGTAACTGAGTAGTATAAACATCCATCTGCTGGACCAAGCAAGCATTTTGTAAAACAACCCAGGGATTCAGTTATTACAGATTTGTATACAAAGTCAGTTCACATTTATCCACTTGCAAATTTATTTCTATTGCTAATTTTTTATCTGCTGGTGGGAATTACATACACCAGCACAGTCAGTGGCCTAAGGTTCATGGGTCTTGATTTCGACGCCTTCCTATACCTCAGTTTTTTATGTGGTCTTGGTCAAGCCACTACCTTTAGTTCCTCTAGAAAATGAGGAAAGTAATTTGATTCTGCTTCTCCAGGAGAAAGACAATTTACTTTTGTGAAGGTTTCAGACACTAATTTGAAGATATTCTTCTAATCACTTAATAGACTGTTACACACTTTTGTTAGTATCCTTCTGAAGAAGGTATATTTTAGGCTGCCAAAAGTAACAGAAAGGAAGAGAGAACAAAGTAATCTTAAACAAATCTATAAGAAAAAGTGAGTGGTCATGATAGTAAAGCGTACAAAGATGTCTCAGCAGTGGACTCCACCCTCATATACGGGGACGAGCAGGCACATGGCCAAGGCAGGATAATGTGATACAAATGTGTGTGATGCATCAGACAGTGGGAAATCGGTGGGAGGACAGAGGCTGAAATTCCTTGGCTCCTTTCACTCAGTACTGTATATGCAAGCTTTCTCCTGGGGGGAAGTAGCATAGGGCAGAATGTTTGTCTAGTACAACTTTACCATTTCTTTTGTATTATATTGGATATCGCTAAATATTGTATTGCACACATCACTGCTTTTTTTTTAGAATTCAATTAGTTAATTTTTTTTCCCATAATGATTGAGTGTATGATTCTCACTCTTTGTTATTTTGAAAGCATTCCTAGTTAATCCGTCCTCTATATTATTTGTAAAGATATGAAAAATTCTCATGTATGGAAATTATTTCTTAAGAATAACACTTTAATGCAGACACTCCTTGGAAGTACAACTTAATATTAATCACAACTTACTGGTTTTTATTTCTTTTTGCTTCCATGAAAATGGTAGAATCCAGCTTTTTTGTGCAGTTACATAGAAGAGTTAAACACAGTACCTTGCTAAACTGAATATAAATGGAGCACATCTTCTGTCCTTCTAAGACTCTCAGAAGAACAGTGTACCTGTCAGACACAGTCTGTGATTTGTGAACTAGGCTAATTTTATTTCTCATTAATGATTTTTCTTTGGTTGTTAATTTAAATTCCTTAATTACTATCTTCATTTTTTTTTTCTCAGGGAAAAATAATATTAAAACAATCTTGGAAGTTTCCCAAGACAAGATTTCTCTCCTCTTCTTTGATTTGTGGCAAATAAAGTGATACTTTTTTCACCTACTCCTTTGAACAATGCCTTTTTGCCACTTCAGGTCCATTTTCTCTCGTTTGTCTCTTCTCCTTTTACTCTATATTTTATTCTCTGTCTGTGCACTCCTGCTAAGACTTCTTCATCTTTGTTACTAGGTCATCCATCACAGCTGCCAGCTATTCCACCTTTTTTTGGCAGCCAGCCTCCATCTCCTCCTTCTATTATTAGATACTTTTGCCTTCTCAAGTGCCAGGCCTTGTTCACATATAATAGCTAATGTACTCATCAGACAAAAACATTATTATGGATTAGATTATTTTCCCACAAAACAAAATAAGCATTCTAAACCGCAGAAATTCCTGTTTATTCTCTTAGCTGAATTTCTACCATAATATGTTATTTAAAAAAAAAAGTAATAATTAGAGTATATTTTTGAGAAAATTAAAAATATCAAATCATAAGAACAGAGAAAATGGCAGCTATACAGGTATAGTTATCTTTGGACAAATAGTTACTTGCTTTCCCACAGGCAGAATAGCAATTTCCTTTGTCATCCACCCAAATCTTGCCAGTAGATGCTGAATACAAAATCAAACTCTTCAACACAATTAATAGAAGAAAGTTATTTTAAAACAAAAAGAACAAAAGGGAGATTTTTCTTTGGCGGCCACACACTCAAATTCAAAACTGAAAGTGTTATCATTTGAAAATGTAGCACCATTCAGAAGCTGCTCTGACTCAAAGTCTGCCTTGCAGCCAGTGGCTGGCTGACAGTTATCATATTGCACCACGGGTTAAAACTCCATTTTTACCAACTCTCCCTCCCTCAAAAAAACCCCCTCTAACATCAGGAACATTTCCATTCACTTTACATCCTTTTGGCTGTCAGCCTCAAGAAACTGGCATCCTACCTACAAAGTGTGTCCTACCCAGGAAATGAAATATGCACTTTATCATCTGCCAGCAGATCTGAAGACATTTACTACTCTTCCATATACATCAGGGAAAAAAAGGAAAAAAAAAAAATTAAGTCCTTCAGAGAAATTCATGTTGGGTGACCATTTAGTTCTACAAACAAAAAGAGATAAATAAAGGGATATAAACTGCTGCTCTAAGAGAAAAACATTGTGAAGTTTTGCTAAGATATAGGCTCTACTTCGTCACTCAGGTAATCTAAGAAAATGAGCGTCAGTGATCTTTATCGCCATAATTTACATGTTTTCAAAATTTCCCCTTTAGCTCTCCATAACATATTATAATCAGTTTTAGCTGAAGCCTGACATTATTCAGGGTGCTGCTGCTTAAACAGATGAAAATTCCTTTGACAATTCTGCAAATTTTTATTTTTGTCCACTGGTGGAAGATCAGGGAAGATATAACTGCATTGCTAATATTTAGTGTTTTTCTTCTGATTTACCAGCTATTTAACTGTGTCTATGTGTTCATTAACTTTATTAATATTTTTTAAAGAGCAAACAAGGACAGAAAAACTGCCAGGAGTATTGCCAATATTGCTTACTTTTTTCATCAAAGTTAACCTGTTTTTGTGAAAATGTTATTTATCATTATTCTTTTATGAATTTAGGGAACCCCGGGAATATATTATCCTATCAGACTTTGGGTAGTAATATTTTCTTTCAGCATGGCTTGACACAGGCTTGCTTATACTAAGAGCTAAAAAGTAACACATGTCCTCTCAAATGCATTTGCAGTACTCTTAAACATGAGGAAAACTCAAAATGGAAACAAATCCCAGAAAAAAATTAAGTGCCTGATAGCAGGGTTGGAAAGACTATTACAAAACAACATCTAAGGAGTGTGCAACATATCTGAACCAAATCTCACCCAAGTCGTATTTAAGCTTTCTCCAGGACATTTTTCTCAACCCTGAACAGCTCAACAGTAACAGTTGCCTACTGTGTTGTCTTTAGAGATAAGACAACTTTTTAGGCTCTCTTATCCCACTCTGTCCTGCTTTGACATTGTCACTATGTCACTGTAAGCAAATAAATCTTCAGAACAACTCCTGGAGATCTCTTCTGACTCCTGTCTGTCGTCTAACCTCAGTGATACATGTAGGCTGCTTCATAGAACCATAGAATTGCAAAATCATAGAATGGTTTGGGTTGGAAGGGACCTTAAAGATCATTGAGTTCCAATCCCCCTGCCATGGCCAGGGACACCTTCCACTAGACCAGCTTACTCAAAGCCCCATTCAACCTGACCTTGAACACTTCGAGGGATGTGTTCATCATGTTACTTCTTTGATTATCTCTGGTACTTACAAAATCCGGATTAAAACACAGTTTCAAGTCCATCCAGAATTACATAAAGATTCCTCAATAAGTTAATATTGAAATATGTTTAATATTTCTCAGCTCAGATTTGTTATGCATTTTAAGCAATCTATTGGTTTAACATATTACCTTTTTCTTTCTGGTATTATATGATTTGCATTGAGAAGTGTTTCCTAGTCACAGTTCACAAACTATTCTTATAAGAAGTATCAGTAAGATAAAATAGCTGATAATATTACAATTTATATAATCGTAAGGAAAATGGTAAATTATGGATAATATTACAATATTATACTATCTTGCTGAGATTACTTGAAAGACCTTTTTGCAATATAATAATAATTAATTGATTTAGGATTTGGAGCTTCCTTTTTGTTTCACAACTTTTTCGTCTTTATATGTTCAACCTGCCACAGAACGGTGCAAGAGCAAAGAGGTTCAAAGCCTGTAATTTCCAATGTATTTTCAGTTTGCAGTGTCTGGGTGCCTGTGCAAGGTTAGCCTGATAGCCTTTTATCACTCTTTTCAGTTAAATTAACTTTGGGGTTGAAAACAAGTGGGACACCTCTTTACAATAAAACTGCCTGTGCACTGTCATTGTAGCTATTAGAATATATTTTAATGACCTTTCATTAATATTAATCTGGCAGAGGCAAAGTTGAATTGTATGAATAGTAATAGAAAACAATTGCAAGACAACCCAGTGGACTGGTAAAAATTAAACATGCATGAAACATTCCTCCGGATACCACATACTTCTTGTATATACCAACCATCTATCAAGATATCCCAGGTCCAGTGAAAAGAAATCAATGATTCATGAAACTTGTAAGCTGGTATTCAGAACAATGAACAATGCTTCTCTCACTTTTCTCTGTGGAGACAAAAAAATGCTGATTCAGGCACTGCAACACCTTTGTACTGAATGCATTGATGCATGGGCTGAAGAAGTTCTGACAAGACAGGACAAAGAAGATGACATCTAGGAAATCAAGGAAGACCTTTATCATACTCACAGTGTGGGTAAACATGTGGCTATATATGTGTGTGTGCGTATCATATCTGTAAATGAAGGTGCTTTTTCTTTGTGGCACTGCTTTGAGGTCTGTAACAGAACATTTGTTAGGATGCTCTCACAGAAGTCAATAAATGGTTTGGGGTTTAGTTTGCTGTAGAATCCATACAGAAAACACATTTAAACTCTGGCAGTTCATTAACTTTCCCTTAAGACTCACGTGAATACATTCTCCTCCTCTCTCCCTCTCTTATATGTTTGGCATGACAAAATAATGTATCGCTTTGTTATTTAAGGTTTTACTACAGCAGTGAAAATCTCCTTGTTAGCAAATACATGAAGCTGTTCAATTGTCTCATTCAAGAAGTCTTTAAGCAACAACTTTAAGTTAAACTCGGAGCTTAATGCTATAAATGACTCGTGCAGTTCTGTGGCACAGATAAATTAACATTGCCGCTGTCCTTGGTACTTTTCTGAGCCCTCTCACAGTGCCATTTTTATGGACATCTAAATTGCTCATATATTCTTCTTCTTTTTACTGTATATTTTTAAAGTAAATTTCACTCTCTGTGAAAGCAGACAGACTGGAACATGTGGACCTTTTTTTTTTTTTAATAAAATCTGATAAGTAATAAGTGGAAATAAAATTCTCGTATCTGACCTACCGCCATGATTTTCCCTGACGCTCTGAAGGATGAAAGCAAATTGTTCTTCAGTCCCATTCTGTGTTCTTTTCCTTTTGTGCTGAGAAAGCCAACCAAGTTGTTAACGAATGCAAACTGTTATAGTATTTTCTTTTATTTTTTATTCATTTTCTGATGTGGAAAATCGGGCCACTAGAAACCAGACTGTGATCAATGCATTTCAACATGAAGCATGAAACAGCCTTCTGAAAGTAATATCTCTTATTTAATAGTTTGAGCTTAGTGGTGGAAAGCTGATGTCTACTTTTAGAAAGCTGACCACTATCCTTGAAACAGTCATGAAATCTCTGATTTTAAACATAAAAACGTTTCCAGATATAAAGATTCCTAAGAAGTAGTCCAAACCTATGTGACACAGCCTTTGAATGCTGATGCTGTGTCTCTGACCACCATTTAGAATACAGTTACATTGATAATGTGTCACTACTTCTTAAAAGAGACAGCTGGTGAAAGGACTTTTTTTTCTCAACTTGTGAGATCTATTCTTGTCCTTCACTGAAAAATTAGGTAAGAATTAATTAAACATGATCAAATACTATCCCACTGCCAGATAGTCTGTTGTCAGTTGCAGATGTGAGGCAGGAGTGGATGTTTCTCCTGGGTGAGACTGACAAAGCTTGCAGGGATTATTTTTTGGAAGAAGTCTGCCTTTCTTTGCAATGATATATTTGTTAAAATCATCTGAGGACCTGGCTTGATGATGTTCAATCTCTCCTGTTCTCTTTCCAGGGCACATTTTGGCATTGGCTTTTGCTTTTTTGTGGTAGGACTTTTGTTTACTACAGGAGAGGAGCTCCTTGGCCCAAGGAGTGCGAAGCAGTTACCCTACCAATCTGTGGTCAGGGATCACAGAGGACTAGAGTCACTGGTTTAGGATGCACCTCCCAGGCCTTCATTCCTAGTTATATAAATAATGAAGAACTCTCTTCTAAGCTCTGTGAAGATTTTAAAACTTTGTGTATATACTGGCATGTTATGTGCTCAGAGAAACCATTGGGGTCAAATCAGTGTTCTGGCCTTCACTGATTTCCATTTTTATGGACTATTTTATCATCTTTTTATTAGAAAGTGATTTTAATGTTGCCCTTTCATATCTGCTACCATGAGGACAGCAAGATGAAAAATATTCAATGTTATCCTTTCTCCTTCATAACAGAAACTGGATATTTTTTATTGTAAACAGGAAATAATCTCAGTCCCAGGTTTCATTTTGCTGTGCAACAGAAAATATGGTTTGATATGTAATAGAAAGCACATCTACTTTTACTATTATTCCATGAAATGATAAAATATATGATTTGATTGTTCAGGAGGTTTTGAACAGTTGACAGTCTTAATCTGGATTTTAAGGTACATAACTGAGATCTCTAGTGGTTAGAAAGATTAAAAGAAAGAAAAATGTATTGAAATATAGATAGCATGTGGTTGACTAGAAATTATTTGCTTTCGCCTCCTGAAGTAATTTATAATTTAAGGTTGCTATAATTCACTTTTTTCAGTAACAACAGATTTTAGTGGTGCGTTCTTTTCCAATGCCCAGACTAAGAAGTGTACCTTCCAGTGCAAAATGACTTACCAATGTGAATTATATACTTGTAAGTGGTATCAGCTCTAAGAAAACATGCAGGCTAACTTAACGTATAGATAATAGCCTATACAACAGAAATACTAAAGACTATAATGCAAGAAATGCCTGCTATTACTCATTGCAAGCAAGCAGGATTTCGCTGTTGTGCTTCTGTTGTTCTCAAGACTACCTGTAGGACACTTACTAAACTATCTCCACAGTGTCTGTGGAAAATCTCATCTTAATCATCAATTTTTCTCTCTGGATATACAGACCTACCAGCACTTGTACGTGGCAACTTGCACACTAAATCACTTATTTTCTATCTCATCTCATCTCATCTGCCTGTGTGCCAGGTTACCTTTCCAAGGTGCCTTAGAGCTGCAGCTCTAGCCTCTTCACATTGACTCACCAAGTCAGGTTTCTCCATGCTGTATGAAATCAGTGGGATTTGGACAGGTAATTTCAGTGCTATAAGCAGCTATGGCTGCACAGAAATCCTTTTAAGCAATCCAGCTTAAGCTCCTGAATAACACACCATGAATTTCTGCCCAAATAGTGTATGTCACTGTGTTGACTATCTAAGCAACAAGTGAAAAATCTGTCATTGACAACTTACTCCCTCTTTCCCTTAAATATCCGTAGTAAATTGAGTGACTGTGTTTTTTAGACCTTTTTTTCATTTGCTTTAAGGATGAAAAACGTAGGTTTTTTAAGATAACAAGCATTTAGAAAGCATTACAGTCTACAACAACCTTAAAAAGCATACACCCAACTACAGTAAAATGTTTCACGTTCCCCTTCCTGCCTGAGCCTTTCATGAGCATCTAGGAGAGAAGTGGAGGGGAGAGAGGGTGAAAGTGCTATTGAAAACATTTAAACTTCAATCAAAGATGACACTAGATTACATTCCTGAGAGGAGTATGATGTTGTGTGAACATAAGCATAAAGATTTTGCAAGTATTTGCGATCTCTGGGCTTGCAAAATGCACTTTCCTTTGTGGCCACTGCATAATAGAATGTTTGCACAGATAGACCTTACCTGTAGACAGCAGTGCACCTGAGGAATCAATGTAGTTAAAAAGAAAAACACAAAAATAAAACAGACTATACTAGTGATATGCTAAGTAAGTATATTTTCAGTGCATTTGAGGACAAATCTAGGCTGTAGAATCTTTATTGTCTGCTGATTCTTAATGTAGTACTTACAGCCTGAAATCTTGGGATTTCTTTCTGTTTAGCTACACTCACTTCATTTTATTTCAATTCATTTATCCACAAAATCTTTTCAAGATTACATGGTGGCCTCTGAAGAGAAAAAGTCTGAAAGCTAAAGCTATATTAAATCCATGGAAGAAAAAAAAAAAGGTATTTTATATTTTAAGGGAACAAGAACTCTGACCACAATAGGCTAAAGTTATGAATTTTCAGGCATGTTAATGCATTCAGTGATGAAGACATAGTTGGCAGTGATGTCTCAATGCAAAATATAATTTTAATGGTAGATATGATCATGATGTTGGAGATTTTCTACATTTGCATTGATCTTTAAACAGTTCTTCTACTTTACAAGTCACTAAAGATAAATTTAACATCTACCTTATCTGTTCATCTTTATGTATTAATTTCTTTTTGTCTGATAAAATGTTATAATCTGACCAATGTTCCAGTGACTGAAAGTTACTGATGTTAAACTACTTTTTACTACAGTCTCTGAATTTAGTAGTTTATATCATGCTGTTCATTATCACTTCACGACTGCTAAACTGCACGAGACAGAGTTTTTATTGCTTGTTGTATTGACAAAAATGCACTACAGATACCTTATATTTTAATAGTGTTTTAATGATGGTTATAATAGTTAGCATGCCATGAATTTATGTCTAACACAGATTGCCTCAGCAGTATAATTAATAAGCACACAAATACACTTGGTGAAGAGACTTTCAGACTCCCATAGGCGCTGTCACTTACAAATTGCAACATGCTAAACCAGAACTTCCTTGTTTCTGCTTGTCATACGTGGAACAGAGCATTCATAAGAAACTTCAAGTCAGTTTCAATTCCAGTTCAATCTCTCCCTATCTTACATTTGTCAAGCTTCCTCAGCATGCTTTTCATCACAGAGTCAATTTTAAATGTACAAAAGCAAACCCTTGCCTTCTCCATGAGACTTTTGGCAAAACTGACATATAAGACTCCTACAAAGTTCAGTGTATCACAGCCCAGTTTCCTCTGCAGGCTACACACAGAGAGCAGCTTTGGTCCCACATTAAGAGATTGGACCACCCAATCTCCAGAGGTCCTGCACCATTCTCCAGGTCTGTGAAACACAAGTACACTGATGTGTAAGAGCTGTCATGAGTGTGAGAAAGAATGAAGTTCATATTCCTACAAATTTTTTATTTGGATTGTGAACTTTGATTAATGCTTTCCTATCTATGGCTGGGACGTCGCTAAGATCTTCTCTTCATGTGAGCTCACTGAGTTGTTCAACAACATGAGAGCTTCCACTGTAACGTCTCCCTCAGAGCCAGCAGCGATGTGTTTCCTCAGCATGACTGCCTCTTTCACTAGATGTTTCTCAGTGTAATTCCCAATGTGGAGCTTCTGCTGAGTTTATCTGGATGCTATCATGTTCAACAGTTGGCCTACCCAAAGATGTATCAACTTCATTGCTCTTCCTCTGAAATGCCAACCTCTCCTGACCACATATACCTCATTCTCTTGGGTAGCTTGGATAAAAATGAAAAGGAAATGAGAACCTATTCAAAAGTATCTTGAATAAATTAGTCTTAAGAGAGATAATGGTGCTGTTTACATTGCTTTTTATTGCCTACTGCACCTCATGTCTAGGAATGGGAACTTGAAAACTTAAAATTTCTAAGGATTGCCTTAGCAAGCAGGTGGCAATGGAGTAGAATAGTTTACGTTTTGTTATAGCTCTAATCAATGGTTAATTTGAATGAATTCAGGGCAGGAGACAAGACCCATTTATTTTGTTTAGCATTTGGTTAACTGTTTTTGCTTGGTTCTCGTTTTGTGTTTTAATTTTCCATAATCAGGGCACTTAGCTGACAGGTGGCTATAGAAACCAGAAAATTAAATATTTAAACCAGTCACCTGGGCTTATCTGTGCATCCCTGGGATATCTGGCCTCAGAAAGTACTCCCTTCTCCAGCATAAAGAACCTGGAAAGATGAAATGGTCCAGAACAGACACAGCGTACATTGTTTCTCAGAGCTACTGTTTCACGCTGCCTGCAAAATCTACTTTATCCTTATCCAAAGTTTGACACTTTTCTTTAAAATAACAAGTGGCCAAGTAACTTAAGAATAGAATGAAGATGAAAGACAGGATTCTTACGTAGTTCAGGCTTTTGACCTGTAGTATTTCTTCAATTCTTCAAACCCAGGTTTTCCAACCTCACCAAGTCAGGGCTTTTTTATTATAAGGGAAGGAAGAGGAGGACTTTTGTTTCTCTAAGGCCTTCATTTTAGTGGAAGGGGAAGAATTACTATCCTTTCAATACAGCTTCTGAAATGGAAATGTAAACATTGGCCAGGGACTTTGAAGACTGAAAAATCTGTCAACAACTCCTTAGTGTTTATTGAATTTGAATAGTCTCAGGGAAATGTATTCAATTTGATGAATGATGAGAATCCTGGCTCAGAATTGGGTTTAGTACATTCTACTGGCACTGACACTGTTCTTATCAGACAGATGTTCTCTTTATTCCAAGTTTTTGAAGGACAGGAAAAATTCTAGTAGTAGGTGCAAGTTAGTATAATTGTTGACAAAGTAGACTATATTGAAGAAAAATGTATTTTCTCCATTCATATTGTTGTCTCAAAGTGGGGTTGTTTACCTGGTGTGCAAGACGCCAATGTACACAATATGCTCCGACAGGTATTTGCATTCATATTGTGGTGACATTTATGGAGATTGGGACTCTGTTGTGTTACACAGCACAAGTGTACATATTTAGAAACATCATTTTGTAAGACAAGAAGAAACCATTTACAGTAGTATTAATACAGTATTACAGGAAATTACTTCTTTTGCTTCTGACATGGCCACC
The DNA here is from genome assembly GCA_008921705.1 of Burhinus oedicnemus. Classification (NCBI taxonomy): domain Eukaryota; kingdom Metazoa; phylum Chordata; class Aves; order Charadriiformes; family Burhinidae; genus Burhinus; species Burhinus oedicnemus. The sequence continues at coordinate 276,459 of VFFE01007192.1, forward strand.
TCAGCAGAAGCGTATCAGAAAGAACAGATATGAACATGTATACAACCTTTCTGGAATCTGACCAAACCAAAGTATCAATCACCATGTCCCTGCAGACTGAACTCATCTGTTACCCTTCTGCTTCCATAGCACGGTACATACTGTTGGAATGCATTTCACCTTGATTCAGTTCCTTTCCATCTATCCGCATTGCTCAGATTTCCCTGTAAGGAGACTCACTGCATTTTAGTCATGCCATCTGTGGCAAAGCCACTACCTGCAAAACGGTCAAGTATACTGTTGTGAATAATGCAGCAGTCATCCTAGGCTACATTTTGGTTTGCTAAGCTTTTACAAGAAATCTTGTAAGCTGTTTCCATGGCATTTTTTTTCCTGGATGCCATCTGTCCTCTGTAGTCCCTCTAGAAAGAGATCCTTGAGAGTCTTGAATGTCTACGTTGCTAAAAGAATATATTTGTTCTAATACAATATCATGGAAATAATCTCAGAGGAAATTTAACATTTAGTAGGAAGCCGCTGCCTGTGTCCATGGCTTTTGTTAAGGGTGACTTTGAACATTTGGTTTCCTAATGATTATGGCACAAGACACCTGTGCTAGAGGGTGTGCTTGTGATAGTACACCAGAATGAAGTGATAACAGAAACTCAGGTTCAACGTTGTTCATGTTGCTGTTGGTAGCTGTTTGTGACAGATGGCTGTTTCTGGATATCTGTATTATGATTCTGAGGGTGTTTCTTTGGTTTTTTTCTAAACTTTTTTGCACTAGCTGTATGAATAAGTTTTATCTTCTAGTCAAACAGCTTGCCGGGGAACATGGAGAATCTGCTCAGGCAACTTCATCTACAGACTGGCTGGGCAGAATTAGAGCCCTTTAAAGTTGATCTAAAACTGCTGCTGGAACATACAAAACCGAAGACGCCACTTTTAATAGAGGGATGACAAAAAAGAGCTGATCGAGGCTTTGTCTGCACTGTCTTCCGTACAGTCTCAAACTCAGGCTTGATTTTGGAGAGAAAGATGGCTACAGCAAACTCTGCTAACAGAGGTATGGGCTGTGCATGAGTCTTTCATTTGACCCATCCGCAATGGTCCCCTGCCTAAGTCCCCTCCTGGGCAGCCTGCTCCTTTGCTTCATACTTGGTCCAGGCTCAGAGGTAGATGTGCAGGGCAGGTGGTCAGTGGTCAGCTCCAAGCTAGTGTCATAGAAGTAGCATTGCAGGCTGTGCAGGGCATAAGAGGGAAATACTAATTGGTTAATGAACTGTATTGGTCAAATATTATATTAAAGATGGATTTTAAAACTAGCCAATGAGACAGAGGGACAAGTTAATAAAAATTATTGAATGCCTCTGACTGAGGAATCTGAAGGCTGTGTGATAAAGTAAGCAAGAGGTGGAGAGAACTTTACAGCCATGCTGGAAGGATACCTGTTCATTTTTTCATCAGTTTTCCAAGTCATCTTTATTTGTACCAGTATTAGATAGCAGAATGTTTATGTTTATCCAGTTTAAATATGTATTTTCTTTCTTTGAAGCAGGTTGATTTGAATCATACTTCAGAGTTAATTTCAGGTAGAAAGTAATTAGTAAGAAAAATTCTTCAGGTGCTGAAAAGAAGGCTGAGGGGGGATCTCATCAAGGCATACTTAAAGGGAGGGTGCCAGGAGGATGGCACCAGTCTTTTTGCAGTGGTGCCCAGTGATAGGACAAGAAGTAATGGGCACAAACTTGATCACAGGAAGTTCCATCTAAACATGAGGAGGAACTTCTTTCCTTTGAGGGTGGCAGAGCACTGGAACAGGCTGCCCAGAGAGGTGGTGGAGTCTCGGACTCTGGAGACATTCAAAACCCACCTGGATGCCGTCCTGTGCAACCTGCTCCAGGTGACCCTGCTCTGCAGGGAGGTTGGACTAGATGATCTCCAGAGGTCCCTTCCAACCCTGGTGATTTTGTGATTCTGTGAAGGAAGATAAAGGCAGTAGGTCTAAGACAAATGCAACAGTAAATTCACATATATTGTGTTGCTACTGTAGTTTTCAGGTAAAGGTGAAACCTACAGAATACACGATTTATATAGTACAATTTCAGGCTGCAGATGATCCACAGATAAAATCTCATTAGTATAAACATGTGACAGAGAGGATACATTAACTCCTAGGTTTTTACTGACAAGGTTTCTGCACTGGGGAAATGAGCAAATGATAGTCAAAAGCAGAACAGATTCATATGAAATAGATTTCGTCAGAAGCATTTTTTCAGCAGTAAAATAAATTAGTCCATTAGCAAATGCTTACTCACGTTTATTATGTACAAATTGTTATATCATCAATATGCTCTGCACCAAGCATTAATCTACCTCGTCTTGTTAATAAAAATTCTTCACTGGTATGGTACTACAGATCGCAAGGAACATCAGTCAGTAGTGATGGTTTACAAATAAAATCTAGTGGGGCAAAGCAGTTTAGCGGTGTGTGTCTCATACAGTGGCATGTAAAATCACCTGCATGCATGCAACACTTGAGCTGCAAACACTTCATTTTGCCAAGGGTGATGAAAAAATTTCAGTAACATCTACAACATATGCTTACTGCGTTACAGGAATGCTCAACACCCTCATGTTTAACTTCATGGCAGTCAAGAGGGCATAACAGTGAAGAAGTGAGATGACATAATTGAAGCGCAAATCGCTGGAACAACTTCCTGCCTGTGTTCTGGCAGGTTGTGGAATATTTTCCAACCCAGTAAATAACCTCATTAATGCATTTAAAGGTAGGCTGACCAAAGTCCCAGTTAATGTACAATTAAGAAAACTTCAGAAGTAGCTTAATTAGGTTATATAGGTCTTTTCTATTTCAAACTTCTACAGTTTTAGGATATGAAGTAAAATTATTCATCTTTTCATAAAGCATTTCAAACATGCATAGCTGCATTTTCCACTATGCAAAACAAATCTTAAGTGCTGGTGCATTCTAGTTCAGGTCACTAATTCAGGAACACTTTAATATTAGGAAGGATTCCACTGCCCATCAGTGAAAGGGAAATCCTGTCAGCTTTTCCCAGTGGTAGGAAAAGAAACAGATTGCCAATTCTTCTTTTTCTTTTTACTTCTGCAACTGCATAAATACCCATAAATACTTTCTGGCATGACTCCAGGGAGTTTCTAACATATAGGAGAAAGCCCTTCAAATAATAATTGGACATGGCTTCACAATAATGAGGCAATAAAACATATTTGGGATGGTAATCTTGATTTATTACTGTTTTCAATTCGTAATATGGCAGCAGTTTTCTACATAACACAATGTTCGTTTTGCTACTCTTCTCTTTTGTTGTAAGTATAGGTGTACAATGGCTGGTGGCTTTCTGTTAGCTGATAATTTGGAAGAATATCTCTCTGCCACATACAAGGATTTTTAGATATTGGACTATGATGATTCCTTTCATTCCAATCTCTTCTGGGCTTTCCTAGTTACACAGTCACTATTTATGGAGGACTGTATACATGGGGGTTTGTGTCTTCCTACTTCTACTGATAATTTAGGTTCATATTTGAGACTCTTTCTCTGCTTTGAGCTTTTCACCAAATTGGAGAAGCAAATACATATATCCACTCATAAGAACTTTTTTCATTACAGGTTTTGGTTTAATCCAATAGATTTTTAGGAAGGCATTTAACATGCAGTTTAGGATGTTGATATTTAAGTATTTACAACACAGTGTGCAAGTCAGTTACTTGAGCCTAGATACCAAGTGTTTTTTTAAGATCATATAGGGTATCTCACCTGGCCTATAGATACCAAAACAGAAAACATGTTTCCTATAACATGTGCTGCATCTGCCAGACTACAGACTTCTTGGTTGGCCCTAGACTGTTATGTTCTAGTCTAGATGCCCATATGTGAGCTAGAAGCTCTCATCATGCCCAGGAGAGATCTGGTAAATACAGTCATTGGATTATAGAAAGTTATTTAACTCATCCTTCTGTAGATGCTCATATTTTAACTGCATAACTCTCTTGATTTGGGCACAGATGATACCAGAAAGTAGCACTATTTTGCTTTGTGTTATACTAGGGCAGCGGATTTGCAACCCCTGTTTGTCTTCGTATTTTCAAATGGGAAATTTTCATCAGATGTACCTGATCTCTTGACTTGACATTGCTTTTAATGTCTGTTTTTTGCAAACTAATAAGTGGCATTCTGAATCTTCAACAGACTTGCTTTTCCAGCTCTGATTTGAATCCAGTTAGGATGCTGTTGTCTTTTATATGTCTCTTGGAAATACCCTATCCATGCTTTATTAGGCCAAATAGCTAGATTTGCATGTTTTTACCAGCTTTGTGTTCTTTGCAAATTTTCTAGATTAAATTGATGCTGGCTCTTCTATTCTGTGATCTGAGTTTGTTATTCTGGGACATTGATTTGTAATTTCAAAGTGTGTGGTAGTAAGCAATGTGTTTTTATATCTTGCAGATGTTTCTAGTTTAAGTTGGAATGTTTCCCCTTTAATTTATGGTAGATTTAATTAAAGTTCTTTCCTTTGGTCTAATAATTATAAAGTTAGTAATTCTAGGGTATTGCTTGAGCTCCTGTGCCATGTTTCAGGGACTACTTAAAAATATACCTTTCTGTTTATCAAATCTTGGGTTTATGTTTTACAGCTAGTTGCCATTTATGATTTTAGAGCTGATGGCTGCTATTAACTCCAGTTTCTCTTTATCATCCTCAGCTTCCTCTTTTTTTGATATGAGGTTGTGCAGCTAGAGCATTTATTTATGTTTCAGGTGTTTTTCTTCTGACCTTGAAGAGTCAATAAACAGTGTTTTCTAGTTAAAGTATGGAAACATCGCTTCAGACTTCTCTTCCAATATTTTTTCTTTTTTATTCCTGCTTTAAGAGATGACATATTTGACCATATGTTGCTACTTAATTTCTTTTTTTATTTTTATATTTGCTTTCTTTTAGCTTGCTAGACATAGCTAGTGATTTAAGATTGTATATAAGCACTCATAAAGAAAACCAGCCAGCCGTTCACTTCCCCATATTCTTCATGTCCTTCTCAATACATGCAAGCGTATTCAGTGTAATGACAAATAAACTGTTTGAAGTGGGGGCAGGGCTCAGTTATGTTAGTTTTTCTGCTCCATTACTCAACTGGGAAAAGGAACTTACTTCCTGAGTTGTTCTTGGTATTGGGGTTTACTCAAAGCCTCCAACAAGATGGAACAGAATCCATTTCCATGCTGTAGAGCCCACTTTACACTGACAACCTTGGGCTGCCTGGAAGCAATCTGTTAACCTCTAAAGTTCATATTTCATCTGTCAACAGTAGCAGCATTTGATTTGCTGAAGTAAAGTACTGTGACAAAAAAAGGGGAGGGGAGAAGTGAAAGGGATTTTTGAAGAAAAATTGGGGATGATGAGAAATGATCATGGAGAAAACAGCCCTTTCTTGCACTTTTCCAGGCTATATTTAACAGTTTTATGTAGTAATCCTACTTGCAGAAGTTTAAAGAGAACCTGCCTTATGGGATCATAAAGTTCAGGAGTTTATGGTGATTGATTGAATAAAATAGGGATGATAGTTCATGATGTGCAGTGTGGCATAACTCCAGAAGAGCAGGCCGAGGGGCGGGATGCAATACAGTGGCTGGGCAATAAGCCAATGCACAGCATCATTGTAATTGCAGATGAAATAATAATTATTTGTGATAGCTTGCTAATCAGTGAAAGCATGGAAAAGGCTGCTGACAAGCGCCATCAAGGTAATTAAGGTGAAGCATTGAATTTGCATAAATTTACACTTTGATCATTGTTCACAAGATACCTTCTCTCGAAATAGACTTGGCTGGTTTCAAGATGAGCATTAAATCAAAGCGAAGGAGTGCAATAACTGCACAGCATCAATAATGCTTACAAAATACAGATGCACCTTACATAGGCAATTATCTAAAGAATCTATTGTCCTTAATCAAAGGATGATACTCAAGTTACTTTTTCAAATTATCAAATAGCCCTAGTTAGCATATGTCTTTCTAGTTGTAGCTCTTTAATGAGCACAGAAAAATCCTTAACACGAGATCTTTGGGAAAAACAACATTTGATTATGCATCTTGCTCAAAACCCCCAACCTGTTAAATGAGGACTGCTGAAACTGAAAGTGTCATTCCCTATATTATTTTGACATATATGTGCAAGATGTCTTGGAAGCATGTATTTTATCAGTTTCTTTAAGAGCCGCAAATACGATACTCTCATGATCTCAGCTCTAAGTCACCACCTCTGACAGAAAGCTAAGCTGTCATTCTTCAGGTCTCTATGCTTGTTTCCTGAGTATCAGCTGCCAGGGTAATACTGGCACTCAGCCCTGCAGCCATAGCTCTGTAGCCTTAGATAGAGTGCTGTGATTCTTTTCCCTCTGGGAAACAGCAATGGGATCTCTTGACAGTGCAGCCTCCGAAAGGAAATAACAGTTTGTGTAAAACAAAGGTCTTTGGGCTCTCAAAGCAAGCATGCAAACAATAAAAATCTAGACTGTACATATCTATTCACTCTTCCCTAAGGTTTATCGCTTCCTGGAAAAGCCCTACTGAGACTTCTGGAGCCCCTTTCTCTGTCAACCTTTCTCTCCAGGTAGTTTCTGACAACTCATTCACCACTCTCCTTCTTACTGTTATTTTTTAAAGTTCTTCACTCTTCTCTTCCAGATTTAGTGGGATCATCTTATTAGAAATAGTGATAGGTTTTAAATTAAAGATATGGTCAATCATAATTTCTGAGTATTCTTATTTATATTCTATTGCTGTTTGCTCTGATTTTGACTAACATCATCCTACAGGAAACTTCTTTGCCTCCCTTGTTGAACATGTAATATTTATTGTCCTACGTATTTCAGTATCAATATATCACAATGTAAAAATTCCATATATGTCATATGGGTAACTGTATATACACATGAAATAATAATTCAGCTGTTAAATAATTTTGACCACCCATTCTGGGAAATTTTTCTTTTGCCTCCTTGTGTTCTCACCTCATCCTCCATCTACAGCTATTCTGCATAAAATTAAGAATCAAGGCTACTATAATTGTAATCTGCTATAAGTTTTTTTACACATTATTTATTTATTTATTGCCTTTTATTTTATTGCTATCTTATGTATGTTTGTTCACTTGGGAAGTTTTAAATAATGCTATCATATTTGAGCTTTTTGTTATTTTAGCCATGCAAATTCTTTTGCCTAGATACAAAATTTCAGTAGAAAGAAGAAAATGTATTTGTCTAGTACAGTATGTGCTTGGCATATTTTTATATTCCACTTATTCAGAAAGATGATCTCTTAAAGCTGTCGCTCTGACACAGACATGCAGTACGTAGAGTTTGCTTTTATAGCATGGCAATAAACACATCCACTGAGATACCAGAGATTTTCTACTAAGACAGATCTCTCACCATGCTGCATTTGTATTCCACACAATCTTCATGCATCAATGTAATTACTTGCTTAAAAGTGAGTCTTATTATTGTGTACACAAGCATTCCATACGCAATTCTCCTGGTGATGCACATACTATATATGACTTAAAAGTATGATCTGTTCTGTCATTGTTTTTCTCCTGCTTATTAATAAATAAGTCAAGCAACTTTACAGAATACTAGAGAATTAGGAAGGAGATACATATCAAATGCTTAAGCTGCCTTCCTTATTATAAACCTGATATTCTTAGCATGTAAATGTTGCTCTTAAGACACTTCTCAGCTGAAACTAAAAAGTTTTGTAGAAATTTGATAGCACTAGAACCCTTTTGGAAGCTCTGGTTTGAAAGCTTGACCCCGGTAAATCAGCACTGAATGCATACTGGTTTCAATGTGGCCAAGGTCTCACCCATGTTATTCTGAAGTTTTTCTTAAAAATTCATTTGGCTTTTTGAACTCAGGATATCTTGGTCTTGTTTTGCTACTGGAATGAGATGTGGCAAGGAAAAGAAGAGAAGATAATATAAAATGCACATAACAAAAATATGCGTATTTTTCATAGGGATTTTTTGATAAGGGATTAGTTACACAGGAAATTTAGGGATTAATTAACCAATACCTAATTAAAGCAGAGTTCTAAAGTGGATTATCTGTAAATCTGAAAGTCATGCTGAAGGAGAATCGGTGGATTTTTTGTAGCTAACCAATAACATCAAAAAGGATGGGGAAAAAAAAGGAAACAACTAGAAAAGTAGGAGAAGGAAGTGGTTGTTGTTTCTCTATTCCTTTTGTCTGTAATGGACAGAAGTCCTAATTTGGCTAGTCCATTTATTAATCTGCATTCACAAACGGTACTCTGAAAAATCATCTGTTTGAACAGTAAGGTTTCCTGTAATACAGGCTGAATAAAGAGCCAGAGTGTCTTGCTGTGTTCCTATTACTGTTCTCTACAGTGGATATGACTCATTGAGGAGGGGGAAGCACTGATACTGAAAGTACTCTCATTAATTGCCCTTGATTATATTATTGTTCTCTTAGCTGTATCATTCTTGTATCATTCTCTCTGCCCTGATATTTTTACCGCCTCTTCATTATACATACACTTTGCCCTATTGGCTTTCTTAGAGTAGCCTTGAACACAGTTACTTAGAGTTTCACTATACTGAAAACAAGATGTTTTCCTAGAAGACTAACATGAAAACCATGATTCTCTAAAATAACATCCATCTGTATTTTCATTTTTTTTTCTTCTCAAAACGTGTGTTTTTCATTCGAAAGGCAGCTTCAACAGAAATTCTAAGTCCAGATTATAATGTGGGTCCCTTCTTATTTTCTTTTTCTCCTTCCACCAATTTTAAGGCTAAAATGAGACTTAATGAACTTCTATTTGAAGCTCCTATATAATACCCACTATAAAATTTCACCTTGCAATACCTTCATTGAATCCAATAATTTTTGGATGAATAAGTACAGATTTTACAAAGATAGTCTTAGCTCAAAAACTTTTATGAAGGTGCCTCCAGCACTTCTTCAGGGAAGTTTTTCAAAAAGTTAATCACTGTTATAATATGTCTTTCTTCTCTTTTGAATTTGTCTACCTTCAATTTTAGCCCTTGAATTTTTTAATGCATTTGGAAATTCATGGTCAGATGGTTCTGCAACATGGCCAAACACTAAATCTTTGTCAAGGTCATTGCTTCTTCCCAGGATGCAGTTCCCATTCAATAATCTTTTGTCCCTCCATATTTATGTCTTTTCATCTGACTCTAGGAGAAATGGTAGCTGACAGAACCCATTATTCCTCTTTGACTGTGACCCTCTTAAAAATGGTTTGGCTCAGTTTAAAAATGACCTCTGTTATTATCTATCACTTTACCAGTCCTTGGTTGTCTATAAACCTTGATAGAGAATTGTTTACATTTTCTTCACATCTCTGATGGAGACATTGAGTTGTATTGGATTGAGGATTAATTCTTGAGGCTATACATTCATTCTGTGTTTTCCTATTAGTGATTACGTTTTGATATCCATCCGTTATCACTTTGCCATCTATTCACTAGGTACTACATCGACTTTGAATAGTGCTAATTCCTTTAATAAGAATGTTGTGTGGTAAAAATCAGTTTAGCTGACTACATGAAATTTCTACCAAAGTTTAAAGCTTAACAAAACCCAATTCTTTTCATCAGAATTGACTAAACCAAAAATATATATAGTTTAAGGAAAAATCTGTGGTTTACAACAGTATTTCTCTGATTGCGTAGAACAGTCACAGATTCACTGAAACAGTAACCAGTCCCAACAAACGCTACCATGATCATGCTACTGTCTAATGTAATGTGTTATATCATTCTGGGATCAAACATACTGCGTAACTTTGACTGATTAAATATGAAAGGATTGTGTTCAAGCATGAGAATATATTCTATATGATTAAAAATATAGAATGTACAATACAATCTGTAGTACAAAAATAATTACAGGTTGTGTTCTGTACATCTCCTGTTGTTAAATTTCACAAATAGAAATGAAGTGACTCCAGGAACCATGATGACCTTTTGTTACTGTTATTTCAGAAAACTTGGCATTTTTAAAAATTTTCTTCCCAGCAGTGCCTTCTGTTGGTGGCACATGTGTTTCATGGACATGACTATCTTTCTGTTGAGCTGTATCTGAAAGTTAAAGACACAGCACTTTTCATTTAAAGCCCCTTAAATAAAAGTGACTTCAAAACAGGTTTTGGGTGAAGGTTTTTTTTATTTATTTACTTGTTATTTCTCTCATTTAGAGCTTGAGTTAGAAACAGTATTAAGTTTTTCTCCATAAGTAAAATGTTTCATATTTAGCATGTATCAGTGATAACCATAATTGTTATCAATACGGCTCAAAAGTGTCTCTTTCCTTCCACACCGAATGCAATGTCAGAATTATTGGTACAGTCCAGCCATGAATTAACTAAACATGTGATCTTGTTTCCCATACTGTAAAGGTGGACTTTAGAACTATATTGAAGTAGATTTCAAAGTCAGTGTCAGTACTTGTCTTTGACAGGATTCCTTAAATCTATATATACATGACAATGTAATGAGTAAAACTGATTGAAATCAGTAAAACTGGTTGAAAATTACCAGAAAACTTGTTTCTAAGTGGTATAGAGCAACTAAAAGGAATTTAAATAGTCCATAAGTATGTACAGATTGCATTTCTTTTAATCCAGGATTTATTTTTTAAAAACTTTATCAATAAGGATAAAATGTATTACTCATTTTTTTGAATTTTTATGAAACTATTTTATAATTAAAGAAAAATCAAAACAAAGTCAAAAGTACCACTGGATTCACTGGAAAAGTCACAATTATAACTGACAGCATACAGCAGAATGAGGTTAAGAGAAGTATTTCCACAAAACTAGGGAAACTATCCTCTCCCAGTTCTCTGAACATTTACTGGGGGTATATATGGATTTTATGACAGTGACTTTTCATCCCACCCTTTAGAGAAGCTCAGTTGTCCCAATGTACTAGATAAATTTAGGGAAATTCTCAAAACTAAAGTTAACCTTTAGGGAATGTTAAATTTCAAACTCCAAGACTTTTATGTAGGAAAGTAGTGTTCTTTCCCTCACCGACTCTGGTTAACTACAGTAATCACAATGTTAACTCTGGGTTTGGTTTTGATTTTCACACTCTGGGTCCAAACTGGTCTAATTGGGCTTTAGACCCTTTGATGAACCACATCATAGGCAGAAAACTCACTCCTGCCTACAGCCTAGGGTGGGCAGTCGGCACTCCCACAGCTCAGTAAAGATCTCTGAAGGCACCTCCTTCTCTGCAGTGCTTGTAAAATGAAACTTAGGTTAAGGTGTATAGTATGTGACACATTTAAATGTTTAAAGTTGATTGGGACAAATGGAGAGAGAAGGTCAAACCTGGGCAACAGTGTAGAAAGATTCATAATTAAATAGACTAGGAAAATGCTAGCTTTATATTGTTTTTATTAAAGAGTTCAGGGAAAACTAGTGATTTGCTATATATATCTGAACAATAGCAAGGGGTTAAATGGGTAACTGTGCTAATGCTGCAATCAACAGGAAGCATGTCCTTTTCCTAGAATAGTAGTTCAAGGAACTGTAAAGCTATTTTTAATTTTAAAATTGATGTCAGGGAAACATATCTAAAAATAACTGTTATCCCTAGAAAATTCATAAAAGATAAGGTGAAAGAAACATTTTTGACATGTGAAGCAAATACTTGCATTCACCGTCCATGGATTTCAGTAGAGAGTTCTGTCACCTCCAGTCTTCAGGTAGTATGAGTTGGGGCCATGTATTTTTGTTTCTGTTCTAGAAGGAAATATCACCTCTAAGATGATCAGTGAACCAGATTTTTATTTAAGTACAAAACATTCATGGTCTATAAACTAGCAAAGTACCTTTAAATTACCAACTTGAATAAGTACTTTGCAGATCCAGAGTCCTAGTATTAACTGTTATTTTTAGTACAATGGGGATGTAGAGCTAGCAAAAGATTAGACCTATTTACCTATTTTGTTTCTGGTTTAGAGTGTCATTGCTATTGTCAATTTGAAAGAACTTAAGGGAAATGAGAGAAAGAAATAAACAAAATGCAAGTGATGGGAAGGATAATAGACTAATGTACAGAAAATACTCAGCAGGACAGAAAGTGATGGTTCTGAATATTATTTTTTTTGGCCGTGGAAGAACATCCATTGCCCATACTAACAAATGAACTAGTCCTGGTAACAGTCAAAAAAACTGAAAAAAAAAACCCAAACCAAAACAATACAAGTGTTAGATATGGATACCACAAAGTGTTAATGAAAGAGATGAGTGTGAAAGATTTATTGGTATATGAACAGTCAATGTCAGGAAAATATGACTGAAATGACAGTGATACAGAAGAGATAAACCAGACATATTTAAAGAGTGATGAGATGTCATATTTCTAGTTCATACAGGGTGGAAACTACAGATAGATAAAGATTTTTGGAATGTTATGGGGAGAACTGAAAGGCCACAGATGTGCTCTGCACTTCTCCACCAGCCAGGTGGAAGGAATGGGTGGAACTAAGGTACACAGAACATTAATTTCCAAGTTGTTAATTTTAGTATAGATGTTTTGTAGCCATTGCACAAAAAGCATCATTAAAAAGCAATTAATGTTAACACAGTGTTTTGTTTAGAGTAATAAGATTGCTACATACTGAACAACAATTGGATAATTATACCGGTTGTGATTAGTGGTTGCACAGATGGGAGGGTTTAAAAGCAAATTAGCTGATCAAATTCTGTTATTGAATTTTAATTCACTTTGGGGTATTTTTCTTTGCTATCTGAAAAAAATAATCCTTGTTACTCAGTTTACTGTAAGGAGCTTTTATAACTTTTAAACATTGGAGTGGTGAGAGGGGCTGGTTTAAAGTCTTCAGTCAGTGAAACTTACTTGTGCTACAACTTACTTAGCTTACATGGGTAGTGAGATAGCCATGCTTGCTGTAACAAACACTTCAGTGACTGAAGTAAAAAAAAAAAATCAGACTCACACAGAATCAAAGAATGGTTGAGGTTGGAAGGCACCTCTGGAGGTCATCTTTTCCAATACTGCTGCAGGACCACCTAGAGCATGTTGCCCAGGACTGTCTCCAGATGGCTTTTGAATATTTCCAAAGAGGGAGACTTGCCTTCCCTGCTTCTGGACTTTCTGGCAACCTGTGCCAGTGCTTGGTAACCCTCCCAGTAAAAAAGTGTTTCCTGATGTTCAGAGGGAATCTCCTGTGTTTCAGTTTGTGCCCATTGCCTGTGGTCCTGCCACTGGACACCACTGAAGAGAGCCTGGATCCATCCTCTTTGCATTCTCCCTTCAAGTATTTATACACATTGCTAAGATTCCTCCTCAAGTCTTCTTTTCTGCAGGCTGAACAGTCCCAGCTGTCTCAGCCTTTCCTCATATGTGAGGTGCTTCAGTCCCTTAATCATCCTTGTAGTCCATTTGCCACCTTTGCAGCAAGGGTACCTTGCTGACTTGTATCCAGCCTGGTGTCCACCAGGGCTGTCAGGTCCTTTTCTGCAGAGTTGTTTTCTAGATGGGCAGGCTCCAGCATACATTGGTGCCCAGGATTGTTCCTCTCCAGGTGCAGGATTTTGCACTTCTTGTTGGTTCCTTACAGCCCCTTTTGAAGGGAATGAGGTTCCTTACGGCCCCTTTCTCCAGCTCTTGAGGTACCTCTGGATGGCTGTAAAACCCTCTGGCATATCAGCCACTCCTCCCAGTTTGGTGTCACCTGCAAACTTCCTGAGGGTACACTCTGCTCTGTCATCCACATCATTAATGAAGATGCTGAACAGGACCGGACCCAGTATTGACGCCTGGAATACACTGTTAGTCACTGGCATCCAAATAGACTTTGTGCCACTGATCACCACACTCTGGGCACAGCCATTCAGCCAATTTTCAATCTACATCACTGTCTGCTCATTCATCAACAGCTTCTTTATGAGAATCTTATATGAGAGACTGTCAAAGGCCCAACTGCAGTCCAAGTAGACAACATCCACTGCTCTCACCTTGTCTACCAAGCCAATCACTTCATCAAAGAAGTTTATCAAGTTGGTCAAGCATGACTCCACCTTGGTGAAGCCATGCTGACTATTCCTGATGATTTGCTTGTCCTTAATGTGCCTGGAAATGGTTTCCAGGATTAGCTGCTCCATCACCTTCCTGGGGACTGAAGTGAGGCTGACCTGCCTGTAGTTCCCTGCGTCCTCCTTCTTGCCATTCTTGAAGACAGCAGTGACATTTGCTTTCCTCCAGTCTTTGGCACTTCTCTCAGTCTCCATGATGGAACAAAGGTTATGGAAAGTGGCCTCACAATGACATCTGCCAGCTCCCTTAACACTCGTGGGTTCACATCACATCAGGGTTCGTGGACTTATTAATATCCAGTTTGCTTATGTATTCCCTGACCTGATCCTTTTCCACCAAGAGTACATCTTCTCTCTTCTAACCCTTCCCCCCAGTCTCTGGGATCTGATGTTCCTGAAGGCTGGTCTTGCTAATAACAACTGAGGCAAAGAAGGCGTTCAGTACCTTTGCCTTTTATATGTCCTCTGTAACCAGGTCCGCTATCGCATTGAGCAATAGGCCCACATGTTCCCTAGTCTTCCTTTTGTCTTCCATGTACTTATAGAAGCCCCTCTTGTTGTCCTTGATGTCCCTGGCCAGATTCAATTCCATTTGGACTTCAGCTTTCCTAACTTCATCTCTGGATGCTCAGACAATGTTTCTGTATTCCTGTCAAGTGACTTGTTCTTGCTTCTACCTTTGGCATGCTTCCTTTTTGTGTTTGATTATGTCTAGGAGCAACTTGTTCATCCACACAGGCCTCCAGACATTTTTGCCTGACTTACTATTTGTTGGGATGGAGCTTTTTTGAGCTTGAAGGTGATCCTTGAATATTAACCAGCTTTCTTGGGCTCCTCTTCCCTCCAGGGCCTTATCCCATGGGACTGTTCCAAGCAGATATTTGAAGAGGCCAAAGCCTGCTCTCCTGAAGTCCTGGGTTGTGAGCTTGTTTTTCACCCTTCTGCCTGCCATCAGGATCCTGAACTCCACCATCTCACGGTCATTGCAGCCAAGGCTGCCTTTGACCTTCACATCCTCAGTGGGCCTGTTGCTGTTAGTGAGTATGAGGTCCAGCACAGCACCTCTTCTCATTGGCTCTTCTATCACTTCAAAGAGGAAGTTATTGCCAATGCAGAAACTTCTTGGATTGCTTATGCCCTGCTATGTTGTCCCTTCAGCAGATATCAGGGTGGTTGAAGTCCCTCACAAGGACCAGAGCCTGCGAATGTGAGGTTGTTCCTATCTGTTCCATATGACCATGAGAATGGTCCATATGATCTAGAGATGCTCCGTATGACCTAGAGAATTTCCCTAGCTTCAGTACTTTCCACTCCTTTTAGCTTCTTTTGCTGTGTTCCCGTGCATTAAAACTCTTATGGCTGCTTTAAAGTTTATCCCTGCCATTGGAAGTGTAAGGACCCAGGAAAGGGTGGGACTGCGGTTTTGTATATAGGAAGAGGCATACAAATAGTGTTATATGTAAGCCCAAAAGAGTTTTCAATAATTTTGCTAATATGTTTATGTATGTATAGCTAAAAAAAAATGCAGTTATAGTTCTTGTAAAAAGAAAACTTCCTGAAAGAAAAACTTTCTTGGCTAGTACGTTTTCTGGATTGTGTGTCTTTTACTCTCTGTCAAGATATCTCATTAATTTTCCCTGTTTATGGCTGTCTAGTAGAATTATCTTCTTTCCAACATTGTTTACAGACCTCAGATTAGGTCATATTCCCCATTGTGCCAAACACTATGCAGAATACAAATAAAATCCCTGGATCTTACAAACCAGAAAGTCCAACAGGTAAAAATGCATATTATTCTAAAAACACTATGTGGTCGAGAGTATTACTGATTCCCCTTAACTTCTCATTTCTGTATTATTTCAGTATTGCAAAAATACAACATCTTAAGAGAATTGTCATAGCAAAATGTGAAATTGCTTATACTTAGTCCTGGTTTGTGTCTTTATCATGACTTTCTGAAATGAGAATTTTATGAAAAAGGACAATTAGATAATAAATTAGACAAAAGAATGCTTATTGTCATTATTACTAGCTCAATACATTTTAGACATAAAACTGACAATTTAGGTAGAATAAATACTTATCTATATTATAACTAGCAATAACAAATGCACACAGTTGTGATTTTGTGTACAATACTAATTGATTAATATTTCATAAGTTTATTGGACTGCCAAGCTGGAAGACCTTCTAAGTGCCACAAATATGCCCAGTAGTGACCAAATAATTAAGGCAACTTATGTTTTAGCAATTAAACCTTGTCTATGTGGTTCTAGCTACATTTATTAATAAGGAAGACTTAAGTATGTTTTTAACTCCATAAATCATCCATTAATATTTCAGTAGCAAATAAACGGCTTAGAATGACTGATGCCAGAGCAACTCTTAGTGGTCCAACAGGGAAGAAACCAAACCAAACCAACCAACCAACTAACAAAAAACTAACCAAAACTCCACTGCAAAACAAAAGGCCAAAACAAATGAAAAACAACACAAGGTTTTACTTATACAAAGTGTCAGGCTTTGGAATAACTTTCCATACTCTCATGTAAAAATTGTTTCTGTAAAATGCAGTGTCTAGATGAGGTTTTAGCTGGTTTGTGTCTCTGCAAAAAGGTCTTCTGAACAAAAAATTGTAAGAGTATCAAAATGTATGAAAAAGCCATGTCTTCCCTTACATGAAACACTTTCAAAACAATTTGGTGTTACACAAATTAGGAAGAGATGATATTCAGGAAAAGACAAAATTCTCTCAGCTGTTACTCAAGTTGTCTGTTAATGAATCTCACCTGCATTATTACATGATAGGCATTCTCTGTAGAAAGCCACCAAAGCCCAGGTTTCATGGATCATGAGCTTTACAGAACAGTTAGCTAATGTCTGTTATGACCATATCAGCAACCCCAGCTGGAGACTTGGGACAAGATAGCCTGTGGGTTGATTAAAAGAATGAGAGCATTTGTTCATTGCAAGATACTCAGCTATAAGCAGATACTCAGCTATAAGCAGATCTGTCAATTCTACTGTGCAACTATCCCAAGCCTCAGCTCCAAATGGCAGGCTAGGTAGACCAAAACAGAGCTCCAAAAGGCAGAGGAGGTTTTTCTTTGCTCTGAAACTTTCTTTACAATAAATGTGAGATGAATAACAGTGATGACAGCAAACATTAGAAACACTTTCTGTGCAGTATGCAGTGTGTGTGGAAAGAGCAGGCAGAGACTACTCCAGCTAGGTCCTGTGTTTGAGGAGACATAAATCAGTTCCTCCTTCACCTTTTGCTCACCAATTGGCTTCCCACATTGGCAAGGAATGGAGCTGGACTTAAATGTCCTATATCTGAATATTGGTCTACTGAATATAAAAATCAGCTGCGTATCCTCCAACTCTTATTTGTTCAAAGCACTGTCTGGCAGTGATGTTCTCACAACTATGAGATCCCTGTGTTCCTACAGA
The DNA here is from genome assembly GCA_008921705.1 of Burhinus oedicnemus. Lineage (NCBI taxonomy): Eukaryota > Metazoa > Chordata > Aves > Charadriiformes > Burhinidae > Burhinus > Burhinus oedicnemus. The sequence goes on from VFFE01007192.1 coordinate 294,048, forward strand.
GGAAGTTGTGTGAATCCTCTAGCCTCTGGATCCCATTAGTTGTCTAAGTGCAGCTGCTTTCAGAAGACACCATTCAAACAACACTGAAAATAACTTTGGATGTTTTCATTGGTGAAGGTATATATGCCTGATTTTATACTATTACAAGGCTAGGAGGCAGTTGAACAAAGATTGTGTGGACCTTTGCTATGAGGTTGCCAGAGACATAAAAGCCTAAGTCCAAGTCTTAGGCAGACTTTACCATTCCGACATGCTAAGTCAAGATCCAACAGATGTGACATGCTACTCAGAAGGTGCCTCTTCCTAGAAACATTTCTATTCCGCTGCAAGTTCCTTAAAAGCCTGTCATTTGACTTCTGCATGGTTCCTTCAACAGTTCCTGGCTGTCCACATGCACTGAAATGTGAAGGGGTGACACTTCACTTGATGTGTTGCTTTCCATACTGGCAGTCAGGCATTGTAATAGCAAGTATGGTTTCCCCTGACTTTAAAATGTTAAGTCCAAAACTGAAGATTGAGACTCAGCTCAGTCTCACATGGACTAGTGATTAAAGCAATAGTCCAAGCCTTCTTAAGACATATTCTCAGTTGATGTTGCCATACAGTCATTGAAATAAATGTTTCTGACAATGAGCAATGCCTTAAGAATTGTAGCTAACACATTGTCATTTAAATTTCATAAGACCCACTAGAAACAGATGAATAATTTTGCATTCATTTTTCCAGGATGAAAGCCTATATATATGTAACTTACAACTAGCCTAGTAAAGAATGGGAGGTAAAGTGGCTGCTGTTCAGGTCAGGTGATTTCTGACAGACAAGGAGAAGAACAGGAAACCTCCGTCAAACCTCTGTTGGTCCAAAATCAAAGTATATTTGAATAATACCACCATGAATCCCCAGAATACAAAATAGTGTCATTATTAAAATGTGCCATCTAACAGCAAGTGCTAGTAATATAAAATAAAACTTGTTTCTTCTTCTGGTTTCCAAATTTTTCTCATCCAGGTAAAAGGAAAAAAAAGGATGATGGTGTACAATAAAATTTCAGGCAGCTTGAGAGCTCACAGCTAGCCAGACACATTGAAACACAGAACAGTAACAGGCATTTATATTTAATCGATCCTATTGAGCCAAGAACAATATTTTAGAGAATACTTCCATTGTTCTGTGACAGAGGTGTTAACTGGGTGAATGGGATCGATCAATGATGAGATGAAATGTAAATTGCAGTTAATGCTCTGCTACCAGCTGAGCAACTAAAAGAGAGAACTGTGATGAAATGGGCATGGTTACCCAGCTGTAAAACATTCTGGTCCTGCTGCTGCAGACTACTAATGTATTTGCACTGATTCACCAGGCAGAAGAAAATTGCTGAAAAAATAGCACTGGTACTGTTCCTTCATCATCTGGAATATGGGAACTTTCCTTCCCTGTCATGAGGAGTAGTGGGTAAATATGGAGTACTTCTGTAATTTGCCATTTCAACCTCTGTGATGTAAGCATGGAAATCAGTAAGTCCAATAACTAGAGGGAGGGAGAGCCCAGAGGTCTCCTTTCATCATAGATTCCAAATAAAAATATCCTGCCAAGGAACATAACAAAAAATCTCAGTACAGCTAACTACACAGACACATGAGCTCCTCGGGGTCTGGTGTGCCCCCAGAGAGGAATCAGTCCCCGTCTCCATCATCTTGCCATGTCCCACCTTCTGAAGGTTATGGCCCCTCGAGTCTGCCAGTTGATCTGCTCCATAAACTTTCAATCAAAATGAATAATGCGCCAGTGGCCCTATCAAAATGTTTTAAACAAACCTGGTTTATCTTCCCTGAAGTAGACTAGGGAGCAATCAAATGAGTGTATCAGCTGGCAAATCTGAGGCGACGGCCATCCTTGGCCATTCACTGTCAGGGACAATCAACCAAGTGATGTCCTGGGGCTGATAAACTTCTTTCATGGAGTAGTTGGAGCCAAAAAAGGATGTGCAGTTGCAGCTTAATTATAAACTAAACTTAATATATAAATTATTATAAATAAATTTAAAAAAAAAAATAACCCAAAACCTTCATAATGAAAATCGTGTGTGTGTTCACTTCACAAATTAGTCCCAACAGAAGAAATATTGAAAGCAGACAAAATCATATGTCTGAAATCCTAATCTGATATTTACTGGGAACTGAAAAGAGATCTTCATGGAAGCAGGTAACCTCAATATCACCTAAGGGGGAAAAGATTTCACCATCTATGATTCACTTTAGTTTTGGTCAATATAAACAGTTTTTCTGTAGAAAAGATGCTGAACAGGATGAACAGTGGATCTATTCCAGTTTAGCATTCTTTTATGAGCAAATGTAGTAATTGTAAGGACACTCATGAGAAGGTTGTGTCACATCCAAGACAAGTCAAGGGATAACCATTGAGGTGCCCATAGAAAAATGAGATAATTTGTCCTCCATAATGACAATAATTGGGTCGCAGAAGATAAATATCTCTCAATAAAGTTAAAACAAGAATTAAGAAACATTGAGCAAAAAATAAAACCAACGTTTTTTTTAGAGACTCTTAAATTTATTTTTTGTCTGAGAAGGAATAAGTTTCAATCATTTAATTCTTTTGTCAAGAATAGTTTGTTCTTCAGCACAAGGAGATTTATTCCAGTAATCAACTGTCAGGGTAACTGAAAATGCAACATCTCCCACAACTGAATAAAGGTAGGCAATTTCTTGGATTTCTTTCATTCCTAAATACTTAGAACCTGTAGCTACTTAAATCATAAAGCGATGATGTTGTGTTCTCATCTGTTTTGTCTCAAATACAAATAGTAATGTACGACTCTGAACAGAAGGGAAAATGGGGGCAGGCATGTATGTGGATTCAGAAAATGATCAGCTAGAGATGTGACTGTTATAATGAGAAAGCGGGGTTAAACTCAAAATCAGGATTTGAACCCCATCATATTTAAGGTTAAAAAAAGGAACACAGAAACAGCTGTATGGAGTAGATCCACTGCCAATCTAGTGTAGCATTTCTGTAACTTTCGTTTTGCATCCTGATTTATGACTGGTCCCAGACATCTGAGGATTTGTGTACTAATACAGAAGGCAGCATACATCACAACACAGGGAAGTAACCAATCTGGAAGTAGCTTAGTAACATCTATTCACAGTCCTTTGCAGTTTTCTGAAAGTAAACTGGATGTTGCACGGTATCTTTGTCAACCAGCTAGCACCATTCAGCTTTGCTGAAGACAGGCAGTTTTCCTCTAAGACTTCGCTATACAGTAGTAAGCAGTCTTCTAAAATGAATTTTATTAATGAATGTAATAAAAATCAGAACAAAATTTTTAAATAGACCTCAAATGCTCAAAAATGTGTAATTTGAATGTAGATATCCTGTCCAGAGCCATCAGGAATACTCACCTAACATTATACACAAGCAAAAGTCTCTGTTGACTGGGTAACAACCATGCAACCTATACTGTGGGAGGCACAGAATATACCATGCACGTCAGGTACCACTACTTTAAAAGTAACGTCTGCTATAAACCATTAGATATATAGCACTGGATCCATAGCTCATTTTAGATATATATTTTAATATATTTATATATATAAATAACATACACAAATTGAATATGCATGCAATAGACAATAGATTAAACATTGCAAACACACCCTGTTATTGTGGGGTCTTGTGGGGTCCTGTATACCCCTGGCTTTCCTCAATCCTTTCTCCAGAAGTAACTTAGTTACCACGGATCACCAGTGCACTAGATTAATAGCAAATCTGGGTATCTCTTATCTCATTACCTGCAATTCTTCTATCTAAAGAGAAACTAGAATGCAATTAAACAAAAGGTACACAAGACACCTAAGGAAGTTCTGTGGGCTAAACCAGTTTATCAGACTAAGATGTTGTTTTCACAGTGATTTATGTCTCAGAGCAAACACTGAGACTACTTCTTGCTGTGCTCACAGCCCTTTAAGGAGACAAAAGAGCAAATCTGCCAATCTAATACTCAGTTCTGTGACTAGCATGCATGGAGAGTTGTTGCATTAGATACAATTTCACAGCAGTTTCCAATTCTCTTTTATGTAGCTGTTTAATGTTTTTTCTTATCCCTGGTTTGCTATTAAACACAATCCTGAAGCTATATTTTAAAATAAAATACTTTAAAGGAAATGTTTAATACAATTGCCTTTTGTTGTACAAATGGAAAACAGTCAAACTGAAAGAAATACATGTTTTATTGAAAATAAAGCCAACTTCGTTGTCTGTCTGTCATAATACTTCATGAAGGGAGAGAAAAATGGAAGCCTGAGAATACTAATCTGTTGCTATATTGACGTACTTTGTCATTGTAGTAAGAGGAAGATGGGTTTGGGTTTGGGTTCTTTTTTTTTTTTTTTTTTTTTTTTTTTTGCTAATAAGGATAGATTTGATTACTCTCATTTGGATTGGGACTTGGTGGGAAGGGGCTGGGTCAAAGAAAATGTACCCCATGCCCACCACCTTTGAAGGTCCCTTCCAACCCAAACTATTCTCTGAGTCTATGATTAAAACTAATCAACCATTTTTTGGCTTAGGAAAAGTTTGTGCACCAAAGCAGAAAAGTAACTATTGTTGGGTGGTATAGTTGGCTCTAAGTAATTTTTGAGCATATATAGCCACCACTTTCTCCATTTTCCTTAAGAAATACTGCCATAAAGTCACCAATTACTCCCACTTTTCCTGGTCCACTAGCTTGGCATGGAAAAAGTACATCTGTTTCTACAGTCAGTTTTGACATGAGAAAGCAAATTTTCACATTATATCTGGCCATTTTCAGTGCTCCAGCTCAAATGACCATTCATAACAAGATGAAGGACTGGCCTTTGGAATGAATCCAACATGAGTCGTGGATATAGGCCACTAGAGCTATTGCTATTTATTGCTCCTCCATTTCACCTCACTGAGCATACTGAGATAGTATTAATTAATAATCTGTGCTGAATATAAAACCTCTAATACCACTTACATCATAAAAGTTTTATATTGTGTTATATGTCATTAGAGTCGACATAATGATAATACCTACTTTGTAATGGAAATCATTTTAATAGAAAGGGCATTAAAACAACACAGCACATGAAGAAAGTGTTATTTGGTATATATTTGCTGAAGTACCACCTGGAAGACAAACTCTGAAAATTTGGAAAGTGGTAGGTAGCAACAGTAACATGGCTGCTTGCCCACATTATAAACTGGCCAAACAACATAGCAGGTTGAGTAGAAGGCTGCAAATATGACTACCCTGACTCTCTTTGCCAATAAAAGCATAATATCCATTCTGATTAATGACTGTCTTACTCTCTTAAATCTTAACTTTTCCGTCCAGTTTCCAATCTGGAAGTTTTTTTTTAAAAAACAGTTTCGTGTTAAATCTTATGAAGCTGCATAAAATACATAGAAATCATTAAGTGAGTTTTAGGATTTGGACTTAATTTTTTAATGAAGCAGGATGATGAGATCGTGTGGTTGGACTATGTGATATAAATGATAAATTTGCAGGGATTCCCACAAGAAAAGAAGTTTTCCATGGTAAAAAACATACAAGCCAGGACTAGATTAAGTCACTTCTATCACACTAAGTCTGAATCCTACAATCCATTTACCATTTTCTAGACTGTGTAGGCAGTTTTGGAAGACTGATTGTCAAACTGTTTTATCAAGAAAAGAGAAATAAATTGTTCTTCTATTTCAGTCCTTCCCTTACCTACCTGATGGTGTTCAGTAGGCTTTAATGAAGATCTTTTATACTCACCAGACATGGTTCCCTTGTAGCTAGTCTAATTGCTTCCTTTATGCATAGTGCAATGGTGTTATCTCTGCTACCACAAAATAAATGAACAAATAAAAATAAATCTAATGCTGTTGGAAGAAGGCAATATCATTATTTTTTTAGGAAATAATTGACTGATTTATAATTCTAATCCCTCATTTCTTTTGTTTGTGTAACAATACAAGCTCACAGACTAAGCATTTGGTTGAAGGGACTATCTAGTCTTCTGGATTAAGAGACAGCCCTTTATATATAACCTATTTTCACGATACTAAAACAAAAGTAGAATGTCATTTAACTATTCAGGCAACTAATATCAGGAGGGACAACCTTTTCATGCTTAGAGGGTGATTCCTGGCCTTTATACATGATGCGGTCTTCAGCTCTCTTGCACAGCAGCTTGCAGCTGCTTGTAGGTTATGTGGCCAAGGACTAACCACTGCATAGAGAGACCCAGGGGGGCTAAAGAAGCAGTGATGTGCAGAAGAGCCCCCATAACCTGGTGAGGGCAAGTAGGGCATCCACATCGGTGACTCCTCAGGCTGTCAAAGACCAAGCAGCAATTTGCTGTGGTGTGAAACCCTGAGGGGAGCCAACCAACTCTCCCCAGAAAGCCTTGCAGACTGAGGGGGGCTGCTGGCTGAAGCGGGATTGGGCTTATTAGGGGATGCAGAGGGAAAAGCATAGCCTTGCAGTCCAATAAGACTCACACTAGGGCTGGTTGTGGTAGGTAAGCATAAATCATCAACCAATACACGTCAGATCTCTGTAGATGCAGAAGATGATACAAATTACACTGACAGTTTGCTGCTACGTGATAACTTTAGCCCTACCAGATCCAGCAGTCAGATACAAGGGTTACTCAGGGTACTGCGGTTACAGTTTGCTGTAACTTCTGTCAAGCTGCCTCTAAAAACAGCTTCAGGAGAAACAGCCACTTATGTCTGTCTTTTGTGGGGCAAAGAACAATAAATATCTGACTGCTTAAGCGTTTTTATGTTGTGTTCAGTGTGTGAATGTGTGCACTTATGCCTTCAGATGAATATTGTGAGCTTGGTGCTATAAAGCACAGAGCAAATTCTGAATTAGAAGGCCCTAAACACCTCATGCTGAGCATGTCCAGGTGTCATTTCTCTCTGCTGCCCTCAGAATAACAGAGGTCTCTGAAACAAATACATTCAAATGACAAATGGGTTGGTTAGTACTTCTGGCAGCACATTTCCACCTGACTTCTTTCCCGGTGGAAAGAAAAATGTTTATAATTTAGATTCATTAGGTAATTCTCATGGGTTTTGTAACACAGGCAGTATAAATATACACAAATAAGTATAAATAAATGATCCTGACACACAAAATCTTTTGGAATTATTATTTTTAAATCATTAAAAATATTCTTTTCCCTCAGTTACTTTGTACATATTTCCAAAGACATAGATACAGATCTGAAGCTGCTATTTTCAGCTTTGGCGATGTGAAAAAAAAAAAAAAAGCTTGTTTTGTTTATAAAATAAATGGTACTCCCACTCCTAAATGCAGGGTACTAGGAACATGGGGATGGAGGAGCTAAGCTTGGAAATCTGGATGCAGTTTCCTTCTCTTAGCACAGATAACACCATGACCTTTACACATTGGCACAGTAGTACAGGATTGTTACTATGTATTTTCTGAAAGTCACTCATCTCTTTTCCTGTTTACTGAAGAACAAAATAAAATCAGAGTATATTAAAGAAAAAGCCTAACTCTGCTAAAATCCAGAAGGATTTATTTTTTTTTCAGTTTAAGAAATTTCATTATACTAATCTGTTTTAAAGCAGCATTTTGAAGCTACACCCAAGATCAGAAAACAAAGATGGCTGATTTCTATACACTGATTTTAAATTATCATTCACTGCAAGAGTTATTTAAGTTTATTAGAGCACCAAGTTCCTAATGACTAGATATATTTGAAATACGGAGATGTTGGTATGGAAGATGAAAGAAACAAAGCAAAAAATTACCTATTTACATTGTACAGGTGTAAAGGAGTTTAAGTTATAATTTTATCTGTTATACATATACTTACATTACACTGCCTGACTTCAGCTAGTTCAAATTAGTTAAGGGTAACAGATAGAAATCACCCTGAGGTTAATATCTCTTCCCTTCTGAACTGCCAACTTCCAGCAGTTTTTTTATATCCTTAATTTTGCTATGCTATTGCTTGCAAATTCACACTGTAAGCATTTTTCTTCTTTTTTTTGTTTATATTCTTCATTATACAGCAAGGGTATCTTATGCCTTTTTATTCACTGCATTCATCATAGCTATGGTGGTATGCTTGTCCTCATGAGTCTGCTGTTTGATTATTCTTACAAGAACCTGCTATCAGTTCTGCATTTCTCACAGCAAGTATTCTGAACATATCTGTCTGTTCTTTGAAGTTCATCCTTCGTACATTATTTTGATTTTCACTAAAACCTTACCAGAAATTATGACAGTTATTTTTATGCAATATGTTGAATGCTTGAGCTGCTGTGTAAGATAGTAAATGCATGCTTAAGGCATTAAATGTGTGTTCTTATACTATGTAAGGATGCAAAGCTGTATGAGTGGTTGATAATGTCATACACCAAGGAAATGAAGTGTTTCTACAATCTAACTAATCTGCAGAAAAACAGGAAGGGATACACTAGAAAATCCCACCTCTGTTTTGTAGTAGCGAGACTGTAAAATAGTCAAGACTCCATTTTGCTACAATCTGACAAATACTTAAGTACGTGTTGAAGTCAAAGATAATTTTAAATACATGCATTTGCTTAAGTACTTAAACATACGGCCCGACTTCACAGATTATAACAGAAGCAAAAATTGTACAAGATCCGGTTCATTGTACACATCTTTAGACTGTCTCTTCCTATTAAGAAAACCTTTCTAGACAGTAGTCCTATAAAGCTTATGGAAAACATCCTGAGGTGTAAAACATTGTTCAAAGCTAACATGCAATATTTCATCAAAATAGAATCCTTTCTGTGTGTGTGTGTGTGTGTGTGTGTGTGTGTGAAAAAATTAGTATACTTTAAAAATATCAGAATTACCATCTCTGTGTTCCATGGGAAACATACAGAAAACTGCACAACTCTTACAAGCTAAATCTTCAAAATTCTTCTTCTCAAAAGAATTTAGCACTCCTGATATTGCATATAGCACAGGTTTTACTTAAAACTTCTCATTAAAAGTATATTATTTGAGTTGCAAATTTAAGTGCTTTAAAAAGCCCCATGGAAGATCAGGATTATGCATGTTAGTGTAAACCCCCTCCCGTGCATGAACATTATAGTCATTAATTATGCAGGCAACACTGAGCTCTTTTAAACATTTGTCTGCAACACCAAGAATTGGGAGGTTTACACAGTAAAATTTCTTTGGTTAAATTAGACATAAAAACACACACTTGAAAACAAGGCTTTCTTAATGTTATAATAAAGGTGTCGTCAACAGGGACAAGGTTCACTAAACACACCTTTAGCACTTGAATTACTAAAATAACAGGTTTACATTGTGCTCACCCTTGCAGACTAGGATTAAAGAGAGAATACTCGGCCTGTGACTTTCACAGACACGTACTGAGAGCAGAGACATGGTGGGACTGCGAAACATTAGGTACCATTTCAAGTTCTAACCAGCGCTACATTCTGGTGTTCACAGGCTTGTCCCTGCGTTTCATAAAAACTTTACCGCTTCTGCTCTTTTTTCTCAGATCTTCCACCTGGCCTCCTTCTTCCTCAGTTTTAGGTTTAGCCATTCCAAGACCCAGTTTATTAGGTTTTTTTGCTTCGCTTTCTTCTCGATGTTTTTCCATTCTATTCATCTGAGAAAAAAAATTAAATTCTGATGTCTGAAAATGGGATCTGCACTATCAGCACAGGCACTTTGTGTAGACCATGGGAGCCCAGCTATAAACTCAAAGACTCTCTTCCTTCAGATTGAAGCATGACCAGTGGGACTGGCATCTTTGAAGATTTCAGATTTTAAAGCAAACAAGTCTTCAGAGGGCATGTGTGAACTGCAATTAAAAAAAAAAAGTATTTAAATTTGACATACTTGTGTGCATTTTTGTAACGTAAACAAAAGAGTCACGTCTCTTATATGGGCCCTCTCTCTATTACATTTCAAGTCCTTTCACTAAAGCAGAAAAAGGACCAGAATTTTCAAAGAAAGTACTAATTTTTTTACAATATTGGAGCAAAGTATTTTCCTGTATTCTAATCCCTAAAAATGCCTGGATAGCTTTATTTCTTCTTTTTCTTTTAATCAGCCTACAGGCTGAGAAATTTCTGTCCAGATGGCTGAAGTTTGGCAAACTTCTAAACAAACAAAATCAGGGTCTTAAAAATGGAAGTGATGGGCAATGTTACTAATTAGGCATTCTATACTTATTTTGCCCAGCTGCCTCTTCTTTTCCATCTCCAAATAAAAATAACCAAGAAATCAGAAATTTGATTTTGGTAAAAGATTATGGGTTTAGGGCTTTGTTTGGGGGGAGGAATTAATGAAAATCTGTGCATTAATATCTAGACATACTTTTAGGTAACTCCGAAACCCTGAAAACTTCAATCTTCTTTCCAAAACGCTTCTAAATATATAATTGTTTGAACTATTCTAACTATGCTAATTCTAAAGTCAAACAGCTAATGTTCTCTCTGTAGATGTAAATTTTTGACAGCTATTTGTGTTCTAAAGAGTGAGTGTTGCCATTTGCTTTCACAACTCAGCTGTCCAGCTTTATAGGTTTACCCCTTGTGGCCAAAGTCAATATCAAAACACAAGAAAAAGTAATGTAAAATCAGAGTGAACATATTGATGACACTCTAAACTTTCGGTTCCTGGTTTCAGATGACTCGTTTCATCCTCTTCTTGTATTTCCTCTTTGAGCACTTGGAACCTAATTGTACCCATTTTGTAAGCAGTCCATCAAGCACCCACTGTTCACTGACAGACAAACATTTCTTTTCCTCAGGCCTGAGTGCCGTGCTGTTGGTTGGCTTCATGCTAAAGGCAGTTTTGATATTATGGTCTTTATTTGAACTTTTGAGATCTGTGTTTGCTGGAGAAGATTTACACTCTGCATCTCAGATGTGGTAATATGGAAAAGCTGGAAAAAGACAGCCATGGAGCCACAGCACCATCAAGTGACAATTGCCTCTGTCACTGTAAACTCCACTTAATGAGTACACATAAAGTAGTCTTACTTTTGTCTCTCACCCTCTCTCTGCCACAAGTATTTAAAAAATGCTTTTGCAAGTGAATAAAAACAGGTTAAATAATTAAATTGAACCTCTTTTTTCATTACTTAAAGTAGAACTTTCTTCTATTAAGCCTTTTGTACTGTGTTTTTTGGAAAAACCATAACACGTTCACCTCAGGTTATACACCAACAGGTTGCAGTCATGTGACTGGGCTTCCTTTCCAGTCACTTTTGCTACACAAGGTAATGTTGGGCAAACCATTTAGTATTTCTGTGCTTTAGGTCTCCTAGATGGAATATGGAAATTAGTAGCTACCCCTGCTTTCAGTGGAGATATACAAATAAAACACATTATATCAAGGCATTGTAAAAGTCTAACTCCTTTATTATATTTTTTATTTCTTTTCTCTTTCCCTAAGGAATTTGTGGGTGTTCAAATTGACATCAGCTGTGTGATCATGCGGAGACAAACATGGATATTCACAGGAGCTTTCTGAAGCCCACACTAGCATTTCCAATGGTGCCCACATTCCATCAGCTCTACAAGACAGAGAGTATCCGGTACACCAGGAAATCATCACAGGAATCACAAGATGGACATTAGTTTTTCTTTTATCAGGCCCCAAAGAAGAGTTGAGGACAGCAAAGGACAGAGGTTTGACTTGTGTGCTGAGCAGAAGGCAATGGTGATTTTCTTCTTCCACTTCTGCAGTCTGGAGTTTTCTAGCACCTGCTTTGATTCCACATGAAAAACAACCTTGAGTCACGCTGTCTCAGGCCAGCCAAAGATGCCTTTGAGACTACGCCTTTTTTCATGTGCATAGTCTTTCTGTTCAGAGCAAAGGACAGGAAAATGAGGAAAAATTAGCTTTATGTCACACTGAGTGTCACATGGGGGAATGTGAAGCTAAATTAACACTATCTTTTCAAATAGCACACCTCTTTCATAAATATTCTATCATATAAATGGAGAGGTATGACAGGAGGTAACATAGGAGGTTTTATAGCCCAAAATGATTATACTACAATATAACCTAGAAGAATGTTTTATTGTCCATTAATACATCATATATATGCATACAGAAATATATATAAAATATGCATACATGATGCATATATGTTTATAACAATGTATCAGGGAATTTTTCACTTTCATTAGTCTTGTGGTTTTTATTCTCAGACATGATCACTTAGTGGAACAATCATACAGTTATGGAATCATAGAACGGTTTGGGTTGGGAACTAGCGGATCTTTAAGGTCACTACCAACCTAAAGCATTCTATAATTCTATGATCCTATGATCATCTAGTTCCAAACCCCTTGACATGGGCAGGGACTTCTCCCACTACATCAGGTTACTTAAAGCCCCATCCAACCTGGCCTTGAACACTTCCAGGGATGGGGTCTCCACAGCTTCCCTAGGCAACCTGTTCCAGTGCCTCACCAACCACCCTCTCAGTAAAGAATTTCTTCCTGCTGTCTAATCTCAATCTACCTTCTTCCAGTTTGAAGCCATTATCCCTCATCCTATCACTACACTCCATGAAAAAAGTTACTCCCCATCTTTCCTGTAGGCTCCCTTTAAGTACTGGAAGGCTGCTATAAGGTCTCCCTGGAGCCTTCTCTTCTCCAGGTTGAACAACCCCAACTCTCTCAGCCTGTCTTCATAGGAGAGGTGCTCTAATCCTCTGATAATTTTTGTGGCCTTCCTCTGGACTCACTCCAACAGGTCCATGTCTTTCTTGTGCTGAGGGCTCCAGAGCTGGACGCAGTATTCCAGGTCGGGTGTCACAAGAGCATAGTAGAGGGGCAGGATGACCTCCCTGGACCTGCTGGCCACGCTTCTTTGGATGCAGCCCAGGATGCAGTTGGCCTTCTGGGCTGTGAGCGCACATTACTGGATCGTGCTGAGCTTCTTAACAACCAATACTCCCAAGTCCTTCTCCTCAGGGCTGTTCTCAATCCATTCTCCACCCAGCCTGCATTTGTGCATGGGATTGCCCTGACCCAGGTGCAGAACCTTGTACTTGGCCTTTTTGAACTTCATGAGGTTGGCACAGGCCCACTTCTCAAGCCTCTCTAGGTCCTTCTGGATGGCATCCCTTCCTTCTAGGGTGTTGACAGCACCACACAGCTTGGTGTCGTCGGCAAACTTGATGAGGATGCACTCAATCCCAACATCCATGTTGCTGACAAAGACTTTAAACAGTGCTGGTCCCAGTACTGACCCCTGAGGAACACCACTCGTCCCTGGTCTCTACTTTGACATTGAGCAATTGACGGCAAGTCTTTGATTGCAACCATCCAGCCAATTCCTTATCCACATCAAATCCATGTCTCTCCAATTTAAAGACAAGGTTGTCATGTGGGACAGTGTCAAATGCTTTGTGCAAGTCCAGGTAGATGATGTCAGTTGCACTTCCCTTATCCACCAACATTGTAACACTATTGTAGAAGGCCACCAAATTTGTCAGGCACAATTTGCCCTTAGTGAAGCCATGTTGGCTGTTCCCAGTCACCTCCTTATTTTCCATGTGCCTTAGCAGAGTTTCCAGGAGGATCTGCTCCATGATCTTGTAGGGCACAAAGGTGAGACTGACTGGCCTGTAGTTTCCCGGGTCTTCAGTTTTCCTCTTTTTAAAAATGGGGGTTATGTTTCCCCTTTTCCAGTTAGCGGGAACTTCACCAGACTGCCATGACTTCTCAAATATGATGGCTGGTGGCTTGGCATCTTCATCCGTCAGTTCACTCAGGACCTGCGGAGGGATCTCATCAAGTCCCATGGATGTGTGCACCTTCAGGTTCCTCAGCTGGTCTCGGACCTGGTCTTCTACTACAGTGGGCAGTTCCTTAGTCTCCTAGCTCCTGCCTTTGCCTTCTGCAACTTGGGTGGTGAGGCTAGAGCACTTGCTGGTGAAGACTGAAGCAAAAAATTCATTGAGTACCTCAGCCTTCTCCATATGCTGGGTGACCAGGTCTCCTATTTCCTTCCTGAGTGGGCCTACATTTTCCCTAGTCTTCCTTTTACTGCTGACATACCGTAGAAGCTTTTCTTGTTGCCCTGAACATCCCTGGCCAGATTTAATTCTATCAGGGCTTTAGCTTTCCTAAACTGATCCCTGGTTGCTGGGAAAATTTCTCTGTACTTCTTCCAGGCTACCTGTCCTTGTGTTTGAGTTTGTCTCCTTGTTCATCAATGCAGGCCTCCTGGCATTTTTGCTTGACTTCCTCTTTGTTGGGATGTATCACTCCTGAGCTTGGATGAGTTGATCCTTGAATATTAACCAGCTTTTTTGGGCCCCCCTTTCCCCCAGGCCTTATTCCATGGAACTCTTCCAAGCAGATCTTTGAAGAGTCAAAAGTCTTCTCTCCTGAAGTCCATGGTAATGAGCTTGCTGTGCTTCCTCCTTGCTTCCTTTAAATCCACCATTTCATGGTTACTGCAGCCAAGGCTGCCCTTGAACTTCATATTCCCCACCAGCCCATCTCCTTGTTGGCGAGAATAAGGTCCAGTGTAACACCTCTCCTTGTTGGCTCCTCTGTCACTTGGAGAAGGAAGTTATCATTGACGCATGCCCTGCTGTGTTGTCCCTCCAACAGATATTGGAGTGGTTGAAGTCCCTCATGAGGACTAGGGCTTGCTAACGTGAGGCTGCTTCTATCTGTCTATAGAGGATCTCATCCACTCAGTCTTTCTGGTAGGGTGGACTGTAGCAGACCCCCACTGTGATGTCATCTGTTCCTGCCCTCCCTTTAATCCTGACCCATAAGCTGTAGTTTGTCTCCTCGTCCATCCCCAGTTGGAGCTCCATGCACCCCAGCTGGTCATTGTTATAGCGGGCAACTCCCCCTCCTCGTCTCCCCTCCCAGTCTTTCCCAAAGATCCTGTATCCTTCCATTCTAACACTCCAGTCATAGGAACCATCCCACCGTGTCCTTTTGATGCCAATAGGTTCATTGCCCTGCAGGTGTATGTACAGCTGTAACTCCTCTTTTTTATTCCCCATGCTACATGCATTTAAGCTGGGCCCCCTATGAAGGTGACATATTGGCTGGAATGGCTGGAATTTTTCTGTGCTGCACTCCAGGTGCTCTCCTGCTGACCTGTGATCCTCCTCTAGGCTCTGGGCATGTGTTGCTGGCACTGGCATCAAACTGGTAGGAGAGGGATGGATTGAGGTTCCCCTCTCCCCAGTAACTTTAGTTTAAAGCCCTATTAACCAGCTTGGCAAACCTCTGACCAAAGATGCTCTTCCCCTTGTCTGATAGATGGATCCCATCAGCCCCCAGCAGATTTTGTTTCTCAAAGAGAGTCCCATGGTCTATTGCTGAACCCCTGGCTGTGGTGCCAGTCCTGCAACAATTTGTTGATTTACCAGATTCGACTGGTCCTTTCAAACCCCTTCCCTTTGACCAGAAGGATTGATGAAAAAACTACCAGTGCTCCAGAGTCCCTGACTGCTGCTCCCAGGGCTCTGTAATCCTTCTTGATACTGCTCATACTGCTCCTGGTGGTATCACTGGTGCTCACATGGAACAACATCAGCAGATAATGATCAGTGGACTGTACAAGGTTTGGTAGGCTCTTGGTGACATCCCTGATACGAGCCCCTGGTAAGCAGCACACCTCTCTAGAGAGTGCATCAGGTCAGCAAATGGGTGCCTTTGTACCTTTCAGAAGAGAGTCGCCTACTACTATCACCCATCACCTTTTCTAATTTGCACTAGTTGTTATATAGGGAGCAGATTGGGCTGCTTTACTCAGCTCCAGCGTCTCTCCTGATGTGATGGGTCTTTCCTCTTCAGTCTGCAGAGCTGTGAAGTGGTCCTGCAAGGGCACCTCAGGCTTTGGGGGAAGTATCTTCCTCCTGCTGGTCCTTGGCTTTGCAAGCTTCCATTCTTCTGCATTACTGGCCCCACTCCCTTCTGTGTGTGCCAGTGAGGGAGTGTTTGGCTGTCTGGCTGTGGGTCCAATTCAGACTGAATAAGTAAGGACATCGTAAGTATTTTATTCAAACACCAGAAGTAGATTCAGGAACTGGATATATGCAACCATTTGTGCTCATCCTTGATTCTGGAGAAGCCAAAGTGAGAGGGAGAGTAATTTGAGTTAATGGCTGTTAGACTCTCAGTAAGTAAATAATGTCAGACATTAACTGACTTCCTGAGGCCAAAATCTGCAATTCTGTTAATGTCCCAGACAATCTGACTGAAGTCACAGGATATAATCAGAAACAAATGTAGCCTTTCTTTTGCTTGTAGGTCCCTCGCTCTTACTAGGTAACTGGGGCTTGGAACTCCCTGGGGGAACATACACAGCTCCAGCCAGATGGATGTGGACTTTCAGATGACACAAAATCCTCAGTGAGACTGTGAATGGAAACAGGTCTTTTTTAAGCCACAGCATTCTACATAAGGTTTTGCAAATGGACAAATATAACGTTGTTAAAACACAAAGAAAACAAAACCCAAGAAAACCAAAACCTTAGCTTCTCTGTCCCTTGGGAAAAATATTGATGTGATGGTGATAAAAGCGACAATATAAGACAGAAGTACCCACATTCCAAAACCTTTTTGTGTAGATTTCTGAAATACACGATTCCCCACTATGTTCAATCTGCCTGTACATCTGGTCCCAAAACATGATTTGTGATTTTAATATGGTTGGTAAGACATAAGCTAATATGTTTTTCTCTGCTGGAGCTAAAGCATTCAATGCAGGAAAAAAAAAAATACAGAGGGAATCTCTAACAATTATGTGAAACGAGAGCATTTCCTGTGACAATAGCCCAGGGAAATACGTTTCTTAA
Organism: Burhinus oedicnemus; assembly: GCA_008921705.1. Taxonomy (NCBI): domain Eukaryota; kingdom Metazoa; phylum Chordata; class Aves; order Charadriiformes; family Burhinidae; genus Burhinus; species Burhinus oedicnemus. The sequence continues at coordinate 310,904 of VFFE01007192.1, forward strand.
TCTTGCTGTCCACAGGTCACCTCAACATGTCTATGGTCTTTATATTTAACATCTGAGTGGAATGAAGGGGACCTCATGGTTACAACCATCCTCCTGCCTGAAACTTCATCCTGTTTTGCTGCTGTTTACTTTTTTCAAAATGTACCTGTTGAGCTGTTGCATTAAACTTTAGTCAGAGCAACAACAAAAATAAAAACCACATAAAAAGAAGGTTATTTTTTTTTCTAAAAATGCCAAAGTTGTTCTGGGATTCCAGTAATCACCAGCTTTTGTACAAGGCAGTCTCAGCTGTCTGTGTCACAGCATTCACAACACACTAATTTTCCATTAAGATACTTAATATTATGTGTCATGTAGCAGCCAAGGTTTGCAGTGCTGAGCAGTTTCTCTAGTAGCTGCCACTGTTTTCTCCTCTGGCATTTGTATCATTCTGGTACTTTATGTAGTATGAAAGTTGTAATCATCTTGCCTTCATTTCCTTCCTTCTGTCTCAAGTCTTGTATATGCTCTATGTAATACGTCATTCTATCTTAAGAACACATCCAGGAACTTCCCACCACAGACACCCCAAAAACCCATCCTCTTAAGATGTCCTGGTTTAATTCTGAAGGATTCAGTTGTTGCATATTAAGAATATCAGAGACGCCATCAATCAAAATGGGAAAGTAACTCTGCAGTTTTAAGTGGTAACCTAAATGATAGAGTGTTACAGGGGTTTTTTTTCACAATGGAGTTATTTTGGTTTTAAAATGTGAATCCTAAGTTTTGGGTTGGTGTATTTTTTCATGTCTTTTCCTACCAGGGTGAAAGTGGGTTAAAAATTCTATTTAATCCTTGGGTAATAAGGCCCATAGGAATATTTTTATTGTAGTGTGATTGATTGCCAGTTTCTTTAGCTCTTACAAAGATGTCTCTGGAGATGTGATATTTGATAGGTACTTATTTTTATAAGCCAGAGCTCTGGAAGGGCCCACATGGAGCCACACATATTTCTCAGTGAATTTTTGAGTGGCAGGGTGACAACCTCCTCTGCACACCACATTCCAGCTCTAGGGCTTATATATTGTTCTTTTTTCTGAATGCCAAGCTCCTCATAGGGCTGTCCCCAAGAACGATGTGGATACTGTGACACTGGGTTTTGCAACACCTTATTTTTGAAATGATGGCTCAGAAAATAGGATTAAGGATGCTACATTCAGGTTTAGGCCCCATGGCCTTAGAGTAGACCTGCTGTGCTGAGACAATAGAAGGTTCCATGGACTGGGAGGAAGCTTGAAGCTGCAGACTCCCCACGGCTCTATGCTCTGAGATGAGGTGCGAGGTGCAGGGTGGTTGTTCCTTCCATGTCTTGAGACTCTCTTCTGAAAGCAGGCATGTGTGGCCTCTCCTGTACTGATCATTCCCTTATAAGGTGGGAATGAAAAACATTATATACTCCTCCTTTTACCTGCTTACCTGCCAAACTCAGGACACCCTGTCTTCCATTTTTAGGATTGCCTACACGTTTTAGCCCCAAACTTATGTATCCAAAATATACAAAGAGTATAAGAGCAGAGACTGGACACCAGAATTCCTTTTTTCATCCTCTTCCTCCCTACTTACTGCTTGGGGCCACACTCTGGTCAATTACATGTTTTTTTTCCTGTATTTCGGTAAATCTTCAATGTCAGTTGTTGAGTATATCCCCTTTCCCAGAACAGCCAGTCTTGTGTACTTAAGAGACTGAAATACTGAATTTGATCCCTGCTGTAGGGAGATCTGAAGCCCCCTCTCTGTGTTGTGGAGGCATGTTCAGGTCAAACCTGAGTTTTTCAAGTAAATCTCTTGCTTCTCCCCACTTACTGTGTCTTGGTGTGTGTCACACAGTGAAACACACAAGCTAGACACCTGTTGGATCAAACAAAGGCTATTCCAAAAGAATGCTCTCCAAAATTCTCACAGTGTAGAGACTGAGGCCTCAGCACCAAGTGGGTTTTGTTCTACAGATTTGCCAGCATTGCTCTGCGCTGCTTATTAGTGCCAGCTGATGTGGGCACCTCTGGAGAGAACAGGGGAAGAAGGTGATCGTATGGACAGGGGCAGCACCAGCACCTCTGTCAGCTTTTCTCCACTGCTGCTTTTCATGGAGCCTGACTGAATGGGCTTACACTCAGCGTGCTCCGAAATCAGCCTGCTTGAATGACTTCAGCAGAGGAATGTCCTCTTCAGATCTAAGCTTTGCTCTTAACTTAATTTGTGAATGGGATTTCCAATTGTCTGACCTTTAAAACCAGAGTATTTTTTCCAGATCTGCAACTGATGTTTTAATTAAATAATAAAGAAAAGAAAATTCATCTTGGGAAAATCAACATTGTGTTTATTAGGTTCTAGCTAGCAAAGGACAATAATTTGTTGTATTTATATTTTTATTTTTATTTTTATTTTTATTTTTATTTTTATTTTTATTTTTATTTTTATTTTTATTTTTATTTTTATTTTTATTTTTATTTTTATTTTTATTTTTATTTTTATTTTTTTTATTTATATTTATTTGTATTTGTATTTGTATTTATAATTATAATTATCTTAGGCAAGAATATAGCACTCACTTTTATCATGAGGGGATCTTCTGTCACATTTAGAGTCCAAAGAAGCTAATGAATTGATTACAGGAATAATGGAGATGAATGAAATAAATTATCCTGCAGAAACAGAAGTTGAAGTCTGAATTTCGTATTCCTGCAGTATAATTTTTTCAGCTAATACCTATGTGTATAACACATGCTTGAAAGCAAAAATCTTAGAAACTGAATCAAGCAAGATGATCAGCATTGTTTGACAGGTCCCTTCTAGAGGTGTAATGGTGCATTCCCTTGGGCTAATTTTATACTAAAAAGATAAAGGCAGATAAAGACTGGTCTGAGGTTCCTGTGGCAGGTGATTATTCACAAAGTTTTTAATTCAATGGCACACTCATAATCCAAAGAATTATTATTAATTAATAAATTAATAAATTATATTGCTAAAGTAAGTAAAAAGTGCTAATTTAATTCTACTGTTCTAAACTCTGTGAGAAGCTTGTTATCATTTAGGAACCATTTCAGATTTTTCATTTTCTTCCAATACAAGATTCTTGTGTTGATGATACTGAAATCAGAAACGTACTTGTAAAGTAAGGAGCTTGGGAAACAGAAAGATTCGAAGAAGTTGCACAGCTAAGATTTTCTAAGTAGAGATAATGAGATTTTTTCATTAAATAAAAAGGACTTACCTTTCTAGTACCGTGATCCCACGGTACTAGAAAGTAGTACGCTACTGAAAAGAACATATTTTACCATTAAAAAAAGACTTAAAACTACACAATTGTTCAAGATTTCTTTTAAAAGTGACTAGTAGTTTTACATATCTTAATATCTAATAATATCTCCTGAGTTACTATAGATTAACATTATTCTTAGAATGTGTCAAACGTATGTTTTTTTCAAAGTTCAACTCCTTAGTTTGTAGCCTCTTCAAACTTGAATCACAAAACTGGAATTATATGAACTTTTAAAACTAAATCTGATTGTTGTTTTGCATTTTATTTGTTCATGGTTTATGCTGTTTGCGCAACATTTTCTTAATTGAAGCATGCAGATTTCAAGAGTAAATCTGACGCCAATTATTAGAAATAAATTCACTTTCAAAATACTCTAATGACCTGTCAGCCTTTTTCAGATGTTTTTCGACCTCCAGATTTTGAGTCCCAAAAGCTCTGAAGACACCTTCTAGCTCCTTCTGTTTTTGTTGGCTGCATGAAAATGTGGAGCAGGAAGAATTCCCTGGAGAAAATCTTGGTCTCATCCTGCTTGCCCTGATGTAACAGTCCAGTGGAATTGTGAAGGCAGAGATGTTATGATACATGTCATTAATTGGAGCTTTATACATCTACATTGTAAACTGCTTTGAAGTAAGATGGAGACCGTGAAATTCTCTGGAATTTATCTATCAAAGACTCTCTGCATGCAAACCGGTAAGTGGAAAGTTGACCATTTTATATCATCCCTGAAGTTTTGAAGAGCTCTATAAGCATGTCTTCAGCACAAGGGTCTCATTACAGAGAGATTTCAGAATGCTCGAATATGCTCATCTCCTGTGTTTTCATCCCAAAGTGATCCAGCGGAAATGATGCATAGGAAAAATATATTTTTTTAAGGAAGAAAACCAAAATTTTTACTATTCCAGATTTTTGAAGCTAAATGTGTGAAAGCATTTGGATCTTGCTGCTGGTGTAAGTCACCTTTGGGTAACACTCAGACTGCGTTAGGCTGGTAAACCTGGTCCACAAAGAGAAGAGCAAACTACATTCAGCATTTTTAAAGCATCATTTTGATGCCAGGTGACAATGGCTCCTTTCAAAACAAGAAATAGAGGGACACTGTATTGATCTTTCAATAGAGATCAGGCCTCCTACAGTTGCGGAGTCTACAGCAACAGGTCCTGTGGTGCAATATACTCCTCATTGGCAAAAATGTTGAAAATGACTAAATGTGTCTCTGCACATTCCTTCTGACCTATGCTATAACCAAGCCATAGAGAGGGAGGACAAAGAGCAAATTCTATTCAAGGTAATGGGTCGAGGTTGCTCAGCTCATTACTTTTACTGTTAGCGAGCATACGGCATGCCTTATTCACAGAGGGCTGGTGCTTATTCCACCCTCAGTACAGCACAGCTTGGTGGTGCTGGCTGTGGCATGGTCATCCCCGGGGCTATAAAGCTAAGCTAAGGGCTCTAGCACGAAGCAGTTTTGTTTACCTTGCCCAGAAGGTATGGATTATTAACGCTCCTCAGAACTTCGAGTGTGAGAATGATAAAGTTGATCCAAAGAATGACCATGAGACCCACTTTTCAAGGTATAATGGGTTATATTTATATATTTACTTTCTTCCTTTGTGGCTTTTGGTAGGTGGTAAATTAAGCTCTAGCTAGACCAAAAGTTAGTTCACAGGAGTGGAGATGGGGGATTCAAATCAGCAAGTTTCACTGGCATTGCTCAGAATGTGTTGGTTTGTACCAACTGAGCTCTTGACATTAACTTCTCAGATCAGTCTCATTCATCAGTTAAATAGGTTCAGGTAACATCACCACTCTAAAAAGTGCATATATTTATTTGTTTCTCTTGTATGCTGATGAGGTAACTGTTTCCAATAGACTCACTCTACTGTAAAAATCAAATGATGCCATAGTAAGTATGTATCCTTATGCGTCATTAAAATCAAGATCCCACTATACAGTACTTTTAAAATTATAACATTATAACATTATAACATTATAAATTTTTGCAAGTCAGATTTTTTTCATCAAAGCATAAGTGTACAAATGCATTTTTTGTAGCCATCTAATGTACATTGTTTTCTGTTTCTCTGGACAATTCAACATGTCAGATTTCATTAAAAAACCAGGATCACTCTGCCGTAGCTGTGGTTTGTGATTTTTAATTACCATAAAATAATATGGAAATGCAATAGATGTATTCAAAGAACAATAATAACTTAAAATATATTTAAGGGCAAAGAAACATTTTCTGAATTCCAAATGTTTGTATTTTGGAGTAAGTTTTATTGGATTTTAACAAACAAACAAACAAACAAACAAACAAAAAATAATTACACAATGGCAATATATCATGTGAATTTAAATCCCTCGCTGGAAAATCCAAAATTAGAAGCTGAGGTGGAAGTTTCCTAGAAGGATGGGTTGGAAAGATAAAGGAATGTACTTGAATACTGGAAAAACCCCAGTGGAAAGGTAGCTAACAAGAACATTTATTAGAGAACCAGAATAGGAAATAATGGAATGACATTCAGTAAAAAAGACAAATGAGTATATTCTTTGCTGCCACTGTCAGCAGAGGAGGAATGTGAAGCTGAGAGAAAGGAGGAGCCATGCTGCAACAAGTATAAATAATCACTGGTCTCAGTACTTATGTACTAATTTACATTAACTAAAGTCGTGCCCTTGATCTGAAGTGGAAGCAGACTCATATTTGTGAAGGATCTTGATTAAAATGGGAGTCTTTACACTTGTGGCCACCTCTAAGGAGGGTCAGGCAAAGACAGCCTCTGGGTTCATGACACACAAATTAAATTTGACTCTCGACTTGCAGTCTGGTATCTGCATATGAAGTTCTGAAAAATCACTCTCAAGTCCAAAAGCTGGCGTATAGGAAAGTGACAGAATACCAATGATGACCTCATGAGGGTATCTGTGTCCACCCTTTCCCTGGGGTGTTTAATGTCCCTGAAGCCAGAGAGAAGACAACAGTTTCTTCTTCTACCTATGTAATGATATAAAAATTCTCTAAAAATTTCTAGATATGATTAATACTGCACCAAGTGAAATAACATGTAAATATGATCAATTTGTCCTCACAGGCTAAGGTCTTGGGAAAGAATAAATCAGTTGGCAGGGAGGAGGGGCAGGGTGTTGTGCCTTAGTTTAAAAATATGTCCTATGTTATCCCAAAATTTAGAAGTGATTGGTTTAGTAGTTTACATTTCTTTCATCATTAATCAACCAGTTCAACACTGTAAAATATCATGGAGTTTCTATGACACCAATTGTACATAAATTGTCTGAACTTATCTCAGAAAGAGAGGAAAACCGCCCAATGCGTCAAAACAAAATGTATTAACAGGAAGAAAATCTCTCTCACCCTAGATTTGCACTTTATCAAGTTTCCAGCAAAATACATCAATGAGGGAATTACAGTAAATGGTAACAAATTGATAAAGCAAGGAATTTTAATAATGAGTAGCTCTCAATTCCTGTATTGCCCAAGCACAAGCCTTAATGAAGACTTTGAGCCACATAACAACAATGATGATGATAATACAAAATTTCGACAGCAAAGGTTTTATATGATACTGCTTTAAAATCTAACAATCTCTAATAAACATATATAATCTTTGCATATATATAATGTACTATTCTCACACTTTTGGTGAAAACTTTTTTCCAACATGTTTAAGCAAAGACTGGTAAAAGGTTTTCTACTTGGATGTCTGTCTAAATTAGCTTCAATTGATCTTTTCTCAATTAAGCAATGCAAAGTGAAGAGGAATAACTCATCAAAGAGGTTTCCGCAGATAAACGAGATCCAAAATGTTTAGCTGTTTTGCAAAATTACCATGCTCATAATACCTTTATTTTTGACAATGTTCTTAAGTTAGGACAAAAATAAGGTGAGTCACTTAAAGATGTTATAAATAGACTGGGTTACCAAATTTTACAGAGTTTTGGAAACCTGTTTTCTCAAAATTGATATTTCATTCAAAATCATGTAATGGATTAAATCAGTTAATCGCAAACACCGTAGGAAGTACTTAGAGCTACCAACAGTAAATAGAAACATTTAAAATGCTACTGAGATCCACTGAGATGTTTAAAACACATAATATAGTCTCACAATCAGAAATTAAATTTGCAGAAATAAGTAGGTTCTTTCAGCATTGGTTTGGAACATTTAGATAAATATTTAATACATTTTGTAATAGCCACTCTACAGTGCAAGTTCTTGACAGAACAACTGTGACAATTCTGCACATATTTTTTACTCTACCACAAAACTGGATCTCAAATAAATATCCAAATACATAAGGCAGATGTTTAGGTTATTAAGATGACTGCTTGTGCAATGCCAAATCATGTACAATTTTTAAGAAACATGCTCATGATCAAACTCACAGTTTGCAGGTTCAGCCATCAATACGTATTATAAAACAAGCAAGCCCCTAAGCATTTAAGGTTAGCACTTGCTCTTCCAGGCCTTATTTTTCCTAGTATCCTTTTGGAGAGTGAATACTGGTACAAATGCAAGTGCAACAACATTTCAGGCATTCAGGAAAATACTAAATATTTATGTGTGTCCCTCTAGAATTCTTTGGGAGAAACAAGTGAAAACAAATAGAAAGCAATTAGGAAATCATCTTGTAACAGTGAAAATAAAAATCTAAAGAGGAGTGGAGAAATTTAGAGTTCTGCTTGCAACATCATTCATCACTAAGAATTTTTTGAATTTGTTACAAAGGTTTCACATACCTGATTAGGTGTTAACAAAGGACATTCCTGCCCATGTTTATGAGTAAAGAGTCCCAACAGTGTTGTTATAAATTGGAAAGTTCAGTAAGAGAAATACATTGAAACTACAGCTAATATGCTCCTGATTTCTCAAAATTAATGTTTCCTTTCAATTTAACCCAAAAGGTTGGCAATAACTGTCTAGGTGATCCCTGTTTTCAGTTGCCTACTAATTATTTTCTTCTTAAAGTAACTAGGTGTCAGGGATGTGCTGAAGTAATTCTTGACCTTTGAAGTCAAAAGGCATAGTTGATTACTGTAACATCTAATTATCCCTTACAGGGATACTCACAATTGCTAACTTTGCTTTGAAGAAATTAGGATGCTTGGCAGATACTTAATGAAGATAGGAAGGTTGCTCCAGGGTCTGAGTTAGACCAGGTGACTAACTTTTGGTTTTCTTCATCCTTGATAGTTTTGGCAACACATTTGGACTCCAGTTTCTTGAAGAATGAGACCAAATATTAATATCTGACCTGCTGGCAATACGTTGTCTAATGCAGCCAAGGATACTGTTGTCCTTCTTTGCAGCAAGTGCACATCGCTGGCTTACGTTCAACTTGGTGTCCACCAGGACCTTCAGGTCCTTTTCTGTAAAGCTGTTTTCCAGACGGGTGGCCCCCATGCTGTTCTAGTGCCTGGGGTTGTCACTCCCCAGGTGAAGGATTTTGCACTTCTCCTTGTTGAACTTCACAAAGTTCCTGTCAGTCTCTTTCTCCAACTATTGAGGTCCCCTTGAATGGCAGCATGACTCTCTGGCATATCAGCCACTCCTCCCAGTTTGGTGTCACCTGCAAACTTCCTGAGGGTACACTCTGCTCCATCATCCAGATCATTAATGAAGATATTAAACAAAATTGGAGCCAGTATTTGGTCCATTAGCACATCTGTTGTAATTTATCAGTGACATACCAGCAGTGGTATTATGAAAAAATTACCGGGTGTACTTTGATCTGAAAATATTTCGCCTTCTGGATTCTTACAACTATAGTCACCAACAGTACCAAAAATCTCCCTATAGTGAGGAATTCAAATAAATGAACTCCAGTAGTAAAAAGATAAAAAGAGGAAAAAAAAAATTTTTTGTTTTTTTAAATGTAGCAAAGATAATAATCGACGGCTTATTTAGTAACCTAAACCTTACATCAAGGTAAGCCATTTATTTCAAGTGACATGTGTAGATCCCCGAGGCTCTGAGGCCACAGCTCATTTGTGTTGTTAGAAACTGACACACACAGACTAATAGAAGATAGGGAAAATGTGAGAAAAGTGAAGAAACCATAGGAGTAAAGGCAAGATAGCTGTCAGGAAGCCATGCATGGACACAAGCAGCTTATAGACCCTACATTCAAGTATAACATCTCTAAGGAATATGACCTTAATAAATACAGTCCATTACTTCTCTAGAGTAAGTACAGCTTCAAAGCTATTTGCATGTAAATGATTGCATTTTCTGTCACCCAGTGTTATCTGATGATTATAATAAGCATAGCATTTTTTGTTGTTGTTGTTGTTCATGTGATTTATGCTCCAGTTATTCTTAAAAGCTACAGAGAAGAGCTACTGGTGTCAGCAGAGCTTGGAGGTCTCCAAAAGATCTAAACAGATTTGAAGGCCCCACTTTTGGATTTCTTTTTTTAATTTCCCAGTATAAAAATGTATTGCCTTAAGTATTGCTGCACTTGGTTGTTTGCTAGAAGACTGTAATACATTCCACAGTTAAACACATTGAGACTGACCAAGTTGACTTGATTTAATATAACCTAATGATATAACACTGTGATGACAAAAATAAAACTATGATGAAGAGGGCTCTATCATTAGCTACCTAGAGATACAGAAGCTTTTCTAGACTTAGTACCACAGAGAGATACAAATAAATAAAAAAAGCAAACAGTAGTCAGCATTGATAACCAAATGTATCTAAGTTTGGAATAAGATGTCAACTGATGAGGAACATGGCACATACTGTGATCCATAATGCTATATTGTTTAAAATTATTAACATATGGAGAAGAAAAGGAACAAAAGACAGCAAAATACAGGCAGATAACATTGATTAGAAACATGGAGAAGTAGAAAAAAGCCACACTTCTTCCATGCTCATAATCTCAGAAGAATTGTTCACAAGTCTGAAGACATGGCAGCCTACGTTGCATCAGTAACTTAGGTATTTGGGAGACTAAAGTCTTCTTAACTGAAGTATGAAACCTGAGCTCTGTGGTTTTTGTCCCTGTGCAATAATTAAATTTAGATTGTTTGAACTGGCATAATGATCTGAGAAGTGGATGACTTTATCTTCATTGCTCATACAGATGGTACCTTTCTCTCCTTTCTAGCTCTACCATCTTGTCTAGTATGATACGAATTTATTTAAGACCAGATTATATCCTTTCTTGACAATGTCCACTTGTTGAGGATGCTGTCCATACCTATAGCTCTTCCCACCAAGATGATTTAAGAAGATTAATCAGGATTTTCTTATTAAATTTACCACAGTGGACTATAAATAATAAGCATAATTATCTTTAGTGAAATCTGGGGTGAATTGGCTTTCTGTACAGGACATGAACTTAACACAGGTTAGGCTGCAGTCTAAGCTGTTATTCTTATTTGACCTAAGCAATTAAATCAGAATTTGGAGTTCTGTAAACCAGTTTCCTCCAAAAGAGAAACTGCTGAAGAATGACTGAACTCTCAGTTCCCTGAATGAAGGAAAAAATTCTATTGCTTGTGATGCCAAACTCCTTTCAGCCAACGTTTAACCTAAAAGATCTCACTACTGTGCCACCAGGGCTTTTATGATTGAATCTGGGGTTCCCATCTGGCTCGCCGGTGTCCTTCTCTTCTGCCCTGCCTCCGCCCTCCCCATAGCTGTGCCTTATAGTCTCTGTCGGATTTAGCTGCAGTGACTGCAAAGCTTTTAGGCTTTAGCTATTTGCTCTACTCCTTCATCAGGCAGCATGTCTTGCCCTCAGCTAGTGCAGCTAAAGCCTGAAAATAATAATGTAAATGCAAATTGATGGCTGGTTTAAGTTAATTTGCCAAGTTATGAACTAGTACAGTTTCTGCCATAACAACCCCCAGAAGAAGAAGGAAGGAAAAGCTCAAAGTAATAAGCTCTTCAGCCACCCTGGCTCTGTGATTATATGATTACATATGAATACTTGATTAGTACCCTCACACACCACTCTACAAAAACAAGATAAGAAGCTGCCTTTGCCCATGCAAATAACATTGTGTAGTGGCCTCAGGAGTGTGTCTTTATTTTATAAGGATGTATACTTAAACTCAAGTTAGAGACAATTATTGTTTCAGCTATACCTAGTCCTATGAAGAAATTTAATGAAATTTAAAAGCAGGAAGTAAATGTGTTAACCAGTATCAGTTGTGTATAACTCAACCCACAGCATTATTATTCTTTAAACATCAACACGTAGTGAGTAGTAATTTAAGAGGAAAACATTTTGTGAAGACCAGTATACTATCATTTCACCCTTCAGTAAACAACATAGCATAGCCATGAAGATTATTTACTTACTGGCAGCTGGTCTGGCAATTGCCTCCACTCCCTGCCCATCCTCTAGGCTGTGCCCACACAGCCCAAGACTACTTGCATAGATCCCAGCATTTAGCAATCTCAGTAGTTTCATATGGTCAGAGATGGCTTGCACAGTCTCCATAAAGTTTGCGTGGCTGAAGTTTTATTTGCACCATCATGCTGGCTTCTTCCAGCACAATGGTGTTGCAACCTCATCTCCCGTGCAGCATAAGTGTAGCCATATGATACTTTTCTCCTAGCATAATGCTCTGCTTCAGAGGGTTTTATCCACATCTGCCTTACGTAAGAATATATCTGGTATTAAAATAGCTTTTGTAGCAGAGGACTTTTTTCAAGTTGTTAATCTACTCAATAAATTCTTACTCCCCTTTTCAACTTAAGTAGTTCTGACAGCACGGTATTGCATTTCATTTTATTCAGTGGACTGTGGCATTGCATAGCTGTGACCTTTTTTGTGGACCGATGATTATAATTGTCAGGATTTATGACTTGTAGTGATCCTCAAAAATGTTATTGCATTATCTCCTGATAACGTAGAATAACATACAATGACAGTCTTTGATTCATTCAGTTCTCTTCCACTGTTTGTCAATTGGGAAAACAGCAAAATAGAATACAAATGTATCAATTCCTAGCACCTTTTTTTTTTGTTTGTGAAATTAACTGGTGTTATTGATACAAGCTCTTTGCTCCTCTAGATAGCCTTCTATTTGAGTGTATGTTTAAATTATGATTTTTCTCTAGGTGTAAGGACACCCATAGAAACATCTCCTTTCCAGAGTACTCTGTACTCTTTCCATCAAATCTGACATTATAAATGTTTAAACATAAAAATCAATTGCACGATACGTCTAGTGCTTTTTTTAGCCCACAGAGCTACTATAATTCATAGTTATAAGTCAAGCCATGTAAAACTATTTAAAATTACTAAAGATATAACCCCCTATAAAACTGCCATAATCCTTCCCTGCAGGTTATTTCAGTGTAAATTTTCTGTAACATATGGATGCTCATCTGATCTTCCTGCATTTGAATATTTTGGAAATGAGGATGACTGTACTCAAAAGGGCTCAGCTTTGGCCATTCTGTTGACTTTTTATTGAAATATATTTTTAATATAAGTCAGGCAGCTTTACCTAACCCTCAATAAAAATTCTTGTGTATATTCCACAGCAATTAAACCACAGAGAATGAATTACTTGTAAAAACATTCAGTAAATTACCTAATGCATTACTTGAAGTTACTCAGAAAATAAGGTATGTGATAAACAAAATTTAAAAGGTCAAAACTGAAATGAAACACTTCAAACAAAAGGGTATGAATAAAATAATTTGTTTATGTTACTCTTCTTTGCCGTCATTGTCACATTTGCATGCAGAGCTCCAGAATTTCGCCTTTCTTCTCCCAACTTGTTTTTCTAGATCTGTGTGGGCATTTTGTTTCATTAACAGCTCCACTGATTAACTGCTTCAGTTTTGGCAAACGATTCAAACCAGGCAGTCTTCGTGCACAATTTTTTTTTCCTTGTACTACACAGAGATCTGTAGTTATCAACACAGTGTTTGAATATAGAAAATGCCTATATTTTGTGGATGTCTTTGGGGGTGAGAGTGAAAGATCACAGCTCCTTTGCCAGGTGACATCACTTAAGAGTCTGTCTTTCTCTTTCTCCTTCAAAGCACATGTCACAAGGGGCAAAAAAGATTGAAGTCTCCAATATTCTTCTTTACACATGTAAAAAAGACGCTACCTATCTTCAGATAACTTTTTTTTTCTTTTGTTTGCCAAATTATTATCTTCCTGTGGGAATCCAAAGTAATTTTCTTTAAAAGAAATAGAGTACAACATTAGACTGGGTTTTTTTTCCTTCCTTTTTCTCCTCTTTAAGAGGCTGTTTAATCAGATCTGTGGAAGTGATGGGGGAGTATGCTAGTCTCTAACCTTGCTATTATCTCAAGTTTTTTGAGCCTGTCCACAGCTATTCTCTGTATTCTCCAGTGCCCTTTACAATAAGACTATTGTAAGACCGGCAAAGAGCTTGACTGCATTGTGGCTACTTCTAATGTTTATTCACAAGCTTTTCCTTTTGGATTAATTCATAAGGTCAGACTGGGAACCCTTATATGTATGATTACGTTGCCATAGGCTTCGTCACAATAACAATCTGCCACCATGCAACTCTGCATGCCTGTGGGCAGGGCCAGAGGGACCTGCAGGAATGGGGTGACAGGAACCCATGAAAATCAGCAAGTGCAAATGCCAAACTCTGCTCCAGAGAGGATGTGGGACTCATCAGACCACATCTAGATACTACATCCAGTTTTGGGCCCTAACACAGGAAAGACACAGTCAAACTGGAAGGAGCCTGGGGAGGCTTCCCATGGTGGTAAGGCTGGAGCACTTGCCCCATGAGGAGAGGCTGGGGGAGCTGGACTAGTTGAACATGGCGAATGGACAAATTTGGGGGTATCTAACAGACCCCCACAGCCTATGAAGGGTCATTGAGCTTGCCCCAAGAGGTTGTGCTGTCTCTGTCCTTGGAAGCATTCAAGCCCCAACTGGAGCAAGCCATGAGCAGCCAGGTCTGATCCCAGAACTGGCCCTGATTAGGGGAGGGGATTGGACTAGAGATGTCCTGAGGTCCCTTCCTGTCTGAAATAACCTGTTATTCTGTGCTTCCACTTCTGATATGAATTACACATCACAGATAACCATGCAGAAAGCTTCATCTTTAAGCTTTAACATCTTAAGCATCTTTAACAGTGGTAGAACAGCACAGTACTGGAAATGTTATTCAGGGCATTCATTTCAGCTGGAAGTGGTGAGTCCAGGAACTGTGCATTTGAAGAAGCAGAAATGCTGTACAGTAAATACTGAGTTTCTGGGAAACTGGGAAATCCAATCAGTGTTGTGTTTTAATCACAAAAACTGGATGCCAGAAGTGCATGAAGTCTGATCTGTTTAATTACAGTGCATGCCTAGAGCATATCATGTAATCTCCCTTCCGTGAGAATATTGATACATATTTCATAGTAGCAAACAACAAATGATGTGTTAATAAGTATCACACCTTGCCATTGCTTCAGACTGAACATGCCTTCTGAATAAGCCAGATTGCCTGACTCTAGCTGGATGATGGTGATGACACCACCTCTGGGAAGCAAAACCTTGTGCTTCTTGTTTTGATGTCTTTGGCTGTTTATTTTTGAAAGTGTAGGGAAAGAGGGAAGGAACTGTGGAGCTGGAGAGTTTCATCTTGCAGTGAATATGAAAATTTTGATAAATGAGAGATTTTTTTCCCAAAATGTGAGAACTGATACTCACTTAATTTCTGCATAGCTTTTTCTTGTTTTCTTTTTTTGTTTCATGCATGATATTTTTCTTCTGCAAAAATACGAATTCTGTTTGGTTATGCTGAGAGGTGTGTAGAGCTGAGAGTTAGATGATATTGCTAAAAAGTGAACTTGCTTGAAACCATGTCATATTAATGCAAACCAATGAGGGGGGAAAAAAAAAGTTTGTATGCCATGTAGCCCTTTTTCAGACAACACAGATGGAGTTTGGGTAAGTATCCCTAGTAGAAACCATTGCAAAGTTTACTTTGCATTGATGCAAATTGGATATTTTTCTTACTTTTCCTTTTCTAATTGCATTGTGCTGCACATTCTGTCTTTTTCTTTTTAACATCGTTTTTCCACAAGATTCTTCTTAAGCCCTCCATTTTGGTTCATTTCAGATGTCCTAAATCAATGCACAACGGACAAGAAGTCACTGCATCTATAATATATCTGCCTGAGTGTACAAGTCTTTATGTTTTCATTTCAATGATTAATATATATTTGATCTGAAGCACATTAACTAGTGTAAAAGTAATCTTGACTGTCATTATGACATGTATTTTTAATTGCATTTTTCTTCAGTGGATTTCTGAAGTACTTTAGAAAGGAGGTCAGTATCATTCTGTTCATTTTACATATGAGAAAAAGAGGAGTCTACAAGGAAGAAGATTTACCACAAACTTGGAATTAAATAATGAAAAAAACCCTCAAGCCCCATATTGAAATTCAGGTTGATCACTCTCTAGCACTGTCTATCCTGTAGGTTCCTAAATTCACTAAATCTCTCCCTGATTGGCCTGCAAGGTCCCAAGACACGTGGTTCTGTGGTAAAGTACCCGTTGTAGGTTTCCTACCCAGACCTCCACTGCCACCCAAGAAGCTTCTGATTTAACTCTGTGGAAGAAAGTTGACAAGCTGGAGTCCCTGGCACTGGCACTGGAGATTGCTGTTCTGGGTTGAACACGTGCCAGGATGATATCACGGCTGCCAAAAACATAAATGCAGTGCATCAAAGCATGTCCCAACCCATTTCTTCAAACCCAGCCATTGATTCAGAAGTGATCAAGCAAGAGGGACTTAACTTCAGCCAGGTGGTTACAGCAGCCAGCTGGGAAGTACAAGGAACTTTCTGATCCTCAGTGCCAGGACTGGTTCAGTGACAGTCTAACACAAAGTGCAGAAACACTGCTGGGATTAAGTGAAGATCCTCCACGATGGGTGAGAGTCAGGGCTACCTCATGGTTCTTTCATTCCTGGCCCAACAGTGACCTGAATTTCGCAGGAGGAGGGGGAAATATCTCTGTGGACTTCTGCTGGAAGAAAGTGCTTTGTTTTGCTGGCATTATTAGATGTATGTCTGAACTGCAAAAAACTTATATTATGGCCTTCCCACTTCCTCAGAGGCTAAACACGAGTCTTTTATGTAAACACAGATGGAAAGCTATTATTGCTGTAATTTTTAAAATAAAAATGTTTCTTTAGGTACTCTGTCCCATTAGGATCTATCCCTAGAAGTAGGCTAGCTGACCCAGATCATCAATGAATGCAGGCACTTAAAATATCTTTTTTGTTCTCTAAACACTAGACTGAAGATAAATAGACACCTATCACAGGTGAACTGAACCTTCTTCTTAGGGATGTCTGTTCTCTCCATTGACTTTATACAGACCTTTCCTTGGGAAGACTGTATTGCAACCATAGTGACTTTTCTCTGTCTGTGGTATATTAAGGATGTAAAAAGCAGGTGCATCTGTTATCTAAGATGGAGACGGTCTTCCAAATTCCATTTCAATGTTTTCCACTTGTACAAATCAGATACAAAAATAGTTTGCTAAGTTTTTCAGAAAAAATAAACTCCAAATGTATATGTGGTGCCTAGACCTTGTTATCCTTTTTAAAAATGAGTGCCAATGAAACAACAAATAAACTATTCCAGTGTTTCACCCTTAGGCAGCAATTAAAAGGATTATTTCCTTTGGTAGCGCTCTGAATACTACTAAAAGTAGTGATGGGAAAGTTCAAAGTCTTTGGCGACTGCAGTTTTGTAAGCATCCCTCCACTCACTTTCAAATAAAGGCTTTGTGCTGACAATGTGGAGTGCACTGTAGGAGGCAAGCACACCTGAGAAGCTGAGGCAATATTCAGGGCATGGCTATATACTTTTTCTTCCTAAAGACATTTTCAGTTTCTGCCACTTTTATCATTATGCTTTACCATGGTCTTTCATTTTTTCCTTTACAAGTGGTTGTGAGGCCACCTCATTACCAGATCCCTGAAAGCTTCAAAAATAATCACGATTTTAGTGATCTGGTTTACAAGGTGTCCTAATAAACAGCATGATTTAGGCAGGGACTTGGGATTGTGAATGGCTATGGGAGGGATAAGAGGCAGAAGGAGGAGAGGAGCTTAATTAATTGGTTTTACCTCCTTCGAAAGGAAGCATGGTGAAATGACCTCAGAAAGTTACCCACGGCAGCACAGAGCAATATAGGATAAAGCCTCTTCTCAGGTGTCACACGTGTCTTGTAAAACATCCCAAACACATTAGTATTTGCTCGAAGCAGCACTACCTTGAGCAGATTTGTCAGCCTCATTAGTAGCATTTTGCACTGCATTTATAGTTTTTCCTATTGTAAAAAAACCCTACAAAAAACTGATTTAACAAAAGTTAAATAAATCATTTCACTATTGTTTACTAAGTGATTAGTAGATGTAGCCTACAGCTCATCTTCAGAAATGTGGCAAGACATAGAGGCTCTGCTCTGTCACTGCTGTCTTTTGTGTTGAATTAATATGGCCTCATTATTTTCTTGCATTCTTTTTTCTTCATACCTCTGTTTCTCAAGCAAACTATCTTTAGTTTGATGTTCATCTAGTCAGTATAGTGCTTGACCTTTTGTTTTCTTCATGCACAGGCTCTAACTCTTGGTCTTGCAGATTCCCTCAGCATGGATAAAAAACAGTCAGTTCTTATCATCATGCTCACCTACCTGCTGGGAAGGAATGGATGAAGACAAATAAATGAATAACTGAATTTTAGTTGTGCTTTCATCTTCATCAAGAACACACTTACCTGGTCCATCATCGGTGATAAGCAAGCTATACCAGTTGTGTGCTGAAATATTTTTATCTGTATTGGAAATCTTCTTGTATGCAACACGAACACAAGTATTCCTCAGGAGAAGTCAACATTATTCAACTGATAATGTTTTCACGCTATTCAGAATAAGACTGTCTTTCCTCCTTTCCTGAGTGCCACCAAAAAAGTACAGTTCTCATTGCATTTTACAGCTGATAGCGTAGCAGAAAATATCACTGGTGAATATGGAGGATAGTGTCAGAAAGCTATCCTTGCAGATATTTGTCAAAATTTAATAACTAAGGGATGAAAAACAAAGGTAAAAAAACAATGAAAAAAAATTAGCTAAAACTATCTGCAAAGTTTTTCATTATGATAGATGCAAAACAGATTCTCAGTATCTATTTTAGTTCTGCTTTGCAATAGATCATTCTCTATGATATATAAAAATATATAAAAATATACGATACATACAAATACCGTGCATTACCACTCTGCTAGTAATGCAGAGTGATAAAAGTGACAGAAACTGAAGAGGTCTTTAGGAAGAAAAAGTACATAGCCATATTCATGCCCTTAACACAGCATTTGTACATGGTAGAATTGACTTTGAAACTTTCACATTTGTAAATCTCCATTACTTCATTCAAAGTAAAATCTGTGGTAAAGGGCATAGAAATTATTTTTGTATAATGTTCGTCACAGAAATTAATTTTTCATGGCAAAGTATTTCACAGTTTTTACCTAAGTTGTCTGGGTCATCTGTGTTGAGTGACTTTGGTTTGATGGCAAGTGACTATGATGTTTCTTTTAGTGTTAATTCTTCCAAGGAGTGTTGGACTAAGATGTCAAAAAATGAATAAAAGTGAGGGGGAAATATGCCCGAAAAAAGTAATTATGGCAAGCTCATATTTTAGTATTTTAGTCTACTCTATAGAAATATACTTTTTGAATGAAATGTAAGTGACTTTACCTTCTTTTACAGCTATGGATTCAGACATACTCTGATGTTATAAGGAAAAGAACTGCTGTCATATGGATTAATGGAAAGTTTAATAGTCTAGTCTGAAACTGAGTATTCATTCAACAGACTGGAAACATCTTTTTCATGTAGTCATGTTAACAATTAGTAAAACAAAAGTGCATGCCTTTGATTTTCCTTGTGCTTACAGTAAAAATGTGTGTTTCTGCACATCCTGAAATAATATGGATATCCACTCTTCTTCACACCAGAGAAAACCATTAATAACAAACATAAATCTCTTCTAGCAGTTACAACCCACACTGTTCACAGCCTCATATAGCTTTTCAAATAGCAAAACTATTTTAAGAAGAATTTAAAAAAAAAAAAGTAACAGATTGGCTAACTTTATCAGGAACTGAAAACTGAATACCTAAATATAAATTTCAGGAGCTAACTGTAGGCTGCTGTTTGAAATCTAGAATAAAATGATTAATCATCAGAATGCTTCTTTGAGGTAGATGACAGATATGTTACTATTAATGTAGCCTGAAGTTAACAGCAGATGTGATTAATAAATACAGTGCTTTGAGGATAAGGCTTCTAGCAACCCTATTAAATTACAAACAATATTTTTCACAATATTGTTCTCAGACTGTAAATAGAATAATAAATAATTCAGCTGGAATATTTTTTTTCAGTCTTCATCTTTCTGCGTACTATTTTCTTCATATAAGCAGTCAACATGGAACATTTTTCTTAATGGATTGAAAAAATACACAAACATGCTTTCATTTAAAAAGAAAAATTTCCATAGCAGTATTAATAGCAAAATCATGGACTCTGTTATGAATTTCAGACAAAATTCTTAACATTTGTCATTTTTGCCTTAGCCTTGCATCACAGAGCCGCACAGAAAATCCTGCATCCCTAAAAGATGTGTAAGCAAAATATTCTTTATTATTACATAATTTTTCGACCATGAATTCATTTGACAGATTTCTGTTGGATGACCTATTACACACTATATTCAACCATATCAGAGTATCTATTTTGAAGGAAACTGAAGGAATCTATTACCAGAAAATCAGAAAATGCAATGATGTAATCATGACAATGTACATTTCGAATTGCCGCTTTCATTGTTAGCTTTCAGTGCATTCTGTTAGGATAAATAAGAGAGTTTTCACTTCCAAGAAAAGGAAGTAAACATTCCTCATCAGCTTCCATGCTGTTCCCCTTTAACCATGTCAATCAACATGTCCCAGTTTTACTTAATGATAAGTACTAGTAATTTATCTAGTTAGCAGAACTCAAGAGTTTCACTGTATATGCCTGGTACTATTTATTATAAGAGTTCTCTTCCCAGCATGGAGATGCTCCTGACACTACCATAATTTTCACTGTAATCTTGTGTTTTTCCTTCCATCTGACCTCACAGAAATATGTGTGATCATACTGGGAAACTGCAATAGTTGGCACACCTAAGTTTGCTCATCTTTTTTTCTAAGTGTGTGTACATCACATTACTGCCAAATAGAAGGAATGAAGTGAAGTCCCTCTAACTGAAGGCACTGAGGATTTTGTGCGTGCTTACGGCCTAGTCCATAGCATGCCACCATTTTCACTCAAGGCATTCTCATGGGTCTCTGCAGAAGTGCTAGACGTGAAGTG
Source organism: Burhinus oedicnemus (assembly GCA_008921705.1). NCBI lineage: Eukaryota > Metazoa > Chordata > Aves > Charadriiformes > Burhinidae > Burhinus > Burhinus oedicnemus. The sequence goes on from VFFE01007192.1 coordinate 331,617, forward strand.
ACTTGTGGTCTGGGAGTTTTAAACATAATTGTTCTTTCCTGGTACACAATCAGATCTAGACATGTGAGCTTTTTTGGAAGAGCTACCGGGAGATGCTCACCCCACATATTCATGGCATCTGTTGGAGACTGCTGACTTATTTTCTACTTGCTGAAAATCCCAGAGTCCTGCAGGTAGTAAAACATGCTCCCTGAAGAAAAAAAACAACCTGCTAGGCACCAACTGATTTTCCCAAATTTTACCCTCAGGAAGTCTTTTCAGGACAGAGACACTCTTAGGGCATTTTGCTATCACAGCAGAGATGTGAGCTACTGCTGACTAAACCCAGCAGAGAATCAGAAACAGCACAGGCCCCCTGGTGTAGCACCGAGCCCAACACGATGAGCCCAGCTGACAGGCTGATGCAGCTAAGCTGCTGCCAGCATCTTTGTATGCTGCCATCCTGAGCTACGCAGACCTCCCAGTTTGAGCTGGTGCTTGCCTGAACTTCCTCACTCTCCTGTTCATTTTTTTGTGTCTTGATACAATGCTGTGTCAAGAACTTCCTACAGCTGTCTTGAAATCCAGAATTTAGGACATTCAGCAGTCAAGGGGAGCAGGTTCTGAGCTCTCTGTTAGCATGGCTGTGGATAGCTGACTTCATGGACCCGTAAAAGGGGATTGCATCAAACGCACCAGATGCCTAAACATATCTGATCATTGTTTGAACAGCTTCAGCTACATCAAATAGGCATACCCAACCTCATTCCAGGTACATCTAGAACTAACAAGGAATAAAGTGCACTAACTTCTCAAGTGTGTCTCTTCCAGGGGCTTAGCAGATCTTTCTGATTTAAGTAGTGTTGAGGTTACACTACTAGCCATTCAGGAGTAGAAAGTTTTACAGAAATGTCTAGCAACATTGGCATTGTAAATAGATGCAGCAATGGCATCAATCAACATCTATAAAGTTTCTCAGCTATCTTGATTTTCACATATACTTCTAGCAAAGCTGAAGGCCAGACAAGTCCAAGTAGTACCTAGAGACAGCTTAACTACTTTCTGCCTGAGCTGGTACACAGACAGTAATTTTCAACCATGGTCCTACAGAACAACCATCCCATAAAACAACACAGTCCGTGAAACTGCCCTCTGTAACCTCTCGGGCAAGATCCACAGGTGATATTTACACCATGATGCATAAGACAGAAGGATAGGTAATACTTCACTGTCTTCTTTACTTACAGGATGTGCGATTTAAAATGTTCCCGATTATCACAGGATGGTGGTACCAGTCCCAGGATATCTACTCCAAACAGTAAGACTTTCTCAGTACTAAGGGACTGGAATCAGGTATATGACATCAACGCAGCAGGCTTATTCTCGGATGTCACAGTGCCAGCTTTCTACTGTAACAGTCTCTATGACACCTGGAGAACACAACTGATCACTACACGTACGTGGAAGGGCAGAGGAAAATGCACCAACACATGCCCAAGTGATTTCTAATATTTACCAGAGATTGCAGAAATACAACTTCCAGAAATAGTATGCCATCCCACAGCTACAGTCACTGACATATCATTTTCCTAGACACCTCAAAATGGCTACTGCATATGTGCAGATCATGTGCACTGTAGAAGGCATGAAATCTTGCAGTTTCAGATCTGTCAGTGTTTCCGTAGCTGCAAGAACTGATGGTAAGTTCTGCTTTTGATTCGTTTGCCCTATCCTTTTTTCATTTCTGTTATTTAATAATGAATACCTTAGGAAATAAAGCTTGTCCTTCCTTTCATTTCTGTTTCACGAACTGCTTTTGCAGACTGTTGATCCCTTCTTTTGCTAATAACAGTATGATCAGCTTTTTTTCTAGTAACGACACAGTATTTATGTAGTAGCCTAGTGAAACTGTTCATATTGCACGCCTGCCTTCTTCTTCTCTTCAGCCATGAAATGATTGCTTTTTCTTCTAACAGCTCATCAGGTAAAGTGAGATTGTGTAAGAAACAAGCAGAAAAATTAGCTCTTTTGACAGGATACTTCATTGCCCAGTCCCAAAAAAGTAAACACCTCTATATGAGCTTGTGTGATTGCATGTTCAGTGATAAAATACACCCTTCAGTGGTCCTCTGTGGACCTCTCATGATGAGATCTCTAGAATGCTCTGTAGAAAGTTATATTTGAGATTCTTAGATTGAGATGACATCTCAAGGTGGTTATCTTAAAATACATCAGGGCATGTTGTAATGAAAGGGACCTGCTCATTTTCTTTCACTAAAAAGAGCTGAGGATGACCAATACGCCTTTAGAGTTGGTCAAGATGAAACTAAATATATGATTGAAAATATGCACATCAAAATCAGTGTATTACTTTTCACAGGTTCATGGTGTCTATATCAGAGAGATAGCATGAAGATAACTTAATATCATTACTTCTGAACCAATTTTGCCTGAAAAAAAATGAAATGCACTGAAGTCTATTATTTGATTTTATCAAAATTATTTACTAAAGAGATAAGCAAAAATATGTGATTATAGAAGTCTATGATTTTTTTCCCCTTAACTGGTACTTTAATCTTTTCTTCTCCAGTAAACTATTGGAATACTAATTCCAGATGCTTTTTTCTGTGGCTATCCCCTCTTATTATCACACACTAAATATTTAAGAGGAATAAGATAGACACACAAATAGAATAAGATCATGTTTTTGTCTACTAAACCATAGAAGGATCTCAGGGGTGCCTGAGAAGAAAAGAAAACAACAGGAAACTGAAATCTCTACAGTAGATCAATACACAATTGATGCCAGCACAGCAACTTGGAATTAATGGACAGAAGAGGTTTACAACTATGTCTTCCATTTAAAACACAGTAGATCCATTTTTGCACAATAATCAAAGCCAGGAACTTCAGCCTTGAAACCAAAATATCTTTGGCTGAACATTTTTCTAAATAAAACCCACTCAAGTGAAATTAATTATTTCCACACAGCCATGGGGAACTGGATAATGCAGCCCTTGGGGTAGGTGCCACTCTTGGATGAAGAAAATCCTCCACATTTGTTAATGTAGCCTGAGCAGCCTTTTTCACGTGAGCTACTCTGAACAGCTCTGCAATCTAATGAGACACTCTTTGAAATGCATAGTGATGGGCAGTTTAGAAGGTAAAAAGGAGACTTTATACACCTGAAATTTAAGTTTGAAGCCCTCTTTTAACCTCAGTGGATGCAAGTGGCCAACTGTTGGCAGATTCATTTATTCTGCTCCATTCTTTGTTATATTCTATGGAAAGTGCTAGAAGTGATGTTCAGTTTAGTCTGTTTGGGATTTTGCTTGAAAATCCCAGACAAGAAAAAGGGCTGGAGGGCTAGTATTGTGATTTACAGGAGCTGGGCTGACATTCTTATAATGTTTACCCCAATCCATAAACAATAGAATTTAAAAAAACCTGGCATTTTTTTTACCTCTTCTTTGCATCCCTGCTTCCTGTAGCTCTGAAATGGACAAATTTCATATGTACCTTTTGGTGAGAGGCAACAAGATCTGAGTAGGCAAGATCGAGCCTGGTGTCCAGATCAAAGCCACCCTGTGAAGGCAGAACTGCCATGCAATCATCTGCATCTGACAGTGGAGATGCACCCACAGGTCTGCTGCTCTTCCCAGGGCGCTCTGTGCATGGAAGCACCACCTTTCCAGCTAGAGGTGTGCTCAGTATGCCGCTCTCATTCAGGCATATAACCTCATAGCTGACTCCTCAGCAAGCTGTCGCACAACTGCCGTAACTGCAAGATCAGAGAATTCCTTCCTGACTCCAGCTGGGATTTTTATGGCTCCTTGAACACAGTGCAAAGAGGTCAACGAGCATCTGGTTCTTAATCTGTAACCACCAGTCAGCTGTTGATTCTCTTTGTGTGTGTCCTCAAGCTTCATTTCTTCATGTAAAATGGGACTGATCTTACTTCTTCATAAGAATGTCAGGAAGCCTACTCAGATATTACACATGCCTTGTGAAATGTGATATATATGAAAGAATTTCAACCTTTTCAATCTGTGATCCTGCACATCTCTGACTTACTGCAGTGTTATTTTAAAGAGGATAAGAAAATTGCAGAAACACCGGAAAACACCGAGATATAATGTTAGAAACACTAGTAATGCAATCCATAACTAGTTTGAAGACCAGTGCTCTATGTTTTAAAAGAAATAACAAGACAGAATTTGATGTGTGATAACTGGGAAACTGCTGGAGTTCAACACAGAGTTGAAGAAAAAGGGGTAACAAAGATTATTTTCAAAGTTAATCTTTGAGGATGTTTGTTCTAAAACAATTTAGGTAATGCCTAATAGTGTTATAATACTTAAAAGTTTAGCTGATATTATTTTAAAAGTGTGTTATTTCCATGCTATTAGATCTCTCTTAAAGGAACATTTCTGTGTTATTATTTCTTTGCTCTTCTGTGTCATCAAGATTCAGCAATGAGGCATCAATGGATTTGGGGGGATGGAAAAAAGTTGTAGGCCCATAACTTCACTCTTTCCTCCTGAGCTCTTAAATCCTCTTCTCAAAGCCCAGATAAGTGTACAGCATGTTTTATGAGAAAGAGCATGAACTTTCTACCTTTAATTGCACAGTATTGAGAAGACAGAGAGCCCAATCTGTGACCATCATAATGCAATGCAGATGTGACCTTCACTGTCATGGAAGCAGGCAGTGATAAACCTCTCTTATACAGAGTAAAGAGGATATTAATATGAGAACTAATGACAGTAAGACCTCTACAACTAGAGCTTAAACACAGCAATATTTTTCCTGTTCAGGGGGCTTCCAGGAAAAGAATTCTTTTACTTGATAAACACTGTAAAAAAAACCAGAAGGGAATAGACACAGAAAAAATATAAAAATGAAAACTTTGGATGGAAAGAGAAACCATTGTTTAAAGCCTGTAAAAATGGAATTGTGAGAAAAAAAATTCCAAAAATTAACTTCTTGTTCTAAAAAGTCATCTCTGACTTGGTCAGTGCTCAGTTGGGAGTTTGGTTCGACGAGCCCAAGGTACTGATTTTAGAACGTTCTGATAAATTCCAGAAATAAAATTAAATTATGATCTTTTCTTAATTTCTTTTGATCATTTCTGGGAGAAATTATCTCATACCTGGTTTTGTTAATTTTATTTTTTAATAAAAAAAGTCTAGTTGTATTCCATTGGAAATACCGCAGTCATAAGGAAATGCGACAAAAATACACACCTTTGAAACTGTCCTTATCCTTCTCTGCAGTGACAATGTGCTATATCATTCAGAGTTTTCAAACAGAAGGGTACCTCTAATTTAGTATTAAGACGTCCTTTGAACATAACTCAGAAATATGGTCTTTAATGTAGAGATATGTTTGATCACACAGTAAAGATGTATTAGTTGTCTTTTTCAATTAAAAATCTGAATATATGGAAAATTATCTGGACTTTTTTATTGTTATTAAAATAATGGTATTCTTTGCATGCATTTTTACCTTCCCAGCTAGAGTTGAACAGAATAAAGTCTTCCTGACTGCAAAATCTTTGAGATTGTTAAGAATTTCTTATTCTGAGACTGTATAAAAAAGAAACTTTCAGTCTTTCAAATATTTTTTTTTTCTTTGTTGGGAATCCATTTCTTTCAAAATGTCTTATGAAACAACAAATCGTACTTTCAGGCTCTTTGTTTTGTTTTATGTTCTTACATATCAGCCAGTGAGACAAGGTAATAACTATCTCTTGTTAAAATTGACTCTTAAGAGTCAAAATAAATTAAGAAGCAGACTAAACATGCACTATTATTGGAACCAAAGAAAACATCTTACAGAGCCAAATTTTCATAGAATTTTAGAAACTCTTTCCTTTTTGTAATTAAAATCACTTTTGTTTGGCAGAAAAAGACAATCAATGTTTATTAAAGAGAAAAATTCTGAAGAACCATTCTTCATACTATACTATGGGCTAAATCAGCTGTAATATACATTGTTTTACAAGTCTCACAAAAGATTCATGTTACCACAAGGTGGACATTAATTCATTTTTTTATACATCACTTCTATGTTTACAGCATTTTCAAGGTTCAAATGACATTAAAAATACAACATCTTTTAATCAGGTGTTCTTGACAAAGTCTTTGGTATTAAAACAGGAAAAAAAAAATTCTCTCATAACATGCTCATCTCTGAGGATAAACTTATTTCAAAGTCAATTCATTGCCTCTTCAATTTTTGTCTGCAATAAAGTTCCCAATTAGCCAGGCCTCTCACAAGCCTGTCTCCTTTCTGCTTGTACCATGAACTTACCAACAATCTTTTACTGCAGCATTTCTAAGAACCTTTGCAGGCCCACTTCTTGCTATTTTATAGCATTTCAGAGAGCCCTTCTGTTTATTACTAACCTATAGAGGATGCTTCTCTTAATTGCCATACAATCGCTGGGGGGAAACAACCTGCGTATTTGCAGTACTCTGAGGAATGTTATTACGAGATGGGCATTTGTTGAAGTATTCCTGTACCTTGTTTGTTTGAAAACCCACTCCCAGAGAATGACCTCTTACCAGCCACTTGTCTTGAAATCATCCTTAATGCAATTAAAGGCAAGGTGAAATGCAAACAAAAATATGTATTTGCTACACCTAAAATGAGAAAAACGATTTTAAACACTTACAGAAGACAAACATGAAGAAAAAAATTAGAAGGAATAATTCCTCTTGATCTTTTTACTTCAAATTTGAAATGAAAAGACTCTCCCTGAAATCATCTAGTTTGCTAGGAATGTTTTCCTGACAGTCATCCAATTGAGAATTCCTTCCCCAGGTTACTTTATGTCTCAAGTTGCACTTATTAGAAAAAGCGCTTTCTTGGTGCAGTATGTTCGTTTTGTAGCTGTTCGCTGTAGCTGAACTTTCCAGAAAGTCTAGGTATATTTAATCTTTCTTATTAATACTTCCTCTTTATAATTATTTCTTACCTATTCAAAGGCAGGCTTGACACTTTTCTTGCTAATTTAAGGACTGTATCACCCCTCAGGAGACACATAAATACCCCTTATTCAGACCAGGTGCCTTCTCATGTACCAGACTCATCAATTAACATTTCCTTTACTCAGTAATGGTAAAATTCTTCCTTTCCTTTGCCCTTGGTGGCTCAGTGCACATTTCATTGTGAAGCGTGTCCATGTACTGAACTTTCATTTATATCACTGAAAGTTCACAGAATCTTTGTAGTAACAGCCAAATGGGATAAAATCATATAGCTCATTACTGTTTTTTTACCGAGGTCAAATATGATGGTAATTAGCTAACAGATATAACTGTGAAAAGGCTAACCCCTCTTATATCTTCCAGTAGGACTATTGTGATGTTTTCATAGAGTCCACAATGATTCATTAACTTATTAAGGGTTTCTCTTGCACTCAAGATGGTACTTAAGCTATTTCTTAAATTTTTTCATAATCTGTATAAAAATATTCATAAAAATTTCATGCCATTTGTGTATTTGCATTCTTTTTGGATAGTTCTAATATTTGTCTACAATTTTTGTATGATTTTCTGTTCAAACACAACAGCTTTGCTGAGCAGCTGGACAATGCTTAGGTCACTGGTTTTTTGACCCACTTAATCAGTCATTCATACTGTTCCTTTTGGTTACAGACTTCTTTTATATAGTTTTTTCTTTCATGTGTTTATGCTGCTGCAATCCATATTTCTCATTTGATTCACTCTATTGTGCCATTGTCTTGTCTTTCTTCCAGCATCTTGCTTCATTCCTTTCTGCATTCTGGGAAAAATATTGCATTTTTATCAAGTCTGAACAGGAACTGATCTGAATCAGAATTGTCTTTTTCAAGTTTGTGGCTATAATTCCCACCATATTTTTTATTGTTCTCAGGATTTCACAAACCATCCAAAATTACAAGGCCTAATTTTAACTTCTTTCAGTCACGTATTGCATTCCTCAGACTTCCACCTTCATGGCAGCTGGTGTTAGCTGCTGCTCCATAATGCTCATTTTCTTCCTGTCCCTCTGTATTTAGTTAGACACTTTTGTTTGTGACTCAGCTGCTCTACTGTTAGTACAATGAGCTGTTCTTAATGGATGATTATGAAAAATTGCAAATTAGTAAACTGTAACATTGCTGCATTTTTGTTAGAGCAAAAAAGGAAACAAATGTATAAACAATGAAAAAACTTACCAAAGAAGAAGCAAAGGGATCTTTTGCTACATCTGTACTGCTAAATAAAAGAGAAAAGTGACATAAACCATATTGAAGTTCATGTCCACACTGGTTATAGCTAGCACCATCTAAAGCAGACTGGCCGTATCCAAATCACCACCCACCCCACTCTGGATTCTATATGATGCACATGTGAACTGGAGACAGAATAATTGTTTTCTGTTTTCCAGCCCCAAATATACTATGAGAATTAAGGTGCAGCATATAAGAAGAATGACTTTAAGAAATGAACCAGTGTATTTGGGGAAGTGGATGGTGATCATGGTGGGATGACGATCCCACCATGATCTCTGCTGGTCCTGAGTGAACTGATGGATGAAGATGCCAAGCCACCAGCCATCATATTTGAGAAGTCATGGCAGTCTGGTGAAGTTCCCGCTGACTGGAAAAGGGGAAACATAACCCCCATTTCTAAAAAGAGAAAAACTGAAGACCCGGGAAACTACAGGCCAGTCAGTCTCACCTTTGTGCCCTACAAGATCATGGAGCAGATCCTCCTGGAAACTCTGCTAAGGCACATGGAAAATAAGGAGGTGACTGGGAACAGCCAACATGGCTTCACTAAGGGCAAATTGTGCCTGACAAATTTGGTGGCCTTCTACAATAGTGTTACAATGTTGGTGGATAAGGGAAGTGCAACTGACATCATCTACCTGGACTTGCACAAAGCATTTGACACTGTCCCACATGACAACCTTGTCTTTAAATTGGAGAGACATGGATTTGATGGATGGACAACTTGGTGGATAAGGAATTGGCTGGATGGTTGCAATCAAAGAGTTGCCGTCAATTGCTCAATGTCGAAGTGGAGACCAGGGACGAGTGGCGTTCCTCAGGGGTCAGTACTGGGACTAGTGCTGTTTAACGTCTTTGTCAGCAACATGGATGCTGGGATTGAGTGCATCCTCAGCGAGTTTGCCAACGACACCAAGCTGTGTGGTGCTGTCAACACCCTAGAGGGAAGGGATGCCATCCAGAAGGACCTGGAGAGGCTTGAGAAGTGGGCTTATGCCAGCCTCATGAAGTTCAACAAGGCCAAGTACAAGGTTCTGCACCTGGGTCAGGACAATCCCATGCACAAATGCAGGCTGGGTGGAGAATGGATTGAGAACAGCCCTGAGGAGAAGGACTTGGGAGTCTTGGTTGTTAAGAAGCTCAACATGATGCAGTAATGTGCGCTTGCAGCCCAGAAGGCCAACCGCATCTTGGGCTGCATCCAAAGAAGCGTGGCCAGCAGGTCCAGGGAGGTCATCCTGCCCCTCTACTATGCTCTTGTGAGACCCGACCTGGAATACTGCGTCCAGCTCTGGAGCCCTCAGCACAAGAAAGATGTGGACCTGTTGGAGTGAGTCCAGAGGAAGACCACAAAAATTATCAGAGGATTAGAGCACCTCTCCTATGAAGACAGGCTGAGAGAGTTGGGGTTGTTCAACCTGGAGAAGAGAAGGCTCCAGGGAGACCTTATAGCAGCCTTCCAGTACTTAAAGGGAGCCTACAGGAAAGATGGGGAGTAACTCTTTTTCATGGAGTGTAGTGATAGGATGAGGGATAATGGCTTCAAACTGGAAGAAGGTAGATTGAGATTAGACAGCAGGAAGAAATTCTTTACTGAGAGGGTGGTTGGTGAGGCACTGGAACAGGTTGCCCAGGGAAGCTGTGGAGACCCCATCCCTGGCAGTGTTCAAGGCCAGGTTGGATGGGGCTTTGAGTAACCTGATGTAGTGGGAGATGTCCCTGCCCATGGCAGGGGATTGGAACTAAATGATCTTCAAGGTCCCTTTCAACTCTAATTGTTCTATGATTTTATGATTCTATGACTGCAAATGCAAAGGATTCTTGGACTGCAGAGGAAGCCAAATCTAACACAGGAGTGAAATCTAGCACTAGTGAAATCTAGTTTTATTCCTGGGCAGTAGCTCCTGGTTTGAATTGCAGATGTGCTGGCACAGCCAAATGGAACGCGCCCAAGTGGGGAGAGAGGTGGCCAAGACTTTGGCAGCCTAGACAGGATGGGACCAAGCCCTTGTGCTTCCTTCTTGGCCTGTTTTTGGTTAGCTGTATAGGCAAGAACCTTGGCAGGCTGCTCATTCTGACTCTTGGTTCAAAGTACAAAATTACTTTTTCTTAAAGGCGTCACTCATTAGTGGACTACAAGGACAACCTCCCTCTCAGTGTTATCTCTCTTTGGACCCAATTCATCTTCCACTGTTCTCTATGTAGTGGCCCAGCCTGTGCCCAGCAGCAAAGAATATCAAGACTATTTCTTTGCCTGATGTTTTCTTGTAACAATCCAAATGTAGAAACTATGGATTAGGACTATCTCTGATGGTGTACCAGATCTTCTGCTTCCCAGAGGAACTTTATAACCCTGCAGCTGTTATGAATATGTATGAAACAACACAACCCACCAATTCTCCCTGAATGCTTACCTTTGCAGCTTAGGATAATAACATGGTCTGGAAGAGATGATCCTTATTTTTTATATTTCATTCTGGTTTAGGCTTCCTTGTTTAGTATATAGAATAATTCTGGGGCATTCTGAGGCACAAAATTCTCACTATTTAAAGTTCAAAGAACTTGAGGTATCTAAATTCAATCTAATGAATTGTCACTTTCAAAATGTACATCCATTTCTCAGCACCTTTTTCACCAGTATGAAAGGTCTTGGGTCTTCTTATGAATTTGGGCCTCCTGGCTCTACTAGAGTTACTGGATGGGTTATAGGGTATTAGTTATACAGCCTTTTTGTGGGCTCACCACATGAAAATGATTGGGTCGAATATCTTCATCCTTGACATTTAGAAAATTGAAACAATTGTTATACATTTTTGAAAGTTTTGGTGTTCAGCTTTCTTGACCTTAGGTACAGACTATAACAGCTGCAATGATGCAATTGTCTTTGCTGTATTCCTTGTAGTCAGCACTACATGACTATGTGTGACCAAAACTAAATGTAGGAAATTAATTATTGCCACTAACTTTAAATGTCAATATGTTCACTGATTACATCATGAAGATGGAGAGCTTTAGTGTTTATTTACATGTCCATTTACATTTCCTGTTTCTGTTCAGTCCAGGGGCATGTTTCAATCCCCAACATTAGCTTAATAAATCAACTCCATTGCTGAGAAGTTTGATTGCCCGTAAATTGTTTCCTGTGTGTCTTTTATTGTGATATTTAAAAAAATAAATAAATCTATGTAACACCAAGCATAAAAATCTCTTGTCTGTGCTTCTTTAAGAAAAGCAAGGACAGTGAATGGAAACACACTGTTCCTTCAGTGTGAAAACTCTTTCTTTTTAACCTGATCAACATCAGCAGGATAATGAAGATTTTAAAAGCATGTTTAACTTTACTGCCAACAGGGTTTGAAATCATAAAAACTCAGAGACTCACTTCTCTCCTCCGTTCATTCCCAGTATCATGTCAAGGCCTGAGTTGCTGCAGCAAAACACTCACAAACCATCACCTGAACTGTTCTTGAAAATGTTTCTCAGTGTTTTTCAGGGTTTGCCAGGCGGTTCATTGTGTTGCAAGCATCCTTGAAATTCAGCTATGTGACACTGGTATGAACTCCTATATGGAAGTGGTTCAGGATCAGAAATAAAATGCTGTTAAATTAACTGTTGCCTGTGCAATTAGCCTGCAGGTAATTTATTTTCTTGAAGGTGATTTATTTTTTTTTTAATATTAAATTTTTTGAGCCAGGCTCTGTCACACATGCCTCTAAAGGCAGATTCTCTCTTGGCAGAAAGATGATGGTATCTGTGAAGTCTGACCACATTCTGACAGTCATATCACACAGATCCTCATGAATAAAGAAGCTGTGGTTTCCCCTTCATAAAACACCCTTTTTCCTTTCCTGAGATGAGTGAGTTCTAATCCATTTGATTATTAAAACTGGCCCACTTTTTGTCTTGGTTGCTGCTTAAGTCCTTTTTTTATCACTAGATCCAAGCAGTCCAGACAGAAAATGTGCAAAAGATGGCAAAGTGAATTTTTTAAAAGACTTGGAGCGTGAATTTGCTTGATACAGTTCCTCAGTGGCTGGGAAAATGACTTCTTGATTTTAAGAATGAAAATAAAGCCCTGCAACTATAGGCAGTGCCAAGATTGTCTCCACTTTAGTAGGTTTATATATCTTGCAGGGTTTGCAGCCCCAGACTTTCCCAGATTCCAAGGAATTTGTGGTCTTACACTGTGACATCATCAGGTTGCAATTCTTTTGTTAAATTCATCTAAAAACAAAGGTCTAACTCCACAGAGATGATAGGAGGTTACAGCTATTTGTGGCTTTAACTTATTTGCTGATATTTAATACACCATTCTTTTCAATAAGATTCTTAGTTAATATTCTGATCACTATGATCTTTCTCTCTGAGGACATGTTAGTGAAATGCATTACAAAATTATCTATTCTTCTTTAAAAGCATAAAGAACAAACTACAGAAGCTTTCCTCTTTACAGTATGAGGGGCAAGCATTCAGCTTTTGTCTCTTCTTTGCATAAAATGACCTATGGTCAGGCAATGTTACTGGGAATTTACGTGTTCAAAGCCTGATATTAAAAAAAAATTATTAGCAAAGAAAACTCAACTATTATTCACATATTCAGTATTGCTGTCACCATATACTATTTTATTTCTTGTCCTTATATTTATATTCAATGTACATAGCTTTCATGGAAGCTGCATTTCTATTATGTTTGTAATATACTGCAATATTACATAGATTTTTAAATGTAATTTTCCTGCTTACTTAAGTACCTAAACCCTAATTTCAGGCTGGTTCTTCAAAAGGCAAAAGCATAGGGAAAACCTGCATGCTAATATAGGGAAAATAATGAGATGAAACTATTTTATCAAGGCCTTTGGACATAGGTAATTCTGCAGGGCTGACTGTTTGCATTGCTGAATCCTCCCTGATCCTGAGAAAAAACTAAGGAACTTGAGGTGTGGTGAAACTCAGACTACTCAGGTTCTCCTTGGAGCCACAAATGTAATGCCTAAACTGAAACTCAGTAAATTTAACATTTTTTCCCCAGGAAAACAATAGAATATTGCACATAATAATGAACCCAGCTGTTCCATAGGTGAGTAGTTATTTAATTCTGGTGAACCCATACTTTATTCTTTTCTACATTTCCATCATACACACCATAGACAAAACAGCCTAGATCCCTATAATTAATTTTACAATGAAATAAATACACAGCTTCCTCCAATTCCTCCTTCTTTTTCTTCCTCCATGCATTGGTTGTTCATAGAGAGCTGTGCTTGTGAGCAGTTCCTCTAATAAGTTATTCATGTACAATTAATGATTTTTCTTCTTTTTTTTTCTTTTTTTTTTTTTCCTTTTTCTCCAGATTATTTCGGTCTCACAGTGTTATGATAACCAGGAGATCTGCCCTAACTCCCTTAGCGACCTTCCTTACTGCAACATTCTCCATCTCTATACCAGGGTAGGGAAAACATCTTTTCAGAAAGACAAATCAAGGACATGGAGTATGGCTTTTCTCCATGCAAAAATACTATTTTAAGGAGATCAAAATTTTAAACCCCGTTAGTAATTAAATAACTTTGATAATATGCTAAACAAATTTGTGCATACACAAAACAAGTAACAGGTATGAAGATGACATTTAAAGTAGATTTTACTCTATACATCATTTATTATGTTCTCATACTTAACAGTTATACATTTTATTTAAGAAGGAAGCATTTTGGGAGACAGCCAACAGTGGAATTATCACATATTATGCAGAAAGGAAGACCAGTCATGGCTCCAAAATGTGTTCGCTGCATAATGGGAACCCATGTCACAGCCAGTTAGTCATTGTTAATTGGTCATTACTGATCACGGGAATAGTCCTACAGGGGTTTGGGATTAATTAGTATCATCTACAGTACAGTGGAAGAAGAAAAGTAGAAATCAGTTTCTGGACAACGGATTTAGTGTTAGACCAGTCACATTTTCGTTATAAACCACTAAGTCTACAGATTGATGAGACAATTTTCTTTGGTCTTGAAAACTGATCAGCACTAAATTGTAGTAATTGATAGAGCTGATTTTAGGGAAAAGCTTACAAGCTTTGAAACTTCTTTTTTTTTAATTCCCTCTGTAGTCAGCATGGCCTAAGACTATTAATCTTTATAGTAAGTTGCAGTGCTACTTTTTCAAGTTTTTGAAAATGGTTTTGGTTTAGACCAAACCTGGTAACACTGCAGTCCACAATCATTGGTTTTAGTAACAATGGGGGGAAAGGGAATTCAGAAAGTATTTCTGGTTTACTAGCAAGATTTATTATTTGCGATAAGCAAATTTTTAGGGAACTAGATAAAGAAACTATACCTGTGCGAACTTTCTCTGGTTTCCACTGAGATTTCCAATTTGAATCAAGATTACATTGATTACTTCTTTGGTTTAAGCTTATTCATTTCTACGATACTCAATCAGATTTCTGTTCCTGCAGGCTCGAGGGAAGCAGTATCTTGTCTCATTCCAGGATTATGAGATTCAAATTTAGAAGGCTGATTACTTTTTAATAATAATTGAATATCACAAAAGAATTTATTTTGATAGGTTCTTACAGCTTTTGGGTTTCCCTTTTTCTTTCATTACAAAATCCTTTCAATACTTTTCACTTTGATTTTAGCTGCAATATAAAATCCTTTTATTGCTTTTTTTTTATTCAGAGAAATTTTTTAAGAAGTATTTATTAAGTTTTTCTCAGCAAGACAGTTTGTTTCATTTTAGGAAATGGGCTTAGACTGCTATTCATCTATCAAAACGTGGAGATTTTGAGGTTCTTTTTAAATTTTCTTCATCAATTATTTCCATTATTGTAACTTTTTTTAATACAAAAAGCCCAGGTATCAAGCAGGACACCATTTTATTTTTTATTTGTTTGTTTGTTACAAACAAAGAACAAACACACTGTTTCTTGCCTGAAAATGCTTACAAACCTTCTAAACAGACCCTTCACTTGATTTGGTACAATACGGAAACCAGGACTGATACAGAAACAGTATGATGCAGACATCTTCTGGGCAGTTTCCTGAAGTCAAGCAGTATCTGTGGAGCTCTTTGAATGATTAGGAGTTAACATTCTGCAAATCATGGGATTTTGGGGAATTCCCAATTTGAAAAGAGCATGTCATGTCATTATTTTTAAAAAAGGCACAGTCTGATTTGAGTAACTGTGAGCCATGTACTCTTAACAGCAATCCTGGAAAAATGCCAGGAAAAGCTACAGGCTAGAATGAGCAAGTAATTAAGGAATGTTAGTGGAATGTTAATGATTAAGCATCTATATATTAATGAATATGTATGTATACATAGAATTTTTAATTTAAAATAAATTACTGGAGAAGTAATGTTTTTTTTAGAATGAGGTTTTTTCATGTTCTTGGGCTGACATTCACAGAAAGAGGATTTATTGAAAGAAATAATTTTTGTTATCTTGGAATAAGGTAAGTCCCGTATTGGAAATCAAATCTCTTGAACAGGATGGTTGGTTACTGTCTGGATAGTGACAAGAGTTCCTGTAAGGGTCCTTACAACAGCACCTTCAGCTGAAATAGGTGAGAGTTACCCAGGGGTTGCTCTTCTGCTCATGCCTTAAAATCCAGCTGGATCTTAGTCTCACTACTCCAGAACATGTATGACCCATCACTGTTGAGTATCTTAATCTACATTCAAGAAGTCTTTTCATTATCTTAGCAAAGTACAAGAGACTGTCCGATGTGACAATTTCTGCATCTGCAGGAACAGTTTCTACTGACCAATTACAAATGTCTTATCTGTGCACAATCTGATCAATTTGAGCAGAAAACAGCTGAGAGGTGGGACCTATAGGTGCCAGATTTCCTACCCAGCATGTTAATCAACATTTTTAAGAATATCAGTTAGTTTAGGCATAGCAGGAGCTGCCTGGGAAGGATCTTCAGGACAGTCTCAAAGTCCCACAAGGAGTGCTCCTGCACTGAGTCAAATACGTTGTTGTGAAGGTGGCTAGGGGTTCAGTCACTTTAGTCACCTGGTTTCAAGCCAGTGCGTTGTCTCGTTTATGAAAATGAGTAGCAGAGGACTCTCTGACTACCCAGAGAATTAATGACTTAAAGGTAGACACGCAGGCACAGCCTTCATACCCAGCTGCATCACAGCTGAGTAAAGAACAAACTTGAATTTTGTAGTTATAACTTAAGTTCCATAGTTCTTGCCATACTGCAGTCAATGGTACTGCCATAATACAATTAATTCTGTAAGTCATCATACTGAGTCCAGCCTGAAACTTCTGATAAGAGCATTGCTACACAAAATCAATGCAGCCTAGAATAAATGCATTAAAAACAAAGTTGTTTTAATGATAGATCACAAGCTTTCATTTAGAAATTATTGTGTTTTGAGAGCATCTGTTATGATTATGCACAGATTCATGTTT
The DNA here is from genome assembly GCA_008921705.1 of Burhinus oedicnemus. Lineage (NCBI taxonomy): Eukaryota > Metazoa > Chordata > Aves > Charadriiformes > Burhinidae > Burhinus > Burhinus oedicnemus. The sequence goes on from VFFE01007192.1 coordinate 348,287, forward strand.
ATATTGCAAACTAACTGGGTCAATATTTTTATCAATACCTTTGAAATAATTAATAAAATATTTACTGGTAAATTTTATATAAATGTTGGACGAGAAGTATATAAAGAAGAGGGTTGATTAGTTACACAAGCATATTTGATCATGTACTGAAGTAAGCTCATCTGAACAAATTGCATTTTAAATAGAGCTTTGATGTGATTAGCAATTCCATGTTTAAGAGGACTAAAAATTCAATCTTTGTAATAGAATTTTATTCTGATTCAGAACAAAGTCAGGATATTTCAAAGCTTCCAGCTAAAGTTAATTGCCACTGCCTTCCCGGTTCTAAGAAACTACTGACTGCCTCAGAACCAGCAATCCAAATAGCAGCTGTAACTGTGCTGGAAGTGAAGAACTGGAAATTTCAAAGCTCTTAACATCCTCCCCTTCTGAGAACTTTCAAAAAGATGTACTGGAAGCCTGAACTCCTCAATGGCCTGCCAAGTTGAGGAACCAGGCAGAGGTGGTAAGAATTCCTGAAATATATCAGGGATTTTGTCAATATCATAGTCTTGCACAAGATTTCAATGTTAATCAAATGACAAACTCCAAAAAAAGATTCTTTTTTGAAATGTTAATGAAGACTGATGCAAGGCCAGACATCAAGGGAGGGATTCATCTGACAAATTTAGTCATGCACAATGTAGATATCTGCCTAGATGGGTAGGTGTCTAGATTCAGTTTGTCATTGGTGGGAAGATGTGACCAGATGAATCGTGTCAATCAGGCATTTCCCTAGTGTCATTCAGATGTTTAAGGCACACATCTGGCATCATTCAGATGGTTCTTCTGAACCATGAACAAAAGCTTATATTTTAAAAAGCACTGGCATATGGTAAAATTAAAATGATTAAGGTTCTTAATCAATGATTGACAGAGTACAAGTTATATATGAAGTGATCTAACAGGGAAATGAGAGTTCTTGAGTGTATTAAGGGGGAATTTCTTGGAAGAACAAGGTAGAGTAAATAACTACTCTGAAGGGCATTATGGAAATCAAAAGCTAGTTAGTATGGTCTCTTCTGTTCTGGAGTTCTTATCTCAAAAGGATGTTGAAAAATAGGATTGAGTTCAGAGAAAAAATGCATCAGTATTTTATGTTTTGCACTGTTAAGGTGGATTCGAGTCACTTGATGTGATATTGGACCTTAATGTGACAGTCCAATGTAAAAGAGGTCCAGTGAGAGTTCACTGGAAGTTTCTGTATCTGTTTATTGACTATAGAAGGTTCAGTGTGCTTACCTCAGATATTAAAGTTTTTCTTATAAACATCTTAATTATGGAATAAATACCTATACCATTTGGCTATTAATACTGATTTTTGTCTATAGTTGTCTGTTATCAATCTCAGACCATAGTTGATATATGTGATTTTACCAACATTGAGGCTATAGCTACTAACAAAGAGATAAACAAACAGGCCTTGTGTAAAGCTTGTGAGCTTTTGCCTGTGAATTTGTCTGTGTGCTTGTAACAATAAAATACTGTTAAATATTGATATTAAATCACCAGAATTGACTTGATAGGGTATTGTAGATCAAACCAAACCACACAATCAACCAAATAAACAATGCAAAGTGAGTATTTTATCAAAACAAAGAAAACACAAGTTTAGCTTATCTAATCTGATTTAAGAATCACAGAATCACCGGGGTTAGAAGGGACTTCTGGAGATCATCTAGTCCAGCCTCCCTGCCAGACCAAGGTCACCTAGAGCAGGTTGCACAGGATGGCGTCCAGGCGGGTTTGGAATGTCTCCAGAGTCCAAGACTCCACCACCTCTCTGGGCAGCCTGTTCCAGTGCTCTGCCACCCTCAAAGTCAAGAAGTTCCTCCTCATGCCTAGATGGAACTTCCTATGGTCAAGTTTGTGCCCATTACCTCTTGTCCTATCACTGGGCACCACTGAAAAAAGACTGGTCCCATCCTCCCAGCACCCTCCCTTTAAGTATTTGTAAGCATTGATGAGATCCCCTCTGAGTCTTCTCTTCTCCAGACTAAAAAGACCCAAGTCCCTCAGCCTTTCCTCATAAGAAAGATGTTCTGGTCCCCTAATCATCTTTGTAGCCCTCTGCTGTACCGTCTCCAGCAGTTCCCTGTCTTTCTTGAACTGGGGAGCCCAGAACTGGAAGAGTTAATTAAGGGAGTTATTGTTTTAAAAATATATATATATTATATGAAACATGGATTATATACTTCCCTGATATTTTTTGCTGTCAAGCAGCTAAATAACTGCTTTTTGTTGGACAAGTGTTCCATTTTGATTCATTGTCAGCTGGTTTAAGACACAGTCTTCAGTGTCAAATGTAACAACTTCTTCCTTTCTCTTTGACCTTGGGTTTTTGAGTCTCTGGTCTTTTTGTTGAGTTTATTAAACAGGAGGTCATTATCCTTGAGACCATGAAGTTTATAGTTAGATTCAGCAATGTAATATATAATAAATCCACCTGGATATTTTTCTCCCACAAACTATACCTTCCATCCCAACTCTGGAAATGTTTTCTCATTTCATTTTACAAAATCTACCATTCTATCCTGCATCTTGCCTTCCTCTTTGTCAACCTGTATGCAAAAAGAACTGGAACTTGGCAGCTAGATTATTTATTCTTCTTTGAAAACATTAGTCTGAATCTTTAAAGCAACAGGATTCATGTGTTTTGTTGAGCTTTACTTCCACAACTTCTTTTTTCAGTGTGAAAATTAGACTATTAACAGATTAAAGTCACCCTGAAAGAGTCACTCTGGCTGTTCTTTTTCCATGGAATGACTAGGGTTTATGATAATAAAAATATACACATTTGTTATTAATGATTGAATGCATCAGTTTATCCTTTTTATAAAGAGATTTACTTGGTAATTCTAGGAGTGGAGAAAGACATTGAAGTTAATTGCATGAAAATCTCTCTACTTGAGAATTAGAGAGATGTTATAATCCTTTGACTACAGCAAATTAAATGTCACCCTCCAGAAACTATAGGGATCCATGCTGTTAGATTAAGAATTCTGTAGTTGTAATTTATTGGTATTTAGAAAAACTACTAATCAGAATATGATGAATTGTAACTTAAGTGTATGTGAAGACACTAATGCGTGGTTTGATTGCTTTTGGTATTAATCCCTCCTTTTTTATTATAAGTGGATTTCATATTTGAATAGGTGTTTTAAATGCAAAAAATTAATCAACAGTGGTCTTTTATCCCTGTCTTCTGTCCCTTCTGCACCTTCCTTTCGTATTAAAGGGAGGGTGCCGGGAGGATGGCACCAGTCTTTTTGCAGTGGTGCCCAGTGATAGGACAAGAGGTAATGGGCACAAACTTGACCATAGGAAGTTCCATCTAGGCATGAGGAGGAACTTCTTGACTTTGAGGGTGGCAGAGCACTGGAACAGGCTGCCCAGAGAGGTGGTGGAGTCTCGGACTCTGGAGACATTCCAAACCCACCTGGAAGCCATCCTGTGCAACCTGCCCTAGGTGACCTTGGTCTGGCAGGGAGGCTGGACTAGATGATCTCCAGAGGTCCCTTCCAACCCCAGTGATTCTGTGATTCTGTGATTTACTTACTGTAAGTAGAGATAGCCCTGACAGAACCTACCAATATGTAGTAGACTGGTTCCTAGAAGACTTTTTATTTGCACAGCATGAAAAGACTTAGAATCATTTCAATACTACTCTGGAGATATGAGAGTGTGGACAACCTGTAGCAGGATTTGAGGCTCTGAGAACATTTGTTTGCCATCTCTGTTGATTTATTCTAAATATGAAGTATTAACCAAGATTAATTAATTCCAAGCCAAATCCCAGAATGCTGCAATGTTGATGGTGTATCACTTGAACAAAATACTTATTAGCTGCCCATTTCTGCCATCTTTGGTTAGCAGTATTTAAGTACTCTTTTCTTAACCTGCATTTTCCCAATAACATTATCACAATAACACATTAGCATCCTCCAATTGAACAAAAAATACTGCAAGTTCGTCATTCCCTTCCATTCTACATATAATAATATTTTTATTATATTTTTTGCTACAATTAGTCTTTATCGTATAATACAGTATTGTATATAGTCATTCAGCACAACCTGTCATCCACTATCCTCTGTTTTACATTGCTGTGAAGAGTTTACAAGTGAAGGCAGGAGACAACCACAGTCACCACAAAGAGATCTAGCAATGGAAGGCAATAACAAGATGGTATCTATCGTTCTGTATGATAAAGCACCACAGAGTTTTCTGCAGTGTAGACATCTATATATGAACTGGTCACCCAAGATCTTTTTATAGCAAAAAAAGAGAAAAAAGAACTGCTAGAACATAACTCGTCTTTTCCTAAGGCAGATGTCAAAAACAGATCAAATTAATTACATGGTAATTTTTTTTCTCCATTGATTATAAAGAAAATTTGGGGTAACTAGCTCAGATGTAAACATCAATAATTGACTAGTATTAAATCCTATCGCTTCTATTCAATCATTGACAAGTCTGTCAGAGATTACCTAAGAAATGTTTTAAGAAAGACATTGAAGGCTGAAATATTCCTAAAAGGATGATGAAACCCAGGACAGAGACAGAAAGTATTTTTATTGTTACAGGATGGGGAGACAAACATCTGGGAAGGATCATATCTAATGTTGAAAACATTGAACTAACCATTTAAGGAAAAGAATGGTGGAGTATTGATAAGAAAAAGCTTACTAAAAGCTTTGTGGAAAACCATTTATGTGATATGCAAGGAACAGAAGGTAGATCTGATGAAAGAGCCTTCAGACATCAAAAAATAAAGTATATTCCTATCCTGATTTCAGCTGGGATAGACTTAATTTGCTTTCTAGTGGTTGCTGTGTTTTCAGAATTGCATGAAAGGCATGTCAATAATGTGTATTATTTTAGTTGTTACTCAGTGATGTTTATATTATTCAAAGACTTTTTTTAGTTTCCCATAGAAGCTGAGAAGGAGCATAGACAGAACAAGGGAATGGCAAATGGAATATTCTGTACCATAAACGTCAAGCTCGGTGTACAAATAGGGGTTGGCCAGAGGGCGGGATCAACGATCACTACTCTGGTTGGGCTGTAGAACCAATTCACCAGGTGGTGAGAGTGACTTGTGTCTTGTATATTCTTTTACCATTATTATTGTTATTTTCCTTTTCTGTTATTGTTCTTTTAAACTGTCTTTATCTCAACCCACAAGGTTTTTTTTTCCTTTTCCCCTCCTTTTTTCCCTCTTCTCCCTAGCTGTCTCAGGTAGGAAGGGGAATTGATCGAATGGCTGTATGGTTCTAGTTGCTGGCTGGGGTTAAACCACAACAATTCCACACACACACATGCATGAAAAAGCAAAACAGAAAAAAAAAAAAATACCCACTCAAAAATAATGAGAAAATGGAAGCAAAAGTAGGGTATTAAAAAAAAGGAGTTTGGAAACTTTTAACATGAATTTGATTCTTACTGGAAAGGTAGCTAGCAATCATCATAATCCAGGGAAAACTGAGTGGTTGAAAGGAAGAAAGTCTCGAAGAAAGAAAACAGGTTTGAAAGGGAAAGAAGGCATGAAACGTCTGTAGCAGTTGTCAGAGACTGGAATTTATCTCCTTTAGTTTTATACCTGAGCTAATCAAATAAGAATCCTTACGTAGAGATTCAGTGAAAATAAACTGGTACTTTTATTCATCTGATCTACTTAAGATGCCTGGGATAAGTTATGGTATAGGTATGACATTTTTTCCTAATGACTAACAGTGTAACAAACCACGTGGCAGATAACAGAAGTTAAACAAGTTGTAAACAGTTCATTGAGGAAGAGACATGAAAGAAAATGATAGAAGTATAATACAAATGCCTTATAAGACCAGTAAGATGTTTGTAATTCTCCCTCCGCTGGAAGCAGTTTGATGGTTAAGTACCAGTCTCTTTAAAGCTAATAATCATAAATGTGTAAGATCAAAACTGGAACATTTTTGATGAAATATTATCCCTTCTCTTTGATACTACCCTCTGATAAATATAAATGGAAAAAACTGAAACAAAAAAAAAGCTTTCAACAGGAAGATTTGGTTTGGTTTGTGGTTTGTTTTTTTTTTTCTTTTCTAATTTCCTAAATCGAGATCGCTATTTTTCTCTGCTTTTTCTTTTGGGGATTTTGTGTTTTCTGGTACTGATTGTAAGGGGACTTTGTGGTATATATATCAACCACTTTTCCCATAACATTTAAGAAAAAAAAGCAACCCTCTAGAGCTCTGCTAGGAAATTGTTATAAAGCATTTGAAGAAAGGAGAAAGGTTTTGATTAAGGCAAGACATTTGTTAAAACTTCGAGATTTGATAGGTTATAAAAGAAAAGCATATCCAGGCTCAGGGGGTTATTAGAAGATCTAAGAAATCATGCTGGCAAAACTTCTGTAGCTGTATTAATCACCATACTTCAGCAGAAAAGACATGGAATAGATAAAAAGAATAAATGAGAAAAGGGCCAAATCTTCTGCAATACCTACTTTAATTAAGGGTGAAACTACTGTTGATTCGCATATAAAAAAGTTAACATGCTAGGTGGGAGCTCTGCTGCTGATAATAACTATAGGTTGATTTTATCTGCATCAGAAGAGCTTTTATTATGTGTTTTGTTTTTGGGGTTGGTTTGTTTGTTTGTTTTTGTTTGTTTTTTGTTGTTGTTCAGATTTTTTCTATTTTTCCTTGAGAAATATGCAACTACATTCTGGAGGGCTGATATGAGACATAGCGCTATAGTATAGATTTTCTGGTTAATTAATTTGGGTTATTTACCTCCAGTAATATGATTTATGAATTTAACTATAATTCTTTGAGGAGATAAAAAAGGGAATTTTAACTTCTTCGGACATTTTCAGAATTGAACTGTTTGTTGGGTTGCTGTTTTTTTGGTTTTTGTTTGGCATTTTTTTCTCCCCTTAAGAAAATGGTACAGATTTAAACATGGAATAATATTTTCTGTATAATTAAATCAGGTTGTGTTTCCTGTGATACAATTTCTTTGTGATACTGTATAGTTCGGTTAAAAGCAGAAACAGTTGATAGATTTTTATAGTATTTTTTAAGTTCCTTTTAAATTCTCTAAGTTTCCTCAAGAAAGGTTTGTATGCTTTGGTTGGATTCATCTATATTTTTTCAGAAATGCACCCATACAAGCAGCTATTATGATATAAAAAAATTAGTTAGAAATCAGGATCCTGAGTTTTCAAGCTACTTGAATATTTTACAGCAGTAGCTTTGGGTTTCATAGGAAAAAGATGATTTTGCTTCCTCCTTGTCAAAAAGTCTTTGTGCTTTCATTTTTTTTATAACCTTGCTGTTCACTGAGGCCCCAGGGGACCTTGAAGTTAAACCCTGTGTGAGAGGGAGACTGGATAGCGCTGTGATTGCCCTTCCACCTTCACCTGATCAGCTGCTTTGCCTGTGAAAGATAGCCAAGATATATATTACTGTTAAGCCAAGACATCACAGAAGTCCTAAATTCCTCCTCATAAATTGTCAAGGTAAAGCGCAAACAGCATGCCATATAATGTTTGTTGCTTAATATATTTGTGTCATTATTTTTCTCTTTTTTCTCTGAGTATTCTTACTGATTCAGGGTAGGATGCAGCCATGATGTGGGTAAAGGCTTCATATGGTTGCTCAGCTGCTTCTCTGGCAAATGAACTAAATTATGCTTCTTGATGGGCTGTGAAAAAGTGGGAGGAATGCATTCCTCTCCCCTGCCCTCCCCTTTGGCAAATCTGTTATTTTAATTGTATGTGAATTTGCATCAGCAATGTTTCAGATAAATACTTCAAGATTCAAGTGTCTGTGGTTATGCACAACTAAAACTGCATAATGATGACTGCTTGGGAGACAAATTTTCTGTCCCAGAGGGAAATCCAATCATTTCAAATTTGATATCATTCCAAGTCTGATGGAAAATTTTAAATGCTGACATTTCCAGTAATAACTAAATTTTAGAACTACAAGATCACAAGATGGCTGAGATTGAAAGGAGCTGTCTAGTCCAACCCCCTGCAGAACAGAGTCAGACAGAGCAGTTTTCTTGGGGCTATGTACAGTCAGGTTTTGAATACCTCCAAGGATGGAGACTCCACAACCTCTCTGGGCAACCTGCTCCAGCGCTCGGTCACCCTCAGAGTAAAAAATTGTTTCCCGATGTTCAGAGGGAACCTCCTGTGTTTCAGTATGTGCCCATTGTCTCTGGTTCTGTCACTGGGTACCATTGAGAAGAATCTGGCTCCATCTTCTATATTCCCTCCATTCAGGTATTTATACACTTTGGTAAGATCCCCCTCAGCCTTCTCCAGGATGAACAGTCCCGTCTCTCTCAGCCTTTCCTCATAAGAGAGATGCTCCAGTCCCTTAATCATCTTAGGGGATTTTGCCGGACTCTCTCCATTAAGTCCATGTCTCTCATACTGGGGAGCCCAGAATTGGACACAGCAGTCTAGATGTGTCTCACCAGTGCTGAGGAAAAGGGAAGGATCACCTCTCTCAACATGCTGGTTATGCATCTCCTAATGCAACCCAGGGTACTGTTAGCCACCTTTGCTGCAAGGACATATTGCTCACTCATGATCAGCTTGCTGTGCACCAGGACCCCCAGGTCCTTACCTTGTAGAGCTCCTTTCCAGCCAGTCAGCCCCCAGCCTGTACTGGTGCCTGGGGTTATTCCTCCCCAGGTGCAGGATGTGACATTACCTCTGCCTGAACTTTGCAAGATTCTGGTCTGCTCAGTTCTCCAGCCGGTCAAGGCCTGTCTGTCAAGGCAGCAAAGCCATCTGGTGTATCAGCCACTTCACAGTTTTGTTTAATCTGCTGAGGGTGCACACAGGCACACCATCCAAATCATTAATGAAGATGTTAAACAATGTTAAACATTACCCCAGTAATGACCCCTGGGGTACACCACTAGTGTACTATGGCCTCAGACTGCTGCTGATTACAAAATTTTGAAGCCAGCAATTCAGACAGTTTTTAATCCACCTCACCATCTCTTTATCTAGCCTGTACTTTATCAGTTTGTCTATGACGATGTCACTGGAGATGATGTCAAAAACGTTGCTAATGTCAAGATACACAATATCCACTGCTCTCCTCTCATCCACCAAGCCAGTCATCTCATCACAGAAAGCTGCCAGGTAGATTAAGCTACATTTCCCCTTTGTAAACCTATGTTGATGACTCCCAATCACCTTCTTGTCCTTCATGGGTCTGGAAATTATTTCCAGGGGGATTTACTCCATCACATTCCCAGGGACTGAGGTGAGGCTCACAGGCCTGTAGTTCCCTGAATCCTCCTTCTTTGCCTTCTTGAAGGTAGGGACAACATTCGCTTTCTTTTAGTTCTCAGCAACCTCTCCCCATCACCATGACCTTTCATAGATAATTGAGAGTGGCCTCTCAGTGACATTAATCAGCTCCCTCAGCACTTGTGGGTGCATCCTGTCAGGTCCCTTGGACTTATGTCTGCCCAGTTTGTTTAAATGTTCCCTAATCAGGTCCTTCTCCACCGAGGGTATGTCTTCCTTGCTTCAGACTTTCTCACTGATCTCAGATATAGAATCATAGAATCATAGAATGGTTAAAGTTGGAAGCGACCTTAAAGATCATCTAGTTCCAACAACCCTTCCATGGCCAGGGACACCTTCCACTACACTAAGCTACTGAAAGACCCATCCAACCCGGCCTTGAACACCTCCAGGGATGGGTCTTACCAGTAAAGACTGGGTGAAGTATTGAGTATCTTGGCCTCCTCCATGTCCTTTGTCACCAGTTCCCCTGCCCCATTCAGGAGGAGGCCCACATTCTTCCTAAGCTTCCTTTTGCTGATGATGTATCTCTAGAAACATTTATTTCCCTTCAAGTGCCTTGGCAGATTCGGGTTGGTTTTGGCTTTCCTAACTCCATGCCTGCTCAGACAATGTTTCTATATTCCTCCCAGGTTGTCTGTCCCTGTTTCCACCTCTTGTACATTTCCTTTTTATGTCTGATTCTTTTCTTGAGACCTTTGTTCATCTATGCAGGCCTCCTGACAAGGTGATTGTTCTATATCAACCAGCTCTTCTGGACCCCTCTTCTCTCCAGGGCCATCTCTCATTGGATTCTTTCAATAAAAGGCATGAACAGGACAAAGTCCACTCTTCTGAAATGCAGGGTTGGGATCCTGCTTTTTGCTGTTCTTCAGCAAAAATGCTCTTGAGGAAGAACCTCTTCTTCCTGACCAGATGCTCTATAGCAGACACCCACTACATCACTGATGTTGGTCTGTCTGATAATCCTGACTCACAAGCTCAGCTGGCTCATCACCTGTGGCAAGGCAAAGCTCTGCACATTCATGCTTCCCTCTCACATAAAGGGTGACTCCCCTTCCTTGTCCCAGCTTATCCTTCCCAAAAAGTCTGCATCCATCCAGGATAATTCAGTCTGGGTGTGACCTTTGCAGGTCTCTTGTCCAACCCCGTGCCCAAAGGTAGGCCAGCTCCGGGGTCACACCACACTGCTAAGGTCTTTCTCCAATCCAGTCTTGAAAACCTCCATAGAAGGAGACTACACGAACTCCTGGAGCAACATGCTCCACTGCTTGACTGTCTTCATAAGGAAAAACACTTTCATTTCAATTTGGGGAAAAAAAAAAAAAGTACTGTTTTAATAAGATTTAAAACTTTAACTTGATAAATATAAACATCATTAAAATATTAATGAATCATATAAAATAGAATTCTTATAATACATTATTTGAAATAAATAGGTTTCCACAAAATATTTTAAATTTAATTCATTAATTTTCTGCCAGAAGACTGTCCTTCTGAAATTCTTTCTTATCAATGTAACTATAAGTGTTTCCACCAATAAGATCTGTGGAATATGATATTTCCTCTCTGGAGTTTAATTTTATATGGGTAAACGTTGCAGATTTTTACTCCTTCACTCTTCCTTTTGGGGAAAAAGTTAATGTTGTTTTACAGAAGAGGATTTTAAGGCTCCATGTGATGGCTAATGCATTATTTATATGTTCTTTCTCATTTTGTTTGCTGTCTTCCTTTAAGACTTACAATAGATTCAGATGGATCCTCCAGGAGGGAGGGGGCCAGAAAAGGGAAATTCCTTCTTTCCTGGGGACCAACCACTCCTTCTGAGGGGAGAAGGGAGAAAGGTGCCAAGATCAGATGGAGACTGATGTAGTCCCATCAACAGAGTGCTTCTTTGCACACACTGGGTCTAACAAAAAGAGAAACTTCCTAGGGACCAGACTGTGCAGAGATCCGGTGAGCTTCCTTTTAAACAAATTATTTATTTTTGAGCCCTCTGATGAACAACTGAAATAGAATCAATGACTTCCTTATCACTAGATCGTTCTTAAATCCTCTGCTTTTCCATCTATAAATATATACTATAATCAAGAAGGTAATTAACACAATGTACCCATGAAGCTGTTCTTGGAGCTCTGTACAGACGAATAACCTATTTCCAGAAACAACTATAAATAAATGAACATTTCATAGCAAGTAGGTCAATTTTTTAAGGATAATTAGGCATAAAAGACATACAGACAGACGCCTCCTGCGAGGCAGTTTTTCAGCATTCTCGAAAAATCCATCTGGATGCCTAACTACATCTCAGGTCACCATGACTACATTGAAGTTCTTTGAAAGCCTGAGTCTTGTGCACTGAACAACTGTCTGAGGGGTCACCTCTCTAAGGGGTCTAAGCATATTCATATTGTGCAATGAATAGGAAAATATAAGCACAGTGAGAGAATAATGAAGTTCACTGAAGACCTGAATTGCCCTTTGGAGGATCTGACATTTTTTCTTCAGCATAAAGGGATCCAAGTGCAACTATGACCCCAGCATGGGTACTGAGAACATTTGTGATGCCCAGGCCCGTGGGACCTTCGCAAGGCAGAATCAATATTACTTGTAAAGACATTTACAGTCTGCACAAAGAAGCAGATCAGCAGGCAGTACACACCAGGGAGGGCAATGAGAGTATTGCACTTGACTCTGGCCATCTGTACAGGCAAGTTCAATACAGCACAGAAATATATAACCTGTCTCAAACAATAGAATTAATCTAGTTAGAGAAGTGAAAAGTCCAGATCAGCTCATTTACCATACTATAGATTAGCATTTTTTCACATCTTGATAAAGCTGTTTAGTGGATAGGCTTCCATGTCAGCTAGGCATACTGCTCTACAATCTACAAAAATGAACACATAAGACACTAAATAAAAACTTAGTTCTTTGGCAGATGCAAAGCAGTTTCAACGTAATTGATTGGGCTACCTGCAGTATTAAAGAAGTATCATTAAAATCAGGCTGTTTCCTGTATGGTAGTTATTACATGGTCCCATTTCTCCTCCCTTTCATGTGAAGTCATTGAAGCCTAAACACAGAAGTAAATAAACTACTTGGCATCTGTGAAACACATCTCACAAAAGCTGCTTTATGTGTTTGAACACTTCAAAATTGCTGGTCTGTTGAATTTAATATGCCCAGGACTCTAGAACAAGATTTTTTCCTTTAACGATCATAGACCTTTTTATAAAAATTCAGTTTATTTGTTACTATTAAGAGTTTGCCAGTCCATTTCAATAAGAAATTCATAAATTGTATCTCAGCTTTACACAGTCTCTTTTTGTTCTGAAATATAGACCTTGGCATATGTAAGCAGATAGAGTTTTGAAGATTTGCCAGCCTTCATATTGTAAGTGTAACACTTCCATTTCCTTTTGTAGAAGGAAATGGTTTATACAAAATGACAGTTGTGAAGTCTGCAGGTTACTAACAGCTTGGTAAATCTGACTGAAAGAATGCCTTTAGTCTACCAGTAGAAAACCTCAACAGTCCAGCAGGAGAAGGCTTATCTGTGCCAGCTTTAGAAACAGGGAAAGTCATTTATTTCACCTAAGGTCAAGCTTTTTAAGGGTATATAATCCTAAAATTTTACCCTACCTTCTATCCAAATACATAAATGCACATGCTGCATCCTGCTATCGACTTCAACCCTACCATCTCTCCTTGCACTGCACTGTGGGACGCAACACTGTTTATCTTGGAAGCCAGAGGACTGTGAAAGGACACACTGTGAAGGCTGTAAAAGAAGTTCGTGTATTTGTGTGTTGATGTGGAACGAAGGGGCACAGAAAAACAGAAATCTGCATGCATCTGAAATAAAACACTTCTCTAAATTATTAAATTCAGTTAATCCAGCTTACACAGCACTACAGCTAGAGCTCAAAACTTACTCAAATTTTCACTACACTACTTCTGATCAAACCATATAATTTGTCATTGGGATTTCACAGTAACCAGGTAAAAATACAAACATGCCTAGAAATATGTTTGGTTAATACTATCTGAATCAAAAATTCCACAACATACAAGTATACTTTCTAAATGTGATTTTCTCAGGCGATTCAAGCTATCTGTACTAGTTTTCCCCTGAATTAAAAGAGCCTTGTCTGGCTTCTGTTCAGGTGACCACACTGGGTATCTCTGTGTACCCTGGAAAAGTTGTCTCATTGATCTGGTACCAAAAAACAAGTAGCCCTGCAGGATGACTATAGGGTGATTCCCCTGAGCTGCATTTATGCAAATTCAAGTAATGCAACATACTATGCAATGAAACACAAGAGGAGTAGTGGCATGGGAACAGTGCTGCAGCCTTGTCCCAAATTCCTCCCTCCACATCATCAATCCTGAATGAAGGCAGAATTTTCTGTTACAATGAACTGATGTTACCCACTGACAGCTTAAGAACTAACAAAAAATGTCAATATAAATATTAAGGACAATGGAATTAGTTGTTGGTACTAACTGTAGTTCTTAATTGGAGACTGAATCTCATACATCTGATTCATCACATTGGGAATATACAACAAAGGTCCTTTTAAGTATTTACCAGTAAAATTGCATTAACTGATTTTGATTTCATAAAAGTCAGTCTAGAAAAATAAACAAACAAAAAAACCACAGCAGGAGTGTTTGTAAAGACTGAAGTTGTAGGCATGCATGAATTTCTTTTGCTCAGTGAAGAAAGGTCAATTGAACCAAAATGCCATTTTAGTCAGGATCAAAACTACTTGCTAATTCATCTCATATGAATTTGGAGGATAATTTGAATGGGAGAAAACAAAGGGACTAGTGACATGACCTGAGATAAAAATTTTTAATTTTTTCCCTTAGAAAAAAGTCATGTTTCTGTTTTATACAATGTCAAAATATTAATTTGCTTAACGAGGAAAAGATGCAGGATCAAATAAACATTTTATATGATCTAAGTGGTAATTTTTCTGTTTCACTGAGAAATAAAACCAGAGTTTGAATCAAGGTGAAGCAGACTGAAAACCTCTGAAAGGGGAAGCTATAAACCAAGGGGATGATAGGTTTCAAAGATGTTTTTAGTAAATAATAGTCAAAGGACAAAATGCGTCATATGTGCAAATCCCAGTGGAGTCAATGTGTTGTAACTGACGGTCATACACCACTGACAACTTCAGACACACAATAGCTCAAGTCAGTCCTCTAATTTAAATGAGATTCTGCAGAGAAGAGGGGCTCCAAACGAATGAGTACAAAGGGAAGAAGAATACTTGTTTTGGGATCACAGATGCTCAGCACTTCATCTCTTAAACATTTTTAATATGTCAGCAGAAATAGTCTCTGTTCCATGGGATTTTTTTTTAATTTTTGCCATCACCATTGAACTTCAAGTACTAAGAACTGCAATTCTGCTTCTCTCATTTTGTTGTTCTCTCCTTCATCAGTGCAAATCTCTGCTCTCTTCATCAATATCCATCGTAGTCCAGCTTTCATGTCACAGTTGTTTCCGTGGGAAGACTGTTTCTACTGCAAGACTGTAAGGCTATTCCTGCTTTACCTAAAATCAGTGACAAATGTGATTATATAGGATTATAGGAATGAATGAAAATGAGTAAGGTGGAAAATTCATAGCGTCTTCAGAAAAGTCTTTCAGGTCTGATTAGGTAACAATCTTTTGCCTTTTTCTATTGCTAGTTTTAGCTATGGCAAAAACTAGAAAGGAAATAACATTACAAGGACAATCTTGCCTTTAATTTTGTTTTACACTAGGGTGTCCTGCATTTCTTTACCAATTACTAGAAGTGGGACATTACCACGAAAAATTGTGATAATGAGGAAAAACAGTGGATTGATGTCAAATGCCTACTCAAACATGTGTTTCATCTATACTAAACACTTACAGAGACCAGTACCAAGTTGTAGATGAGTGCAGACAAATGCATTGCCTACACTTTGCTGAAAAAAATGATGAAATTAAATGTATGATTCCAGGTTTCTTTTTTTGCAGAGCAAAAATGAATTTTCATGTCTTCTTACACATACACACACAGATACACATGAGGTTTTTTGATGTTTATACTCAGAGAAATGAGAGTTTTAATGAGTAAGAACTCCATTTCATATCAGTTGCTGCTGCAGAGGTGCCTTAGTCAAATAAACCAAGAGTTATTTTATATGGAACTAAAAAGGTAGAGACTAATGACTGTAAAAATTTTGCCTTAATTCTGGCCAGGGAATTAAACAAGTGTCTTCTGGATATGATTAGATAAGTTTAAGAGGGCCTTTGGAAAAAGAGACCACAGATTAATATACAAATACTTGCTCTACCCAATCAAATAAAACTAATGCAGTTAGTTTTATTGTGGTCAATATCTTTAAATCACTTAAGCACAGGCTTGACTTGTGAGATTTGAGAAATTCAATTAACTAATGCCAGTAAATTGATAAAATTTCACTAGAATAAAAATTATGTAAGCAAGAAAAAATATTCTTAATGTACTACATTCAATAAATGTCATACAAAAGAGAGCAAGAGGCACTGGAAAGACTGCAGAGATGGTGACTTCTAAAGGACTCTGGTGGGAATCTTTGCAGATACACTTATTTGGGGAAATAAATTGGCTGCATGAGAAATGACTAAAACATCAATTAAACTGGCAATGTCACAAGGTCCTTTTGTGATCATATAAGGTAAAATTAATTTAAAAAATGGTAAAGAGCTTCGCAAAATCTTCATTTCTGCTCATGGACAAAATTCCTTCTTTTTTTTTTCCAAAAGCCAAAATATTCCTCAACTGATAAGTGTTGTATTAAAGCTCTGTGTTATGCTATCTCAGAAAAAGTGATTCAGAGAGTATTAAAAATGTAGCAAAATAAAAATTGATTACTGTAATATTATGATATAGGCTACTCAAGTAAAAGATGAAGTACGTGTCATCTTTTGCAACCTGAAATAATCAAGAACAAATATTAAATGGAACAACCCCGTCTTGTATCCAGTACAACTTACTGAAAAGGAAAAAACAAACTGGATGTAAGCTTTTGCTTATTCAGATGCTCTCAAACTTTGTTTTGGCATGTTCAGAGATAAAAACCAAGGCTGATGTTTTTGCAGTCACTCTCTCTGAAAATAGAGCATGTTTACTGTGAACAGAATGACATTGTTTGCTCACTTCTGTAATGCTGCTCTTGCTTGAGAAAGGAGCAAACACAAAAGGAAAGTGGAATTGTGTTTTGGTTCAGAGAAGTGGATTAGCGATCTGTGTAAATATGATGCAGTGTTTGTTTAAAGGATTTTTGCTCTATAAACACATGAGGCTAAACCCTGGTCCTATTGAAGGCAATGGCATAATTCTTCCTTGACTTCAGTAGAACCAAAATTGGCTGAGAACATTTCAGTACTGTAAAATTTCTCACTTCAAGAGAAAACTTGACTGGAATGACTATTTTCACAACTCAACTCTTCTATATCCCCAAATCATTGATGTGATGAGTGTGTGTGAGCTCCCCATGAAAACATTTCTTCTGAAGAAACAAATAACCTGAGTCTGAATCCACAGTATTTCTTCTCAGTGTTTACTGAGTATATTAGTGTCATCTTATCAATAACAAATGCACAGCCTTTCTGATATTTTTTTCCAAAATATAATGAACTGGCGACACATACTAACTTTTTTAAAGACCAGGCAACAAAATTACAGCTTCCACTGAAACACATTTTTTCTGTTATTTATTTGCTTATTTTCTTATATAATTTTCTATTCACTAAAGAAAGAAAGAGAGAAACAAAGAAATGTTTAAAAATATTCCATATTTTATTATCTGAAAGGTCCATTCTTGACCACCTTCTTTAACTATGAATAACAATAAATGATTTTCTGTCCTTAGGAAATTTTGTCCCACCACAGCATTCTTAGAACATTTTGGTTTTCCTAATGCCCTTTTATTTCTATTTAGTGTTTTTTTTAATTAATCAGTCTCACTAGGTCAATAGTGGTTTTACATCGTATCTGGTGACTGCAAGCATTCCTTTTCATTCTTCTGTAATGGACTTTCTCAAAAGGCTTTTTCAAGCCCAGATAAAGGTCAGCTGGTTCTCCTTTATCTCTGTTATTTGCCAACCTGTTCTCAAATGCAGCACCACAGTCCACAGTCATGTCACTCACTGTGTTTTATAACATTGGCTTGCAATCCCTTAACATATGTTCTGCCACACCATATTTTTGATGAGGTCTACGAATCCTGTGAGGAAACAGAGTTAATACACTTTATGGAGATAGAGCAACACAGCAGTCCAGATTCATTATGTTTAGGTTAATATAAGTAAATAGTCCTCATTTATACAGGTTGACAGCTATTTACGTTTTCAGACTGTTGGTAAAGTTAAGTCTTTAGTCAAAACTATATTCTTCCACTATTAAAGAATTAATTACAGTTCTAGGAACATATAGTGTAGCATATTTTAGTAAACAGTTACTCAAAATCCTGATTCATAGTAATTAGACATGGTCATTCATAAAGTTACCACCTATTTCCACAAGGTAAACCACACAAATTCTCAATTTTAGCATTAATATGTACCAAAAACAATGAAGTCAGATGCGTTAAAAAAAATCCATTTCTTACTTGTAATAGGCCTCTAGATTCAAATTATAATAGTTTACATACCCAAAAATATAATAACTAGCTGAGGAAAAGAACATACTGCAAACCTAGCAGCTGTTTGAAACATATACTGCCAACAGTCAGAGAGACATGATTTCAGTTGTTATCCTGGACTTTGCTGAAGGCCTCAGGCCCTTCCTTAGGGTTATCTTCCATGCCTTGAATTCATGAATGCTATGTCAAGAAAGCATATAAAGCTAAAATACATCTCACATATTTTAGTCTTGGAAGAGAAGAAGGTGAGGTTTTTTTTGCTGTAGTATTGTGAAATTCCACAAAATGAAATTAAAATATATAGAATTTTGCAACTTAGAGTTCATTAGCTACAACATTAGTTGTATGAAATTCACATTAGTTGCATTATTAGTTCTATGAAATTCACCCATATTGTGTGAGGAACAAATTAATCCCAAAATTGCTCTACCAGGCAGGCCCAGGTAGGCAACGGAATTCTGATATTCACATGCAAACATTTCAGGATATGTTTTTGGCCAAGACTAGCTGGAACCTTACAGAAAATGTCCCTAACAGGCATTTTAATGCATAGCTTTAGGGGCAATGATTCAGCTTTCGCTTATTTGTGTGTGTCACCAAGTCTTACATAAGTTCAGGCATGTAGGTATTTGGAAGTATTTAGAAGCAATCCAGCATATATGTTATGAAGCACCAAGGAGAGTTAAGTTCAGAAGAGGAGGGAGAAAGAAAGGGAAAGAAGTGCAGCATTACGGATGCAAGAACTGTTTCACACAGGATGCTAATTACAGAAAAGGCATTTTAGGCCCACGGACCATAAAGAGCAGTCAGAAGCAGCTACTCACAAATAAAAAAGGGATATAAAAATCAAGGTACCCATTCCTAAGATGGGAGCCCTGAGTACCTGAGCAAACCTGGGAGCACAAGAAATAGAAAGATAAGGCTTGTGGCAAATTTTAGACATGAGAGTTGCTCATTCAATTCAATGTGTTCAGAAGCAGAAAACAAAGGTGGTCCAAGTGACGCCAGTACATAAATACCAGTGGGAGGAGAAGGCAGCCATAGGGGCAGAGCAGGTCCTGGGAAAACTGTGGCTGAGCCCTAGCAGCAATTGCCTTAAACTTCCTTGATCCAGATCTTTTTTCTTTTCTCTCTCTCTTTCAAGCTGTGTTTTATTGCTCAACACCTTTGTGCAGTATGGGTGATGACTAATGCTACTTTGAGCAGAGATATTTGGCATACACGCCGCATGTAGGATCCACGGAGGCATTTGGCACTGTAGACTCACCGTGGTTGTGTGGGACATGGTTCTGCCCTGTGGGCCCTGGGGAGCATGGGGGTTGCTGTACCTCCCTGCAGGCACAGTCTGATTCAGGGGACAGCAGATGCTGAGGCTTCAGCTTCACCTCATCCCTTCTCAGTCCCAGGGAATAAAAAGAGGAGTTTAGGTACTGCTAGAGACGTGGCTTACCCTCCTGTCTGGATTCATGGAGGCTACACAGCAGTAAAAAGGCTCTTCCTCCATACTTTTAACAAACTGAAAAAAACACCACCACTACTTATTTGTGCCTTCAGTGGTGCTGAGCAGAACTGACTCCATCTAGTTGGAATGAAATATATCAGTAATGGAAATAAACGGCACAACTGAGAGACATTTTTAAAAGACTGTACAAGACCATAAAACATCTCACTGCAAAGATCAGTTCATCCTCCTAGTTCACCCTTACTTTCTAAAGAACTGGAAACCATGAAGGTTGGTAGTGGGAGCAAAGATGAATCTTGGTGGAGAGATTTTCAAAGTTATAAAGGATTTTTTGTTGCCCAGTTTCTATAAACAGGAGCCATTTCTATGTTCAGGGAGTCAGACTTTTTGACCGTATTACATCTGTTATATGCTGAGGGATAAAGTTAAGAAATATTTCATAAAAATATTATGACATAGATATAGGAAATTGTAACAACAGTTTCAGTAGAATACTTTGACTTTTTCTTTTTAACATGGACTTCTCCACAGCAGCAGTTGTAGGAGACTTTAACATGAAAATAGCCACAACTTCA
This sequence comes from Burhinus oedicnemus, assembly GCA_008921705.1. NCBI lineage: Eukaryota > Metazoa > Chordata > Aves > Charadriiformes > Burhinidae > Burhinus > Burhinus oedicnemus. The sequence continues at coordinate 368,358 of VFFE01007192.1, forward strand.
ATTAGACTTTTGCACAGAAGAAGCCATTGCTGCATTAGCAAAATGGTATAGGAAGGTTCAGGTGTGAAGGATTCAATGTTACATAGTTATTCACATTCAGAAGGAATATCCAAGTGACATTTTTGGTCATGAGAACACTTTGGTAAGCATAGAAAACAGGCGTTTCTAGCCTCCAGCAAGTTAAAAGGCTGAAGAAAGAAATTGAAAATGTACAAATGTGCTGTCTTATCTCTTAGCAAAGAAATAAACAAGGCATATTTAAAAATCTTTCCGTTCTCAGAGAGTGAAAAAGAATCAGAATGCTCTTCTGAAACAGGATAAAGATTTGGTTTGTAAAAGCATTGCTATATGAAAGTACATGCTTTTGGTGTTTCTGACAAAAGGATCTTGCTGGATATCTTTAGTTTGACAAGAGAAATTGTGAGCATTAGCATGAGGGATAGGTTTGTGCTAAAGATAAAAGATAAAAAACCTGTTCACAAAAAATTACAAGAACTAAAACCCCCTTTTACTATAAATAGTTTAATGCTGCAGAATTTTCTTGCCATTGAAAAAAGATTTGCAAAGCTTAGTGTGACAACACCATCCAGAGTTTAAATTCACACAGATGAAATCAAACAGCATTAGAAAATGGTTGAGCATGGTGATAAAGTGACTGTAAGGCGAGCTGGCAGAAAAGCACTTTTCTAATAATGAGGAAGATGCCCTAGGTGCAAACACACTAGGCAGATTATTGGCAACAATACACTCCAGGCATATAAATAAAATTCCTGTCACACCTTTTGCTGCTAAATTAGTACAGCAACTATACAGTCACTGATGCTTACTTTTCTTTGCAAACTGTAGCTTACTACCATCACTGATGGTTAAAAAAGAATCAATATGCTTTTTTGTCTCTTTGTGAGACTGCTTTCTCCCGTTAAATAAAAATTAACTGTTACAGTTTATACATGAGGTTAACTGTATGCCTCTGTCGTACCAACATCCAGTAATTCAGATTTCAGTCCTCAGAAGTGTAGGAATATTATGACTTGCTGCTTGGTTCCAGCTGTGTATCAGATCATTCTTTTAACTTACTTTCTATGGATTCCAGGGAGACAAGGACTGGATACAGCTCTGTGAGTGGAAGTCTTCCATTATAAATCAGCCATGATATCTCAGCCCCTGAGTCCATCCTAACATTTTTGTTTGCAGAGTATGTCTCTCAACTTGCAGCTTATAAGATGCTTTTATACTTCAGAGCCAAAACCAATATGGTGTTATTGTAGTTTACTACTGTTGCATAATTCACCACTGCACTGATTTCAGTGGGGTCATGCTAGTATGGAGCTGCTGCATTCAGAATTGTTACATGGATTTTTCAATGTGCATTGCGGCAATATATACTCCTAGCACACATTATTTTTCTCACATTGGACAGAGAAAAGAATGCTATAATAAAGTATAACATTAAAGTCTTCAAATAGACCTCTCTTGATGTTGTTTCCAAATAAATGGCAACCATATAAACAGGAAGAAACTCTAACATTTAGGTTTCCATTGAGAAAACAAAAGGCACCTTTGGGTTAATATCCACCCCTATGGATTTGTTTCGGTCATAACTATAAGGAATATTGTGCATACCCCCACATTTTGTGCAGATTGTTAAATGGTTTTGCCTAGTAATCCTGATTTTAAGCGATATCATAAACATGAGAAGAGTTGTTTACTTATTGCTTATTTAAGTACTGATTACTTATTATACTTGCAGTTAGTCTAAGATGTAATAATATCATATTAGCATAGACAGGTTTTTTACAGTCTCGGAGATGATGGCAGAGAAGCTTCAGTTACCCAAGTCACATTTTATAGGCTACTTCATTCAGTTTTTTTACCCTGACACATACCATTTCTTCCACCACAAAATCTGACCGCAGCCATGCCACTATACTTTCTGTAACATTTCTGAAACTGTAGCTAGTAGGAATTGAAACGCCCTCCCAAATGTCACCACTTTTATATCACCAAAGTTAAGCAGAGGTCATGCCCTGGATAACATTTCCCTGCAAGTGGTTTGATTTCTGTCATCCTTAGATTTCCTGTGCATCCTTGCAATTTCTTTTATCCTTCTATACATTTCCTGCATTCAAAACTCAACATTGTCTTGTAGCGATTTGCAGTGTTCTAAGTCTGCCTAACTCCACAGTCTTCAGATATTACAGTTAGACAGGTGAAACTCTGCCACTTGTTTCTTCCCCATGGACAAAGATAAACCACAAAATGCATTTGGTGGCAATCATTCACTTGTAATTCCTTATAAAAAACTATGTTTCTCCTAATGTTGCATGATTAATACGCTACATGACATCAGCTCAGGAGAGATTAAATCACACAGACACATAGGAACAATCGTTTCTTCTGCTCTTAGCAAGACCTGGAGGACTGAGTTTGAGTAACATGTGGAAAGTGTAGATTTACCTGGAATGACAAATGGTTACTTCAGCCTTGTCACCCAGACAGTGACACTGATCTACCAAATCACCAATAGTTCTCACAGTCTGGAGCTCCTTTAAGTTCACAGATGAGGTCCTGTGTAATTCTTAGGCAAAGGCTGCTGCCTGCATCCAAGTCACATATAGCAAACATGAAATTTTATCTGCTCAGGACTTCTGAGCTAAAAAATTGAAGTATAGAATCATAGAACCATGGAATGGTTAGAATCATAGAATGGTTAGAATCATAGAATGGTATAACAACAGCAGGGTTTAAAAAATGAAACAGCAGAGTAAATCAGTACTTCACCCACAGAGAATGAATAAAACAGAAAACGGTTTTACTAAAAAGAAAAAGTGGTAATAATATTTCATAGATGGAACTGAAGTTGTGTTGGGTAACATATGATATTGATACAACTGGAGAGATGTTCCGTTACTACCATGTGTCGGTGTTCTTCATGCTAAGCTACAAAGTGCCACACAAGAGCCACACACTGACAAAGTGTTAATCCACTGTGAATTTGATGTGAGGTAAAACTGGTTGAGGTGAACCACCTTGGAAGGATATGGCAATGGATGCTGCATCTAAGTTGTGCAAAGATAAAATTGCATTTCAATACAGAAGGTTGATATTTCCACAGAAAGTGTCATGTACAAAATGACCTGAAGTTACAAAGTGGTCTCAGAACTTTAGGATGAAACATGCCGCCATGCAAGAACATAAGTAGGTATGACACTTCCTTATTTTCGTGCTGAGCTGTATAAAGTAGTTCAGAACAGAATAGACTTTTGGGGATCTTTATCCACTTCAAATCAGTCCACGATTGTTTATATCGTAGATGAAGAGGTAAAGGTTATTAGAATTATTATTCTTCTGTCTCAGCCACCTATAAATATCAGGTATGCCATTATTTACCCACAAAAAATAAGAGTAAGTGAAAGATTCATCAGTTTCATATAGTGCCCTGTCCTACCTGAGCTCTGACATTACCAGCTGAAGGAGTGAACATGACATGTAGGGCTTCTGAACTCAGAAGCGCTGGTAACCAGTTTACTGCCAGATTTTTTTTAGGGAAAGGAGTAGGCTAGTGTTCACTGGGAAATGCTCTGTCAAGTACGCTGTGACTGAACTACCACTGTCGCAGTTGTAGTGATCTTCCTGTAAGCAGGAAGGTTACACAGGTCAGTAGGGTGTACTTGCAAATGGCATCATTTGACTGCAATGCAGAGGAAGGAGCAGTTACTATCAGGATGCTTATTTCTGTTTCTAAATAAGAAAGGGACCTTAAGAATTATTTCCGATTTTCATCTAGTTACTGTTCAAAATAAAATACATTAATACAATTTCTAGTTTTCCTTGTACTCAGGTTCTCCAACTTCAGACTAGATAATATGACCAATATGCTATAGAATCATGCTCACCTCCCTGTGAGCTTAACACTCCCAGCTGCATAAGAGCTCAGCTGTAACAGCAGCCGTGCAGAGCATTTATCCCTCCTCACAAGCTGTAAATCTGATAGCAAGGGTGCTACAGTGAGGCAGGAAAAAGCATGACTGAACTCCCTCGCATAGACTAGGGGACAGGACAAAGGTTTGCCTCTGGTCAGTGGGCTTGAAAGACACTTAGTATCACATTTACAATCATATTTTTAAATAAAAGAATAAAATAGCCTTGTTTGTTACACTCGAAGCAAATTTCCAGATGACAGTCTTCAAGCAAGTCTCTGAGCTATAATTCCCAACCGTGTGAAGGCAGCTCCCCTGCAGCCCTGAATCAGTCGCCAGGGACGGGGAGATACCAGCACAGCCTGATGTCTAGCACTTCCTATGGGCTAAGCCTGTGCAGCTCCTACTTACTTACTATACAGAGTTAGGTAAATCATTCTTCTGAGAAACCTGACTTTCATTACAGGACATATACAGGGTCCTGATGCTTGAGACTGGGTGCTGAATTCCAGCTCAGGTCCTTTGGTTTTGTACTTTAAAGGTAAGCTGTGCTTCTATTCACTGTGAGAATTTGTGTCATGTCTTGTTTCTAATCCCCAAGTGCCTACAAAGCATTTTCTTGTTTTACAATACGCTATTTTTCTTATTTTACATTTTGTGTTGGAATTTCCAATTTTTTTCTTGTAAAACTTTTGGCCCTCTGTTTCTTTTCCTGAGAAAATTAACACAGAAGACTAGTTCCCTGGGGAAAAAAAATCACACAGAATATGCCCTCTTAGAGGCAATTTCATTTATGACAATCACCAGACCCTCTGTAAAACTTCATCCATCTCCACACTCTCCGGGTAATGTAAGTGTGATGACATCTTCTCAGCACATTACACTCTCCAATTCTCCTTAATTTAAAGCTTCTGGTTATCTTATCAAGGGCAATGATCTATATCTAAATTTTTGTTCTGCTTAAACTCAACTTCTGTACGTATGTCTTCCTGCATATTTCATGGTGAGGTATAGAGGTCTGGTAAGGAAATTTATAGTCCTGACACACACATTTGTTGAGGAATAATTATATGAGCTGAAATCCTCTTCTGGCTACACAGCTCCCTGTTTTCAGTCAATACTGTTTTTCCAGTATGTACTTAATGCATAGGTGTGTTTTGTTATCCATGCTCTCTCCAATTCTCAGGAGGAGCTTAACTGTTTTGAAGTGTAAAGAATTGGCCTCCTTAACTGCAGCTCGTTCATTACCTTGCTACCCAGCACACAAGATCTCCTTACTTGGTCAGACAAAAAGCAAGTTTCTGTTTATTTTCCATTCCCATCAAATATACTCAAAATGCTGTTTTGGTATAGGTATAGAATGTAGCTTGTGAGGTTTGTGAGGTAGATCTTGCTGCTGTACATGCAAATTAACACATCCCTGCATTTCCCCACAGATAGAAAAGAGGAGTTAAAATAAGGGACTATGTAGACTGAACTTTGAATTGTCTTATCTATATTCTTGTTTGCAGTCAATCACCAGCAGCTTGCCCTTGTTACTGATGTTGCAGCCGTGCTCACAGAAAGATCAAAGTCCATTACAGCACCCGTGTCCCTTTCACTCAGAAGAAGGCAGGATGCTGATCAGCAGCAAACAACTTGTGCCCCCAAGCCTGCCCATCCTCAGTATCTTCCACTAATTCACACTGTCTCTAAGGAAACTCTGGAGTCTGTAAGACGGGCTGTTTATGATCTGTTTTCCTTGTTATTTTCACTCAAGGACAACAATTTGCTTGTTATTTGACGAATGCCGAGTAAGATCAGAACATAGACTGTGGATGAGCTAGGGTTATTGTTTGAATAGTAGAAGCTTATGATTGATGTTCATGCTGTGTAATTAATCTCCTAAATCACGTTTCTTTTCCCCATCAGATGATTATTAAACCTATATAGAGCTTTCTAAACGGCTTTGCAAAATCTTCCTATGTGAATATGTGTCTGAGTGAATATTTGTATGCAGCTTATTCACATCACAAATATTCAAATCTTTCTTAAACAAAAGAAATATCCTCTCAGATTTTGAATTAATATTTCTTCATACATTTTTTTTAATATTTTCCCACCTTCAATTCAGATGGACACTGGAACTAATATGATGACTAATACCAGCTAACTCTTTCCATATTTTCCTCCTGCAAAGATATTCATAGACAAATACATATACAAATATGCACATAACTACAGTAGGTGATTTATTACAAAATCTTCCTTGACATCCAGTTCTTCTTCTTCCTTATCTCCTTACAACCTTCCATATTATATGTGTTGTTTATTAGTGTAATTTTAATATAGATTGAATGAGCAGTTTACCAGTAAACAGGAAACTATAAACATATTGCTGTAAAATGAGAATTGTCTATTGATAAATCAAAGCATTATGCATCTGACCATATCCCAAGAGAGCCACTGAAGCAAGCTGCCTCAGCTAATTCAGTGAATTAGGGATGTTTACTGGTTTGCAAAAGCTATCAAAAAAAAGAACACCCAGCATTTTTTATCTTTTTTTTTTATTCTTCCCTGGTTCAGGACATTTAAAATGGAACACAAAGAAAATTCCTTCTCGTATTTTAAATTGTATTCCTCTCTTTTGCTGCTTATTTGCACCCATAGATATAGGGTATACATTAGTAAAGATTCTGTCTGGATTCTCTTTTAAGTGAAATGCATCCTGTCCCCTTTCCCTAGTACCCAAGTTTAGATGTTCAGTCCCGGAAGCGACAGAAGCTAAAATGACACCTCTGAGACTCTAATTTTCTATTAAATACATACCTTTTAAAACCAGTAGAGGGAGATGCATTCCTCTTAATTAAGTCCTATTTTAGTGGTTTCCTAGGGTTTCCTGGAAAACCATTTTTTTTTAATCTTTTTTTTTTAACCTCACAGATATATTTTTATGCTGCTGAGCTTCAAATAAGAATAAAAAGTCCAGTACTGCTCACCTGGCTCTGAGCTTTATGCAGGCAGAATAGGACTCTCTCCCACGACCTAGAAGAGGACCCTGATTTGCAGCCAGCAGCTGAGGCCAAAAACTTGACATGTCGTGGTCACTGCTTCCCTCCCTGGACATTGCTTCCTGCCTCACAGCACGAGTACTGAGTATTCATGGGCAAGAAAGGTGGTTGGGAGACTTCAGATGAAACGGAAAGGTGATGAACAAATTCAGGATCCTGTAGGGTTAGAGAGCCAAAGTAACTATTCTGGGATTCTGTCTCATCTTGTCTCATTAAGCAGGGGAAAAAACACCAAAACTTTTTAATGTTAACTCCTATTATTGTGTGATCCTCCAGTTCCTCAAACACTTCAGTCCCACACAAGATGCTACTACCATAACATCCCCTATGGAAATATTACCAGATATAATAAAAATCTTAAAACTCATGCCTATGGAAAAGTAACTAAAATAACTAAACACCTGACACATAACTTGCTACATGCCTATGCTACCCTCAGTAGCACACTTGTCCTGCAGGTGATGCCAAAAGCTTATTGGTTGCACAGCATTTCTCCCCTTGTGTAGTGCTTCTTCTGGAAACTCTTTGCTAATAGTGGCTGTAAGGTCCACGTTTGTACTAATACAACAGTTTCATTATTGTTTTTACCTATTTTGGCAAGTCAACAGTATTTCTTATTCTGCTTGCACAGATCCAGTTGGGTTTTGCTCCTGGCAGTGTATTCACTGCTGCTTGTATAAGAAGAAGTCTTATTTTAGCTGGCCCTCAAGCAGAACTCAATAAAGAGGAATAAGAGGCTATGATGCAGTCATAAATACTAAAATACACTTCGGATGGGATGAGAGCCTTTAGCTGAAGTCCAAGGGAGCAAAATGTCAAAGTTGGTAGAACAGTTCATCAAGTAGCACATGTGGTCAACTAAGCAACAGGGCTGACAGATTAAATCATTCCTGTAGCTATAGGGCCTGGTATACAGTAAAGTAACGGAGGACACTCAAGGTTGATCAAGATTTCCATCCCTCTAACAGAATTTCTCAATGTAGCTTTTCCGTCTCCTCATCTTTCTCCTCTCGCCACTCCCTTACTGCTGTTGTCCTTGTTTAAAGCGCATAGCTCACTGCATTGGCTACAGGTTTTGCACATATTCAGCACTTTGAAATGCTTCTGCAGTAGCAATGAAAGTGCTCAATTACCAAGTTCAGATGGGAAGAAGAGGAAGAGAGGAAAGATGAGTTTATAAAGAATTTGTTATACTTAATGTTATACAGGCACCTAATGCTGGACAGAGAGAGTCATAATCTACAAAGGCAGTACAAAGAAAATAAACAGGCCAATTTTAGTTAAGAATTAATAGAAAAGGACCAGCTCTCAGACACGATAAAGATTCTTATTTCTTCTCTTTCTCTCTTGGATACAGTTAGCCTCAAAATGAGCATAAAAGGCCCATTATTGCCCACTAGTGGTCGTATTCAGACATGCCGACTAACAGTAGAAAATCAGTATTTTCTAGGTTGCCATTATTGAAATATCTCGATGAAATGAAGTAAGAATGCTGCTACTAAGCAACTTGGGCTCAGGCTCAGGCTAATGTCACACAATTTATGGCTATGATTTTTTGATAATGAATCAGTTATCTTACTGTATTTGGCAGGAATATTATCTGCAGAGACCACAAGGTCCATTACTCTAATAGGAACAAGCAGAAAGAAAATACAGACATTAAATCTAAATCTAGCTTCCGGAAAAAAATGCTGCATTTTTCTATGTTTCAGCTCACAAAACAACAGTTACTAATACAATCTTAGAACAAAAATACACCTGTATGCATATTTCCCTTCTGCCAATACCAGAGAGAGGTTATAGTGATCTTGCTTCTTCACAATCATCTATATTTTTTTGCATATATCTATCTCTCTCTATATATCTCATAATCTGTTTATAACATATGTAGTTCCGGTAAATTCCTGAAAGTCATCTATTTTTAAAACTTCAGGAACTTTATAATCTATATAGCAGAGTTACAGATTATATTCAAGTAAGATTAAATCTTTGCAACACTGTGTTTCCTACAGTTATGTTCAGAAACCAGTATCTCTTCTGTAACCACAGTCTTACCAAAAATAAATGAAGATTATGAAGAGAGTACAGATTCAGCAGTCATAAACACCAAACTGTGAAACTACCTGATAAATCCACTGCCTATAGGAGTTAGATATTGTAATACAAAATAAATTTCACTGGTTTGCCCATCAGAATTATAATATGATAATTTATCAGATGTTTTTACAAATTTTGTTTATTTGACTTTCAGTAATGTTCAACCTACTAGGTGATTTTGGAGCTTTTAAAAACATGAAATTATGTTTACTGTTGAAACTCTGGATTTGTATGATGATACTCAAATATTTGAAATCTGGACTGTGTACTTTTTGGCTCAAATAGCTGTTTGCTGAACAGTTATAATAAATGCAAACAAAAATGTATAGATATAAGATTAAGTCCTAGACAATTACCAAATCTAAATTATTTATTATATTAATCTTCTCTTTCAAAAAAACCACCTTTTTAGTTAAAAGGAAATTACTATAGTTAGAAAACAAAAAATCAGTCATCCTCTTTAGTAATCATCACATTGAATACAGTTTTCGCTTTTACTTGTTTCTTTGAACATTTAATGTTGTCTGTTTCTGAGAGAAAATAATGAACTTTGATTTATCATCCCTTCACATCCCAGGGTATGGTTCTGTGACATCACAGTAGGGATTCTATTTCACTTTTAATATATTTTTAAAATGTCAAGTATAGTAATCTTGAAATGGAACCTGCCCACTCATTTAACATAATGGTTCTCTCCAATTTTTAATCAATACAAATAAATTATCTGAAAAATCCTGTTAGGAATTATGGATAACAATTTCCATGGACTGAAATTATGAGGCACATGATCAGAGTTCTGCACACGAAGGGCTTTCAGAAATAGCCCTCGAGAGGAATTTCAGCACTGCGTTGCACTACTCGGAAGAACCCCTTCTAACCAAGCAAAATTGCAATTCTTTTCTTGTAAGGCTTAACAACAGTATTATGTTCCAAGAGCTGATCATTCAAGTACAGACAATTTAAACAGAGAGCTTTAAAGTGAAAAGCCTATGGAGGAATAAGGCCTATAAAGTGAAGGTGAAATAGCTAAGTAGAAAACTTGGTATTTCCAGGACCAGCAATAGAGTATCCTATTTTCTTTCTGGCCCTGGTCCACTTCAGAATATTAGTGAACAGGCCGTGTTACCACCACATAGCCCTTTTCTTCTCGTGGAGTGCACCAGAGAGTCATACATGGTGAGTGGGGGCAGGGGAAGGGGGGAAGTGTATCCATGTCAGAAAAAAAAAGTTACACTATTTTTGTCAGTCTCAGCAGAAGAAAGCAAAATAGAAAAAGAATGGCCCAAGAGCATTTGAATGAAAACGAAAGCTGAACAGAAAGATTGTGCATGAGCTCAACTATCCACCCAAAGAGCTGGGTAGACCAGTGACATAACTGGGGCACGCATGATTATTTTTCCAGTTGCAAATAAAGAGATTTAAGTAAATAGAACTTTATGGGGAGTCACGGAAAATAAATGGCAGTTCAGAGAAACCTAAATTAGCCAGTGTTTGGATTACCTTCCCCAGGATACCTGTCAGGAGTCCAATAGTCTTCGCAACACTATCGTCAGCTAGCTCCTTACTGCTCCTCTAACTTCACTGTAATTGCCACGGTGTCTCCATTCAAATCCTTGTCATTACAATGACCCTGCTCTGCTTACCTTCTCCAATCATCTTTTACAGATTTTCAGGGAAGAATCAGTGGTAAACAAGATCCCTCCCCTACACCTTTGTAGTAATAGGAAACTACTGCTGGCCAGTCTCCCCCTTTTCTCTCTCCTCATAGGCCTTCTGCAACGCTCCCACCTCTGGCTCTGCTGGAGCAGCCTAGCCCAGGGCACCAAGAGAGCACATCAACAGAGCATACCAAGCGTGAGCAGGAACGCTGTTTTACAACTGAGATGACCATCACAGCATATGAGAAAAGTGACCTGGACTGTCACAAAGGCGACCTGTAAACTGAACCTTGCAAAACTAATCAGTTACCACTTTCTTCTAAAATTTGTCAGCAGAGGGGTTTTATCCAGACACCCTTCCACACAAGCTTTGCCCACCTGCAGTTTTCCAATAGTCTGGGCTTTTCTTTACTCAGCAAGAAGTGTGAGTAGTGAGCTCCCCAGTTATAAAATGATTTCACAGTTCTCTAATTATCAGCTTTCTTTTAATACCATTTGACTAGAAAGAATGTAGCACTGTCCCAGTACCATTTGTTTTAGTGACACTCTGTGAGTGTACAACAGTAAGAAATTTTCTCTGTTAAAGAAAGCATTTTTCAGCATTTGATATTAATATTCACCATATATAATCTATTATAGTCCTCTACACTCAATACTTGCCTTCTTAAATTCTGTACGACAGGTTGCTCTGTGTGTGTGGGAGGGGTTAATACAAGTATTATGCATAATTAGAGCTGATAAATAAGAATTGGCAATTAAAGAAACCTTAAGCAATTTTTCACCCTATCTGAACAAAATGACTAAACTGCAAGTGACAAGCTTGTAAATTAAAAATCTGAAAACATAAAAACTTTATTACAAGTGTGTCATTTGTGAATCATTTAAGTGGCGTATAATTAGATATGCAGTCACTTTATTATGGTTTATTTGTTCCTGGCTCATAAAGACTTTTTATCATGAAAAGCTCCCTGACTGTGACATTTACTGTAGAGTAGCCATGAAAGGAAGTGTTGAAACTTTGCCACTAAAGACTTGTAAAAGTACTTGAGAGAAATTACATAAACAAACTATCCTAGAAGATGCTTGCAGGAGTTACATCTGGAAGTGGTACAAACAATTTCTGAAAGCAAGCTTTCTGTCATTGGAAAGGAAGTCTTACTTTCATTCTTTTTGTTTTAGTTCTTTGCACAAATCATTTACCTTTTCCTTGGAAATGAAAGAGCATTAAGCTTAGCCAGTGCACTAATGATTAATTGTATTGGGTTTACGTGGCAAGGTTTTTGTAGCAGGGGGGCTTCAGGGGTAACCGCTGGAACCAAGAGCTGTCCTGTGTTGGACACAACCAGTTCCAGCCATCTCCAAAATGGACCCGCTGCTGGCCAAAGCTGAGCCCATAAGTGATGCTGGTGGCACCCCTGTAATAATGTATTTAAGAAAGGGTGAAAAACACCGCACAGCATCTGTGAGGGAGAAGAGTGAGAAAATGTGAAACAACCTTGCAGAAACCTAGGTCAGTGAGGAAGAAGGGGGACAAGGTGCTCCAGACAACAGAGCAGAGAGTTGCCTGCAGCCCAGGGAGAAGACCATGGTGAAATCTGTTGTCCCCCTGCAGCTTATGGAGAACTGCAATGGAGCAGACATCCAAACTGCAGCCCATGGAGGAGCACATATCAGAGCAGGTGGATGTGCCTTAGAATGATTTAGGCTGGAAAAGGCCTTTAAGATCATCAAGTTCAACCGTAAACCTAACACTGCCAAGTCCACCACTAAACCATATCCCTAAGCACCACATCTACACGTCCTTTAAATACCTCCAGGGATGGTGAATCAACCACTTCCCTGGGGAGTCTGTTCCAATGCTTGATAACCCTTTTTGTGAACAAAGTTTCTCCTAATATTCAAACTAAAGCTCCCCTGGTAAAAAATGCTGGACTATTGCTGCTTATTTGTCTTGCCTGTGTGCTAAAGCTGCAGGGAAAGCTGATGTCCTCCAAATATAACAGATGACTGGAGAAGTTGTCTGTCATCTGTGGAGAGTTGAACTGGGGTCAAGGAGGAACACTGGGTGTCTCAGTAGTAAGTGTAGGGTCTTGCCCAGTGAAGGTAACTAAGCTGCAGCCCATGGAGAGGAAGGAACCCACACTGGACCAGGCTCCTGGCAGGACCTGCGGCCCATGGGGGATAGCCCATGCTGGAGCACTCTATTCCTGGAGAACTGTACCCTTTAGAAAGTATCCCATGCTGGAGCAGGGGAAGAGTATAAGGAGGAAGGAGAGGAAGTGGCAAAGTGTTATGAAGTCACAAAAACCCCTATTCCCCATTCCCCGTGCACTGCTTTGAGGGTAAATGGTAGAAGAGTTGAGCCTGGCAAGGTGGGGGGGAGGAAACTGGTTTTAGCCTTGTTTTGTTTCTCACTATCCTACTCTATTTTTAATTGTCAATAAAATAAATTAGTCTTCCCCAAGCCAAGTGTTTTTCACATGATGGTAATTGTTGAGTGATCTCCCTGTCCTTACCTCTACCCATAAGTTTTTTCATTGTATTTTTCTCTTCGTTTCCTGCTGAGGAGGAGGAGTGAGAGAACAGCTTGGTGAGCACTTGGCAGCCATCCAAGGTTAACCCACTACAGCAATGTAAAGTTTAAGCATATTAATCTCCATCTTGAGACTTCAGGATGAACTCACTGACCTCTTCTGATCTTTTTCAGTTCATTATGGTTCAACACACAGAATGAAACTGGCACTGCCTAAGGTGAACTGGATTGCTCTTCAGATCAGCAGCCAGCAGAAACCCAGGCAGAATTGTAGAATCTAAATACATAGATTCTAGTTTTAGCTTTCTTTCCAACTTCTCTCCTTTCCCTTTCCTCCATCCTCTCTGATGCCTTCTTTCACACTTTTCTCTCTGTCTCCTAGCCCATGTCCAGGATAGAGGCACTCCTGTGTCCCATCTCTGTCCCTACCACCTCCCTTACGCCTCCAGGTGCAGAAGGAGCTCTTGGTCATTCAGGCTCAAGAGGAAGGAAAAGGCAGTAAGACAAATGAAAGCTCCATAAGGGTCAAGTTCAAGATAAGCCTTGCTAATGAGTCTTCTTGAGCTTCCCTCCAGATCTGTTTGTGATGAACAAATGCAGAAACCCTGCAGAATCCATAGCAGGTTCACAGTACTGTGCAGATGTACTGAACTAGAACCACAAGATCATGAAAAGCTGTTGTTAAAGACACTCGTATAAGACAGCATAACATCATAGAAAATGCCATCTCAGCTTCAATCAGTAGTGTCTCTTGCACACAAATCTGCCAACAGTCTGTCCCAAAACTTTTCTTGAGCAGATGCAGTGCCCTTTAATGCTTCACTGTGAAATACCATGACAAATTTTTTGTTTCTATCTAACCAGTGCAACTGACTTCAGTTGCAGAATTATTCTTCATCCTGTGAATTATTCTTCATCCTGTGAAGGATGAAGTAATAAATTTAATTTGCATTTTAAATTCTTCTCAAAGCCACTACAGATTTAAACATATACCAGTTTTCTACACGCATCAGTCCTAGGTTTCACAGTCTTGTCTCGCAGGAAAATGTTTATCAACTTATGGTTGTCTCTGGCAGATGCACCTGCCCTGACAAAGACCTAACAAAGGCACGACAAAAGTCTGTGAAAACTTTCCCCCATGGCTCTTGTCAGGCCCACACGGTGGTGGTCAGCATGTATGCATATCAGATTTTTGGGAAAAAAAAATACAAAGTTATTAAAGTTACTAGAAGGAGTTAGATGTAGTTGAATGTATCAGTTATAACTGCCTGCACACATTTTTATGATGACAATTTTGCCTTTTATAGATAATAATTAAAGAGCCACAAACCCATTATCTGATATATGCAACAGATCAATCCCTACTCAGTTTGTAGGATGACTGTACCAAGTTTTTCATTAATCATTTTAACCTTCATTTTGCAAAGAAAAATACTAGCTTTATGCATATTGAAAGATAAATCACTTCCAATAAATGACAGAATCTCAGTGATGGTATCCTAAGCATTTCCATGTAAAGACAGCATTTCAAAGCTGTAATGATTTTAGTATTTTTTATGAACTCCATATATTGTTACACTGTGATGCACACAGTCATGCTTGGTTTCTTCTCTTCACATTCTATCTGAATTTTCTTTAACAATGATAGCAATCAACTGACAGCATCAAACTTTTTTTCATTAAAACAGCAGTTTTTTAACCCTTTTATTTTCAATTGCTCAGATGAGTTAAGAATCCATTTATCTTTTTTTAAAATCTATATTACAAGTAAATTGACTATCCAAATTATGTTACTTGGTTCAAATGCTGGATAACATATTATTTGTCTTTATATTCTAGATAAAACCCTTGTAAATAACTTTAAAAATATACGTTATTAAATTAGTTTGGTGCTTCTAGTTACCACACAGTTTACTATGCTTCAATGTTACATCCAGTTCACTTATGCTTAATCTGTCTTGTAATTCTATTAAGGAAAGTAGTACTTAATACTTTGAAAATATACTGTGCTAAACATATTGTAGTTTACTTTTTGTTTGCTTCACAGATTGTAACATTATACGGCGTATGGAAATTAATATTGCCATTTATATTTTTGGTCTTGAACTAACAATTATTCTTGCTGCTGAAACTTATGGGTCACTAATAACAACCCAAAAAGATTTTTTTTCTTTACTATATATTAGTTATTAATAACTAATAAAATTAATTAATAATAATAGCTATTAAAGAGAAAAAGCAAAGACTGTTTTGGTTGTTATTACTGTTATTTCATCAATAAATGAAATCTTTTGGATGACTTTTCAGTGACATATTTTATAATCTTTTCAGTAAAATATACTAGAAAAAACTTTAAAAATCTGAGGAAAAAACCTTTTAGTGAAAATTATTTTGCAGTTTTATTTTGAAAAATAATTGTTCTCATATATAGAAAAATATCTTTGCAACACTATAAACTTCTAAAAGTCTAGGCTAATCACTACAGAAAATGTATAGAGTCTCCAGAGAACAATTAAGTTAACCTGCTGTTAAGGACAAAAATCTGCTACATAAACATAGACAGCTCATGATATTTTCAGTGATTTGTGGTATCCAGTAGCCCATTCCAGAAGAGTATGCATCTCCAGTAAGTTCCATAACATCTGACAGCCATCTAAAATAGCTCAGATTCGTTCACACAATCACAGAATTGTTGAGGTTGGAAGGGACCTTGAAAGCTCATATGGTCCAACGTGCCTGCTCAAGGACGGCCACCTAGAGCCCATTGCTCAGGACCATCTCCTTTTGAATATCTCCAGGGATGGAGACTCCACCACCTCTCAAGTAAACCTGTGCCAGTGCTCCGTCACTCTCACACTAAAAAAGTGTTTCCTTGTGCTCAGACAGAACCTCCCGTGTTTGTTTGTACCCATTGCCTCTGGTCATGTGTCCTGATTTGAGGTAAAACAGAACCAATTTTCTGTTCAGTAACTTTACTTTTTAGCTAAGCCTCTTCTAACTACTGAAATTAACAGCACATTGTGCAGAAACTCTTCACTCTCAGAGTGATAAGAACCATGTTTATAGTTGATGCCAAGGAACGGTACGCAGAGAGGGTCTTGCTTATACTTACTGCTGTAACAACCAAGGCCAGCCAACTTTGCTATTTGCCCTCTTGGACAGTCAGAAGCAAAAAAGCATAGAGGGATCGGACCTGTGGGGAGCAGTGGACAGGGCAGGTGACCCAACACTGACCAATAGGATATTCCATCCCATCTGCATCATGCCCAGTATAAAAGCTGAGGGATCAAACGGTCAGCATCCGAGGAGGACTCTATCTGTTCATCTGCCTTTGATCCTGATCCATGCATTCCTGAATCCACATCAGGAATCCAGTTCCTGTCTGTCACTGAGTCCAGCCTGGGAGTTCCCCAGTGCCTGCTGGTGATGTGATTGTCATCCGGGGAGCTCAATGGGGTTTTGTACATATATCATTATTTTCTTTTTTATTTTATTACTAATATTTTCATTAAAGTAGTTTAGTTTCTTCTAAACTCATAGGTTTCTTTCTCTCCCTCCCCCGTCTCCCTGGAGAGATAGGTGGGGGAAGAACATCTGTCATTCACCTCAGTGGCTGATCCAGCCTAAACTGCGACATGCTATCACTGCACACCACTGAAAAGACCCTGGCTCTGTCTTCTTTGCACCCTTCCTTCAGGTATTTGTACACATTGATGAGATCCCCCTGAGCCTTCTTTTCTTCATGTTGAGCAGTCCCAGCTCTCTCCGTCTTTCCTTATAGAAGAGATGCTCCTTAATCCTTTTATTGACCCTTTTCTGGAGTCCATCCAGTAGCTCCGTATGTCTCTTGTACTGGGGGGTCCACAACTGGATGCAGTATTCCAGGTACTCAGTACTGGCTCACGAGTGCTGAGTAGAAGGGAAGAATCACCTCCCTTGTTCTGCTGGCAACACATCTCTTAATGCAACCCAGTATACCTTTGGCCTTTGTCACTGGCTCACGTTCAACTTGGTGTCCACAAGGACCCCCAGATCCTTTTCTGCAAAGCACCTTTGCAGCTGGTTGTCCCCCAGCCTGTTCTGGTGCCTGGAGCTGTTCCTTCCCCGATGCAGGAAACTGCACTTCTCCTTGCTGAACTCCATAAGGTTTCTGACAGCCCCTTTCTCCAGCCCTTTGATGTCTTTCTGGATAGCTGTACAACCCTTTGGCATATCAGCCACTCCTCTCAGTTTGGTGTCATCTGTAGACTTGCTGAGGGTACAACTCTGTCCCATCATTCAGGTCATTAGTGAACAGTATTGGACCCAGTATTGACCCCTGGGGTACAATGCTAGTTCAGCTACCCACAAGACTTTGCACCATTGATCACCACCCTCTGGGCCCAGCCATTCAGCCAGTTCTCAGTCCACCTCACTGTCTGCCCATATCTCATCAGCTTCTCCACACGGAACTTGTGGGAAACAGTGTTGAAATCCTACTGAAGTCTAGGTAGGCGACGTCTACTGCTCTCCTCTCATCTACCAGGACAGACATTTAATTGCAGATTTTCTGGGTGCTCAAGCATGGCTTCCCCTTTCTTAATCCATGCTAACTATTCCTTACCACTTTCATGTCCTTCATTTGCCTGGAAATGATTTCCAAGACTAGTTGTTCCATCGCCTTCACGGGAGGGACTCTGAAGAGGAACTTCTAAGTTAAGAGTATGGCTAAAGAACAGCATAATTTTAGCCCTTGCACTGGCTTGCATTTCTGAGAAAAAGTTCCACTGACTTAATTGGACCTATGGTAATTTTTACCAGTTGAAAAAGATTTCAATTCTGAGATTACTTCTCAGTGAACTCATTAGTCCTCATTCTGCCTCAATTGACCATCTATTAAAACAGATTAATATTTCACATTCTCACAAAGACAAAAATATTTTCAGATGTTCTGATAATGCAACCTCTATCAGAAACATATGAAAGTAGGGTGAAGGGTAGCATCAAATACCATAAAAACCAAACCAAAATAAATTACTGAATTTCAGTTCTTACTAGATTGTTGATTTTATTGATATACAGAGAAATACATATCAAGACATTCATGTTCCTACATTATAAACCTTGTTTCACAAAGTATTCTAGAACTTTGTAATTAAAAACTCCTTAAAATTTTAATGAAATATTTATATACCTTTAAATTTATAGAATTTCACTTAAATTTTCATTTTATTTTTCCTCCTTGTACTTTTTAGTAATATTTAAGAAGATATTTTGGCTATACAAAAATGAATGATAATAAAACTCATATTTCAGGATCACATAATGATGCTAAGCAAAACACGAAGGAAACTTATTTTACAGTAACCTGTTTTATAAAAATTATATATTCTTTTCACAGGTTTTTGTAAATTTACACATTTTTTTTCACTTTGGAATGTTTCTGAGCTCAAACCCAAGTGGTGCACAAAGTAAAGCTATTATTTTTGCCCGAGTTAGTTGTACAAAGATTTATGATAACCTCATACACATCAGAAGCTTGTGAATACTTTTATTACCACTATAGCATTACTACACTAGAGATTAATGAGATTGCCTCCTGCACAGAGTCCATTTAAGCACTAACTAGATTCTACTAAAAATATAAGTACAAAAAAACAAGGCCTGTATACAGCAAGAGGTACCTTTCTTTTCATCTTAAGGCTGTTAGGATTCAAGAATCAACTACTGTTTAGTTTAAACATCCTTTGTTTAAGAACTCAATGACCGTGATGTAGGGAACTCCAAGTGCTTCTACTAAAATCAGCATTTTTTTCTAATTAATGATATATAGTCAAAAAACTGTGAAGTAAATCCTTCCTGGTGTAATTTGCAAGTGCAAAATATTCAGATCCCAAGGAAGTTGCATTACCTAGATCTAGCTTCAGCCTCTAATAAAGAACTACCTCCCAGATGATTGCATTTTAGCTCTACAGTATTTCTTCATGTAGATGGCAGTTTCATCTGTAAAATGCTGTATACTTTTTTTTTTTGGTAAAGTTAGAAGAAATCAGTCTAGAGAGAGAAAAGAAAATCCAAGGTCAACCAACATCTTTTGCCGGAAAAAGGCACTTCAGCATTTAAGAAAGAGTTTCACAAGTTGGATGGGTCACTTAGTGGTGCATTCCAGCTTGCCCTCATCTATCATGCTGGCTTTCTTAGTAGTACAAAAATCAATCTTAAATCATGCCTACCCAGTAGAGATTGCAGATTTCAAGGGCATAAAACAAGCAGACAAATATCATTCAGCAAATAGCTCCACTGGAGGTCAATAGAAAAGCCATTGCATTAGGTGTTAAGGCCAGATGGGTCCACAGACATTAACTGCAGGATCAGAAAATAGAATTTTAGAACTAGCTTATATCAGGTCATTATCATTTGATTTCATGTCAATTCAGCTATACTATAATCCCATGTTTTGGAAAAAACAAGCTATTTCTTCTTTCTCCAGCAATTTGCAATAAATTATTCTTAAATATACACCACTGGGTATTTTTTTCATCTTCTCTATTTACTAACTAGATTTGGATCCTGGTAGTCTGCACATTTGCAGCAGCTAATATCTTGGGACTAAATTTGTTTCATACTTTTAAATTTACTGCTGTGGAAAAATATTGTAGATACATTTGTAATAATTTCACAAACATTACAGTCATCTCACCTCTTTCATGGTTTTGACTTGTAACTGCCAGTAAAGCTGATACTGAAATTTGACCTCCTGAAGTATACATTTCTAATGCTCAGTGATCCATAGTAGTGCAACTATCAGACCAGGAGGCATAAGACAACCTGTCTCATGCAGCACACCAATATATGTGCAATCACTGATGTTATTCCTATCCTGATCACCTTCTTAGAAGATGGTGGAAACATTAGGTGGTTCTTATTACATTCATAATCACTCCCTGGAGTGAGCAAGAGGAATTAGCAATAACGTCATTATTAAGAAGGTGAAATCAACCTTCAAGTTTCAGGAAAACTTTCAGGCTTTCACAAGGAAAAAGTTAGTATAAAAATTCTGCAGCTGATATTATGAGTGCTGTTACACTTAACAATAAATCAAAGCTTCGGGAAAAGTCCATTTGGATAAACAGAAATATGTATTCACAAAAGAGATGATGTTCCACAAGCTTTGATCAAGTATATAGAATGAACTTTTATTAATCTATTTTAGAATAAATAGACACAATAATGTCTGGTGTTCAGCAATCTATCAGAGGATTATTAAAATTAATTTTTCTGCAACATATTCTGTGATAATTTGGTCCATTTCTTTCCCAGTTCTTTGATGTGCTCTTTATAAAGTTTCCTTTATCTCTGTATTACCTGGGCCTTTTCAAAGTAGGTTTCTAAGGAACCGTATTTGACAGTGAAGCCAAGCAACTTCTTACACTCCCTTTTCTCAATTAGAATGTGGTTTCTCTATTTTTGTGAAGGCTTCAGTGAGTTTTTCCACCAGGAAGCATGTCTGTGTAAGCTCTTTGTGCTGAACCAAGAGAAAATTCCTTATTAGCTTTGAGGGGCACAAAAACAATTGAAATCAAATAGAAGAATTTCAAGAAATAATTCATTAGCTCATTTGGCTCACCCTGTGAGGTAGCTGTGGTATGCTGTGTTCCTTGATGTCTAGAAGACTCTAAAGCCTTATGAAGTTTTGTATAAATCATGTGATTTTTTTTTTCCTACTACTTTCTTTTCCACAATGTAAGTAATTTTTTGTAAAGATTTTGTAGAGATTTACCCTTGTTTTAACATTTCTTCATTTCATTTCCTAAATTCAAGGTTTGTAAGTGGTGCTAGACTGGGCCTTGCACATTGCACTTTGCAACAGAGTGAATCATGAAATGAAATAGAATTTCACCACGTGTCCTACTTTTTTTATATTTACCTGGTTTATGCCAGTGAATCTGGATAAATTTGGATGCTGGAACCCTTTGGATTCAGGTATAATCTGAGTCAAATTCTTCTAAGGCCATCGGTACTTCTGCCTTTGCAGTTCTGCATTAGACAAAACTCTGGTGGAAATGTGGAGAATATAGAATTAATTACGTATTTAGATACAGCATTATGTCTTTTTGACTGAGTGCAGAATTTGGCAATGATTACGTTCCCCAGCTTTGAATCAAGTTCTTTATTTTTCCTATGCAATTAACATATAGAGATGCAATAGTTAAATTAATTAGGCCATTTAATGATCTGTAGTTATCTCAAAATTATCATTAATCAATTCTGGATATAAGCATTTAAGACTGAAGTGAAAACATTCTATGGTATGAAAAGGCATCCACACATCCCTAACTCTGACCTGAAACACTTTTTAAAAGAATCTGATTATCATTACTCATGATGACGTTATCAATAAAAATGTTATCAGGGTATGTGATTGAAGAATTAATAACTGTCTTCTAAATATACTGAAGTCTGTTGGTTTTTTTTCTTTTTAATCCCCTGTCCATTATTTAGGAAAGAAAAATACATATAATTTCCTTTTGTTTTTTAATAAATATATGTTCCTGTTAAAATAGAAAATGAACAATGATTGTTTTCAATACCTAACTATATACAAATGCATTTCCAAATCAAATGAAGTATCTTCCATGTGATTTAGTAAGCAACTACTTCTCTGTCATTTAAACATTCATCTACCACGACAACTAGATCAGTTTGTTACAAAAGATGTTGTTATTATTATAGACTATTATAAGACCATTTAAGTTTCCTGCTTTTCTAAGCTATTTGCCTGGCAATGGAATATCTTGAGGCGCTTTCTGCCTGCTGAGGCTCCTTCTGGAAGTTTAGTCTTTGTCTGAGCGCTCCCTGTACCCATCACTTTGCCCAGGCTTTGAGGCCATAGAAGGAAAGATGTCTCATGCTGGGAAAAAAATACACAAGGGTAACAAACCTTCAAAACATAGGGAAGAAAAGTACCAAAGAAAAATTATGTTAACGATTACAAAAAGTAGCAGAGTATTGTAATCCTTTCAGGAATACATACGTCTTTATGGGGAATTTGGAATAAAAAAAGCTCTTCAGATAAAGACAGAAGAAGGAAAGACTGAGTATGTAATTTCAATGGACGTGTAATGACCCATACTTTACCCTAAAAATGATCACTAAGGAGAGTATTAAATAGTACATTATTTTAAGCACCATAAGATTTTAGAAATCGTTTGACAGTCTCAGATGTGGAACATTATTAAATGCTACATTATGCCAGCAGAATAATTACTAATATAATGAAGGCTTTATCTGAAGATACAGGTTATACAGTCAAAGTAAATTTATATTTAATGGCACTATATATTTAGAGGGGTTTCAAGAAAAGGAGTTTGGTATGCAGGTTCTGGTGATAATGGAAATATTGCACCGTGAAAAAGTCCTGCTGTCTTTTGAGTGTGAAACATTTCCCTGCAAATAATTTTTTGACAGTAAAAGTCATGCTCTAAAATTTGCTATTTGTACATATCTAAATGTACATATTCATATATATCTCCCTTACATAAAATTAATGAAAATGTAGATACTTTAATATCTAAAACTTTTCATGTGTGTCCTGGTTTGAGGTAAAACAGAACCAATTTTCTGTTCAGTAACTTTACTTTTTAGCTAAGCCTCTTCTAACTACTGAAATTAACAGCACATTGTGCAGAAACTCTTCACTCTCAGAGTGATAAGAACCATGTTTATAGCTGATGCCAAGGAACGGTACGCAGAGAGGCTCTTGCTTATACTTATTGCTGTAACAACCAAGGCCAGCCAACTTTGCTATTTGCCCTCTTGGACAGTCAGAAGCAAAAAAGCGTAGAGGGATCGGACCTGCGGGGAGCAGCGGACAGGACAGGTGACCCAACACTGACCAACAGGATATTCCATCCCATCTGCATCATGCCCAGTATAAAAGCTGAGGTCAAAGGGTCAGCCCTCTTTCTTCAATGGCCGGCATCCGAGGAGGACTGTCTGTTCATCTGCCTTTGATCCTGATCCATGCATTCCTGAATCCACATCAGGAATCCGGTTCCCATCCAGCACTGAGTCCAGCCTGGGACTTCCCCAGTGCCTGCTGGTGACACGATTGTCATCCTGGGAGCTCAATGGGGTTTTGCACATATATCATTATTTTCTTTTTTATTTTATTACTAATATTTTCATTAAAGTAGTTTAGTTTCTTCTAAACTCATAGGTTTCTTTCTCTCCCTCCCCCGTCTCCCTGGAGAGATAGGTGGGGGAAGAGCATCTGTCATTCACCTCAGTCCAGTCTAAACCACAACAACGTAAACCAGAATGGGGAACTAAAAATGGCAAATACATGAGTTATTACAGAGCTAAAGTTATCATCTTACCAATGATTAATTATTAGATTTTTCAAGGGGAAAATGTTTTTTTAAGAGTGAGTTTGTAAATCTAAAAATTACCTTTAAATAACAAGGAATTCTCCCAATTCAGGCAATGTCTTTATTCCGTTGATGTCAATGACAAAAAGCAATCACCTTTAACTTCTAAAATGAAGACGCTCAATTCTACTACAGTTGTCTTCTATTAGATTTATATGGGACAGTGGTGATTAAGAATCTTTGCTTCACCTCTGTTGTCTCTTTCTTTTTTTATTTTTTTTCCCAATTTGAAAGTGGCTTTATTTGCTTATAAAGCAAGTATTCACTACATAGTAGGAAGTTAAATGGAACATTGAACATACTGCAGTTTGATATCACCTGAAAAAAATGTGGTAATTGACAGCTATGTACTTTTTGCTGTACAAAAAACATTAAGAGATCCAGTTATTATGTCTAATGTTTTTGGCATCTGCATAGTATCTATTTGCAAAGCTAAATACAGAGTTTAAGAAGGTACAATATCTTTGCAGCTGTGGCATGCTAAGAGAAGAAACAGAAAAGTGAATAAAAGACGAACAACGGATAAGAAAGACTTGGGAAAGAAATACAACATTAATCATTTATCAAACTATTTATACTGTAAAAAAGTGGATACTAAGCTCCAGTTTCCTGCCAAATTCTAATCCCCTCAATATAATGTGCAATTTCATTCTCTTAAAACTGAAACATAGGCAAAAAGTTTATTTAATGACCACAAGTGCGGTAAGAGCTAAAGTGGATCAAATTGAAATCAAGATTGCTTGTCCCACACTTCTGACAGGCAACTTTTACAACTAGAAACTTTTAAAAGCCAATTGATTAACGCACTGTGGCAAACTCTCTTTTGCTTTGAACTGACATGTCAATGTTTCAATTTTGACTGGAATACTCTTCCAGTTGTAAAATCACTCAGGTTTTTTCCCCCCAGTCAGAATGCCACTGGCATTCACCAAGCAGGGGACAGAAAATCAAATTTTTTGTTCAAGATCATTGAGTTTGACTGTTTAAATGGAGACCAATGACCTTGAGATGCAAGCCTGTGTGCAAGAACCACGTATCATTCAGAGCTCAGAAGTAAGCTCGTCTCCCTGCAGTAATTTTTCAACAAGTGTGCTTAAGCTTAAATGCTTATACCTTTCAGCCAGCCTTGGGCAGAAACCTACCATGAAGGTTTTACAGGAAGCAAACAAAGAAACCTGAATGCTAGAGTGCATAAATGTGTTTATTATCATTTTTCTTTGGCTCTTTTGTAAGAATTCTACTGGGACAGCAATATTTTAATTTTGTCTGTGTTAGAGAAAAAAAGAAGAGAGCAAAATACTGCCATGATCACTTTCACTGTGCAACCTATAATACTTCGGTGGATTTCTTAGGTTATCATGTTTGGGCAATTTATATATGTGGCTGCTTTCAGAGATAATGAATTAGTTTGCACATAGATGAATCTACTTCAGAAGCGGATTTTTTTTTTATTGTTCATGCATACAGAGGTTTATTCCTGGTACCACCTAACTCAACAAGAACAATTAATGTCTTTATTTCATCCTTTTCTGCCACAAACCCCATGAGGCACCCGCCTCGTGAAGGGGAGTTCTGCAGGGGCTATTCTGGGGCAGAGGAGTTGCTGAGGAATGGGGACTACACATCACAGCAGGGAGCGCAGCTCTGAAAGGATTCACCTGATTTCACTGAAGCAAAGGACATGGTCCTCTGCAGAGTTTAATTCTGTTCTCATTTATACTTGTATAAATCCAAGGAAATAAGTGAAAATGGAATTCAAATCTTATATGGCATCCTTTCTACAATTACTATACGTGTTGCTCAAAATTGTATGTGGATGTCCTCATTCTGAACACATTCAGTTAAAACAAGTTCTGAGATCTGAAACATTTTATCATCATAATAAAAGCGAAGGGAAAAAAACCCAGAACAACACAACTTCAGTAGAAGCTAAATAAATCCCCTTTTCTTTTCCAGTTCAGTGAGGTTTTCATTTTAAATCTTGGCCAAGGACTTACAGGAATAAGTCTATATATTAAAGGCTAACCATTAATGATATCTGAAGAATAATTATTGATCTTGGAGTTGAATTGTTCTCAAAGCAGCTGATCACCAAAGCAAATACTGAGGTAATCTTAAGATATACAGAGAGTCAGATACTGCATTCATGATATTTCGTTTCAATATTGATGTCTTAGTAGCAATGCTTATTCTAAGCTGCAGCAAGTCCCTGGTTTTAACCCCAAACACTGCAGATATGTTATATGCAATGCATGTCATTTTGCATTTAATTTTCTTCCACTGATTTTAATTTGAAGTCTGAAGTTTGTTCTCTTACTTGGATTGCTGTGAAGAAGTTAGAACTTTACCAAAGACCAAAGTTACACTTCAGAAAGAAAAGAAAATTAGACTTGTCTTTTGTTACAGCTGCAAAGCAGTAACACAAGGAAAAGAAACTAATACAAGGTTTTGTTTTGCTCTTCCCTGTAGTAACCTATAGTTTTCTTTTTTTCAAAGCAATTTCTGTATGATGGAGTTCAACCTTAAGTTCAACTTCAAGCTGTGTATTCTAGTGCAATTCCAATACTGCTGGCAGTTCTGGAAAGCAGCCCAGGTGGGTTTAAGCATAGTATACTGTAAAAAAGTAATTTGCCTTGCACGCTGTATGAGATCAGATACTGCTGACCTCCACAAAAAAAAAAAAAATATTTATACAATAAAGTTTATTTATCTTTCCAGTTTTTATTATAGAGACACAGAAGTAAAAATTCTTCAGTACGACAAAGCTAACCTTCAGATACATGGATAGAAGAGTATCGTATTTGTAGGAATGTAAATTGCTCTGCTTCCAGTGAAAGATTTGAAGTTCCTCTACATTTGAGTGCAAATATTCTGCTGTCTGGTGTATCACTTTGAAACATGTTTCCTTCACACGCACTCTCTTGTAGCCACTGGTTCAGGGAGTAATGCTATTCCTCAATTTCTATTAGAAATAACGCTTTCCAATACAACAGCTATAAAACCCGGACAAGGTATTATTGTCTATTTACATTAGCTTGTCCT
The DNA here is from genome assembly GCA_008921705.1 of Burhinus oedicnemus. Taxonomy (NCBI): domain Eukaryota; kingdom Metazoa; phylum Chordata; class Aves; order Charadriiformes; family Burhinidae; genus Burhinus; species Burhinus oedicnemus. Next base: position 395,067 of record VFFE01007192.1, read on the forward strand.
TTTTGCTTTGAGGATAGTTTCATTGCAAAACTATATAACAGGCTTTAAAAAGAGAAGGAGTTCTAGTCTGACACTTCAGATCCTGTAGCTTAATGAGGTAGTCAGATTATCATCTGATGATGATACAGCACCCTTAAATTTAATTAGTAATCTGCATGTTTTTTGCAATAACATGTAACATATATTGCATTGTATTTCAAACCCAAAGCCTTTATGCATATCAAGGCTCTAAAGAAAAGTATTCAATATAATGAGAAGGGGTAAATTTACCAGATTTTCTTCATTTTTTTGTGCATCTCAGTAACTCAATACATATCTTTCAGTGTCACAGCAATGCTCTGCAAACCCAAAATGTGTGAACTATCAAGATTTCCCATTCTTTTTCCACTTTTGTGAGTTGGAAGCAATCTCACAGCTTGTTTAGTTTATGAGAGTTGATAATGGAATTCGGAGTAGGCTGCAGACTGCGGGAAAGAAGCCAATGCAGTGAAAGGATTTGGGATCTTTTAACATAAGGTTGTGAAACTAATGTACTTGCTGTTTCTAGTACTCAGAATCCATGCACTAAAAAACACCAAACCAAACTTGAGGTGGAGCCAGGAAGCTGGAAAGAGGAATTGTGCATATTGGTGGATGTAGGTTTGAATTAACCGTCGGCATAGCTATGAATGGATGAGTGTTAGTAGAAGAAGATAGTCTGGAGAAATAAGAAGAGAACTGTAATTCATTTTTTAAGAGGGAGTAAGGGAAAGCTACAGGTGACAGGTAAATAGGAGACAGAGCCCAGGGTTCAGTTTCCTACGTATAGATAACTATTGCCAACTAGATCCCTCGGACACCTAAAAGTCCTCTGTATGAGCCTAGCAGATATGATGTACGATCTATGGCCATTTTCTGAAATATTTTAGAGGCCAAGACTGGAAACCCTGTGTTGCCTAAAGTGACATTAGGTGTATATGTTTAGACAAATGAATCTCACCCAGAAAGCAAAATGTTATTTCTTTTCCATGCCCTACTACAACATTTCCAAGCAAGGAGCTTGGCATAAAAAGTAAAAAATAAAAAAATTTTAAAAAATTAGATCTAGTTTTTCCTGCCAGTCTCCTTACTAGCCTTCCACACACTTCCCTGCCAAGAAACATGGAAAGATTGCCAACTAGTATGAAACAGTAAAATAATTACAGTAAAATTTTCTGTCTATTTATTTTGTGTTCTAGCAGCCCTTCCCTGACCCTAAAACTTTTGCTTATCTTTACCCCTTACCAAGGCAAAGATCTTGCCACTACTCCCAGGGAAGTTTGTATGATCTTATGAAAAAAATAACAGTTGTGCATAATGGAAAATACTGAAAATACTGCAAACTGTGCATAGCTGAAAAACTGAAAACTGATTCAGAAAGAGTTGCCGTTTTGCATATGGTTTTGCATGAAATATCAACTTGTTTTCAGTTTTACATTTGTTATTGTAGCAGTCCAAAGTATGTGTAGGAAAACTTACAATGTGATTCAAATTGATAAATCTGTTGCAGATATGGACATATGAGAAGACTGACAAGAACACGCACAACGAAACAGAAGCATGTGGTCATTTCTATCTGAGAGGAATTATGCTACAATTTAAGATAATGTGATATTAGCCATACCGGGGGATACAAGCAGAAAGACAGTAAGTCAATATAATACATTTAAAAAAGAGTTTGTGGGTAATCAAATATCTCTATTTCTTGATTAGCACAAACCTTTTTATACTTAAAAAAGAGATAGGAAAGATGACTGCTCATCAGAAACATAAGGTATTTATTAACATTCACGTTATGAATAAGCAGACGTCAGCCTGGTACATTTTCTTACTTTACATTCATGTCCTGTAGATTTATCAGTATATTCTGAAATAAATTTTAACAGACACGGTATTAAAATGTACATATAAGGGCCTTGTTGACAAAATAAATGACAATTCTTATGAATAAATTATATTTCCTGTGAAATGAAAATACACCCTCTGTTTCCTGTGCAGCTAGTTTGCCCTTTGATACAACTTTTTTCTAAATGATTCATTTTAAAAAATATGCTACAAATCAGTTTATCTGTACTTGGTTCTTTTACTTTTAATACATTTTAGACAATAGCCTGCTTAATGCTCTGCTGTGCTCACTGGGTTTAGAATTGAAAGTGTACGTTAGTGACAACGACAAAGAAAAGATCAAGCAGGTGAGTTCAGCTGCAACAGCCGTACACACATCAGTCAGTATTTTTCGGACAATTCAGTCTCAGCAAATGAGCTGTTCTGCTGTGATTGCTCACACTTCTTGTGCTCTTTTGGTTCCTTTTGTGTAAGGAATTTAATCTGGAATATACTGTTGCTACTTAAAGAGGCTGTCCAGAAAGATCTGCACCAGTTTTTTTCATTCCTATGGAGAAGGAGGAGTATGTGTATGAAAGTGGATTGCAAGCAGTTAAAATAATTTTTTGCACACTGCAGTTGGTCTTGTAACCTGTTACAGTGCTCTCTCCCCATGGGAGTTTACTTTTAATAACTTCACTTCTGAGTACGGTCATGTCCTGGTTTCAGCTGAGATAGAGTTAATTTTCTTGCTAGTGGATGCTGTGTTTTCAGATTTAGTATTAAAGGAATGTGAATAATGCATATTATTTTAGTTACTGTTAACTGATGTTTATAGTATTCAAGGACTTTTTTCAGCTTCCCATAGTAGCTGAGAAGGAGCATAGACAGAACAGTAGAATGGCCAATGGAATATTCCATACTATAGATATCATGCTTGGTATATAAATGAGGGTTGGCCAAAGGGCAGGAATTTGCGGCCACTGCTCAGGTTGGACTGGGCAACCAATTCAGCAGGTGGTGAGAGTGACTTGTGTCTTGTATATTCTTTTACCATTTTTATTATTATTATTGTTATTTTCCTTTTCCATTATTTTTCTATTTAACTGTCTTTATCTCAACCCACGAGTTTTTTTTTTCCTTTCCTCTCCTTTTCTCCCTCTTCTCCCTACCCCTCTTGGTGGGGGAAGGGGGAGTGAGCAAGTGGCTTTGTGGTCCTAGTTGCTGGCTGGGGTTAAACCACCACAGGTCACAACAATTTAAGTAGTTTTGAGAGAGTGATTAAAAAACAATGCATGTTGCATGTGGCTGTCAATGATAGTTTTGACTTTAGCACTTGAGTTGTTGGTATGAGACTAGACCAAGGACCTGTACAAGGTCCACAACAGCCAAGTCTATCAGAGAGTGGCATTGGAGAGGTTGTTTTGTGATGCTGATGAGGCTGCATATGTTTGTCAGAAATGGTTATCTTACAGTTTTCAGAATTATACTTCTGATTGCCTTTAACAATAAGAATGGCAACAGTAAGAATACTGCAATCTTGAACAATATGTACATATGCATTTATAAATTAGCCCATAACTCTCATTAACACAGGCCGCAAAATAACTGAGAGCTGTTTCACCTCTGCAACCTGCCAGACTGATGAGACCAATGGAAAAACTGTGTCATAAATGCTAGGCATCACTATAATCCTTTTATATTCAATGACCACAGCAATCACTGGCTGTATTGACAGGTATAATCAAAATACTATGAAGTAAAGAAGGAAATCCTTTTATCAGAAGCAGTGTGGATAGTAACAAATGCCAGTAAGAGAATGCAACCGATCATTCATGAATTCATCTAGCTTTCTACTTCCTGGAGGCAAAAGTGTTTTACAATAAGAGTCAGTGCAGTCTGATCCAGGAGAGCCTGCTTACCCAGACTCCCAGCTGTGTTAATATGTAAGTCAGATTTCAGAGTAATTCAGCCAGAAACCAATTTTATCCTATTAGGACCAGTGGCAAAAGCCTAACAATGGTCAGAGCATGTTTGCCATTTTGGATTTGTCTTTTTTGTCCTTTTGTATCCACTGTGTCACATTGGAAATCAGCATGTTTTGTATAATAAAAAAGCACTGTAAATAACAGATTTGACAGAGGATTGTCTGATGACTGCAAGAAGAATATAAACAGAGCCACACCCCCAGTAAAGCTGAACTTTCTAATTGCAAAACAGGGACAAAGAGGGGAGGTTCTGATTGTAGTGAGAAACTTGATGATACAAGGAATACAACAACCAATTAATGAACATGTTTATAGCATCCCTAAAAGTGTTCAAGGCCAGATTGGATGAGGCTTTGAGCAATCTGGTCTAGTGGGAGGTGTCCTTGCCTGCAAGCTGGGTAGCTCTGTTGACCAGTCTGCCCTCTGGAGACTTCTGTAGGTTCAAACAGATTCAGTCTTTCAATCCTAAACCTTTTTTCTTTATTCAGGAGACAATCTGTCCATTCTTTTAAATTAAAAGTAAAATCTGCTTTACTTCCTGGTAGATGTAAAAGTTACTTTGTCAGACTTTGAGTCATCTCTAGTAAATAGCTTTATTAATGAAGGATAGAAATGTGCCCTTTCCCTTTGCTGTACCTCAGCTGGAATATGTTCTCCAGATCAACACACTGTGTCCATCTAACACTTAAATGTATACATCAGATAAGCTTCTGAATCGGATAAATACTGTTAAACTTCGGCTATTGACTGAGACCAAGTGTGAATGTAATTAACCACTTTTGCATGACTGTGTGTTTGAGGTGAGAGATTCCCAGCTTCTTTCTCTTAAACACATCACAAAAGTAAGGTACATACCCCTTGCTTCCTGGAGAAGTATATCAGTATACCAAAGAGGATGTAAATAAGAAGAGGTGGTATGGCAATGCAGGAAGGGAAAGAGGAAGAGCAGAGTCTGCAGGTCTCAGCAAAACCATGGCCACGTGATTCCTCATGTAGACACCTCATGTATTTTTCTTGGTTTTATTTTGCCCCACCTTTCACATTTTTTTCTGTTTCTGAACTGATTTGCCATGTGTTATTCTTGGTTTTGTGTATTTTTAACTGAGTATTAGCTCACTTTTTGGAGAAGGGTGGTGGGAAATGCAGTACGACCATGTGTTTTTTCCTGTTTGGTTTTTAATAGCCATATTAGCTCATTTGCAGTTATATGGTTGGTTTGTTCACTTTTTTTTTTCCTGTGTGGTCTTTATCTCTTGGTCTGATCTCTTGCTTAGCTATGCTCTAACTGTGAGGTATTACGTCGTCTTTTTCCTTGGTGGGAACAAAGGGGTTTATTCAATATTCTTCCTCACATATGCTGTAGTTGTGGGGGCAGGTGGGCTGCCCCTGGGAAGAAAAGGGGTACAGAAGCATTAGAATCATTCAGGGCCAAGGTCTGAAGGAGAGAATCAGCATGGAAAAGGTACAAAGAAAACCACTGGCTACCTCTCACAGGCGTTTGTCTGTTGGGTTTAACAGGGGCTTCTTTTGGCATGTGCCCATCCCTTGGTCTCTGCAGGTAGCTTTCTCAGAGCTGGAGCAAACTTAATGAGTTAAAATGGAAGAGAACATATGAGGACAAAAGATTATAAGAACAAATACCTTTTTTTCTTGAAGGTTTTGGGTTTTGGAGGAAAGGAAAAAAGCATTTTTTGAGTTCTTGGTTAGCAAAAAGATTGTTTGAAAAAATAAAAAAGTTTTCTTTTACTTAATTTCCAGCCTCTTCACCTGTATAAATTATAAGAAAATAACATTTCCATGGGGGATGGCAGAGGACATTGAAACAAATGGAAGTAATGTCTTTTTCTGCTGTGTGAATAGGAAGCCTACGTACTGCTGGCTGTGAAATCTGTCTTGGATAGCTAATAGCTAGAATAACCAATTTTCTATCCATGCAGGAGTAAGCCTTGTTTATAAGGCTAAGCTGATACTGCAGCTGAGTGAGCAGCCGCAAACTGGAGTTCTGTGTGCAGCTTGAACCAGGCTGTGTTGCTGTCATTGCCCAACAGACCAAAACAATACAGAAAGGCATGGTTCTGACTCCAAACCAGGTGACATGGATCATTACTATTTTTACATAGATTATGCAAAATACCAGTATTAGACTACCCCTCCAACTCTCACAGTACTTGGCCAACCAGATGAGTAGTTTATTTTGATGCTGTGAGAGCTCAGGGCCTGCTCAAAGGTGTTTGTGATCCCTGATTGTGCAGGAACTATGGTATTTATGGGGGTTGTAATGGCTACATTGTGCTATCCACACTGAAGATTTCACACATGATTCACAGCTGATGTCTCTTGGGGAAAGGAGGTCCCAGCCTATCCATGTTTGAAGACCCTTGAACTGTGGAAAACATAGTCATTGCAAGTTTATTTGCAGTGAAGTTTTATGGCATCTATAAACCTGTAGAAGCCATCTCTAGGAGGGCATTAGCTTTCCTTATGACTTGGTACGTTGCTAACTGACTTCGCAACACTGATTTTGTGAGAAGCAGATGAATTGTAACCATGATATGTGCTAGAAAGTGCTTTAGGCACAGAGGGTTATCAGGAGATATGCTAAGTGTGCCTATATGTATTGATCCCAGAAGGCTGTGCTCAGAGGCCTGTTTCTGAAGGTGTTTTTTAATGGAGCATCTTTGAAGGACCTTCCCTCTGAAGGAGTTCTTTGAGAGAGGAGTTCAAACTAACTTTTTCTAATAATTACAGCCTGATACATAGCGCACAAAACCCAAGACTTCAGCTGCCACCTGATCTGAAATGAAATCAAGTCAACTGAACATGAATTAATTCTTTGATGTGTCCTCAGTTAATTTATGGATCATTTTTTCCTCCAAATCCCTCATAGACATTTACATTTTTTTGGGTGCTATGAGTTGGATCAGGGTTTTCTCCTGTGCAAATCACTCTGGATGCAAATTCTGACAGCAAGAATTGAGTTCTAATTACACACCCACATTCAAAAGTGTCCTTTTTAAAATCAGTTTTCTGTTGCAGCAGGCAAAACTCGGGAAGCTCACTTGGTTCTTTTCTTCAATGTGTTTTTCTTCAATGTGTTTTCCTTCAAGAATCAAACAAAAGCAATATGAAAGCATAAAGTGGGCAAGGAGCTTGAACTGCATGTTGAAAAGGTGAAGTAAATTCATAGGAACCTCATCCAGAACATTGATTTGGATTAACCAAATTAACACAAACTAAGTAACAGTAAGAGAGACCTCGTCCTTTTTGCAGCGCAATTCCAACCCTACACAGAAACAGACCCAGCTGCCAAAAAGTCTTAAAACAGTCCTTAACCCCAGTATTTACACCTTCTATGCATTGTGTTTATGAGCACTTGCTTTAATATCCCTAGGTTTTGGAGTACTGGTCTTAAAAGTACATTTTGTGGTAACAGATTTACAAATGCCATGAAAATAATTTTAGGAAAAAAAAAGACCACACTGAAATGAACACCAAAAATGAAAACATACATCAAAAATCTCATTAAATTCAATTTTGTTTTATTTGCATTTCCTTTTCCTTCAGTGCTAAGAATCAATAAATATATGTATCTGAACAGAAATTTTCTCCTTCCTAAATGGTCTGATCCTCCCAACTGATATTCTGTATTAGCTTGCACTGGGCATTATATCAGTTCCATTACTATCTCAGTTTAAGTCGTGACTATTAGTTGATAACTTAAAATGCTTGTTAAAGTGGACCATAGAGCCTTGTCACACCTTAAGTTGGAGATATTTTGGCTTTATTCCAAGTCACCCTTTGTGGTTGTTTAATAAAACAATTATTTTTTTATCCTTGTGGTCACAAGTGATACAATGACAACTAAATAGTCAAAATCAATTGTGCATGTATAGAGACATTTAAGTAAAGACCAAAGAGTTTTTGGGTTTGCATCTGAATTACTTTCTCATGTCCCTGATTTTAAATCACATTCTCAATGTAATTAGATGTAATGTACACTCTAAATGTAATTAGTATACATTTACATACATTTTCAATTGTGAGCACAAACACTGAGCTTCTCAGCATCTTTAAGAGGGAGAGACGCAGACGGACATCCTAATGTACTGTGTAAGTTTATACAAAACAAGAAGGTGACTTAGAAACAGTTTCCTCTGGGTGAATTTGTTATTAGTGTACTTCAACATAAATATAACATATTTTATCTTTTTACTAGGCTGGTTGACAACATAAGGATTAAACCTTTCTAAAAAAAAAATACCTAACTCTATATCAAAAACTATATCAAACTCAGAAAAGAAGTCTATAGAGGGTGGGAGCAAGGACAGGTAACCTGGGAGGACTACAGAGAAATTGTCTGAGCAGCCAGGGATCAGGTTAGGAAAGTGAAAGCCCAGGTAGAGTTAAATCTGGCCAGGGGTGTCAAGGCCAATAAGAAAAGCTTCTATAGGTATGCTGGTGATAAAAGGAAGACTAAGGAAAACGTGGACCCACTCAGAAGGAAACAGGAGACCTGGTCACCCAGGATATGGAGAAGGCTGAGGTGCTCAACAACTTTTTTGCCTTGGTCTTCACCAGTGAGTGCTCTAGCCACACCGCCCAAGTCACAGAAGGCAAAGGCAGGGACTAGGAGAATGAGGAACTGCCCACTGTAGGAGAAGACTAGACTGGAGACCATCTGAAGAACCTGAAGATGCACAAGTCCATGAGACCTGATGAGATTCATCCACTAGTCTTGAGGGAATAGGTGGATGAAGTTGCCAAGCCACTAGCCATCATATTTGAGAAGTCGTGACAGTCCCTTTTCAAAAAAGGAAGAAAGGAAGACCTGGGGAGGCTGGTCAGTCTTACCTCCGTGGCCAGCAAGATCATGGAGCAGATCCTCCTGGAAACTATGCTAAGGCACATGGAAAATAAGGAGGTGACCAGTGACAGAAAACATGGCTTCACTAAGGGCAAATCGTGCCTGACAAATTTGGTGGCCTTCTACAATGGTGTCACAGCACTGATGTAATCAACTGATGTCATCTACCTGGACTTGTGCAAACCATTTGACACTGTCCCGCACGACATCCTTGTCTCTAAATTGGAGACGTGGATTTGATGGATGGACCACTCAGTAGCTAAGGAATTGGCTGAATTGGCCACCCTCACAGAGTTGTGGTCTACAGCTCAATCTCCAAGTGGCCACCAATGGCAAGTGGAGTTCCTCAGGGGTCGGTAGTGGGACTGATGCTGTTCAACAGCTTTGTTGGTGACATGGACAGTAGGATTGAGTGCACGCTCAGCAAGTTTGCTGATGGCACCAAGCTGTGTGGTGCAGTCAAGGCACTGGAGGGAAGGGATGCCATCCAGAGGGACCTGGACAGGCTTAACAGGTGGGCCTGTGCCAACCTCATGAAGTTCAACCAGGACAAATGCAAGGTCTTACACATGGGTTGGGGCAATCCCAAACACAAATATAGGCTGGGCGGAGAATGGATTGAGAGTAGCCCTGAGGAGATGGACTTGGGGGTGTTGGTAGATGAGAATCTCAACATGAGCCAGCAATGTGCACTCAGCCCAGAAAGTCAACCGCCTCCTGGGCTGCATCAAAAGAAGTGTGGCCAGCAGGTTAAGGGAGGTGATTCTGCCTCTCCACTCCACTCTTGTAAGAGTACTGGAGTACTGCATCCAGCTCTGGAGCCCACAACATAAGAAGGACATGGAGCGAGTCCAGAGGAGGTCCACGAAGATGATCAGAAGGCTGGAGCATCTCTGCTATGAGGACAGGCTGACAGAGTTGGGGTTGTTCAGCCTGGAGGAGGGAAGGTTCCAGGGAGACCTTACAGCAGTCTTCCAGTACCTAAAGGGGGCCTACAAGAAATCTGGAGAGGGACTCTTTATCAGGGAGTGTAGTGATAGGACAAGGGGTAATGGTTTTAAAGTGGAAGAGGGTAGATTTAGATTAGATATTAGGAAGAAATTTTTCACTATGAGGGTAGTGAGACACTGGAACTTGTTGCCCAAGGAAGTTGTGAAGGCCCCATCCCTGGAAGTGTTCAAGGCCGGGTTGAATGGGGCTTTGAGCAACCTGGTCTAGTGGGAGGTGTCCCTGCCCATGGCAGGGGGGTTGGAACTAGATGATCTTTAAGTTCCCTTCCAACTGTAACCATTCTATGATTCTATGATCTATTTTTTAAAAACCTGACAACATTAAAAACATAGTGTCCTGTTCATTCACATTTCAGATCAAAAGTTAAATGTTGCTTGAGACTTGTTAGGATTAATGATAACATTTTTTTTTTTTTCAAAAAATTAAATTCAAAGGGTAAAGGTTCTTTTAATTATGTATTACCACTGATTTTTTTGTGTATAAACGGGGATTGAGCACTATCTCCAGTCACGTGTTCATGATGAAGTTATGTTTCAATAGACTAGCACAGTATAGTCATAATCATTTAGGACTACACTTTTACAAATACAAACATAATTTATGCAGACAAAAAGCAGAACAGGGAATGCAAAAGACCTCCACAAACAAAACCATGGTAAAGATGACAATGTAAGAAATTATGAACTATGGGAATTTTCAAATTGCACACAGAACTGTATTCTTCTTACTAAACTGATACCCATAATTTTGCATGCAACTGAAAATTTGAAATGAAAGGACTGTTGAACATGTTTTTGTGTAAATATCTGAATATGAAGAGAGATTCTGCAGAAATACAATATGGCACAGGGAAGGACTGGTACGTTTTAGGCAGCAAATAATAACATGATGGTAAAATGGATACAGTTATCTGAAATTCTCTTACCTTTCTGAAAACTTCCGTGCAAACCAGTCAAAATATTTATGTCCCAGCTCAACATTATGCAGGGATCAACTGTAAATGCGTGTGCTATCATGGCAAAAACTGAGGATGGCCGTTAACTTCAGTGTGATTTTTTTATGGTGTCAATGCTGCTGACTGTGTGAGCACAGTCTGGTAAATATCTATGCATATCAGACTAGCAGAGTACTCTGATGGCAGCTGACTAATATCTGGAAACTATTGTGCAAAGCAGAATTATCGGTTTTATTCTAATTTCTGTCTTATAATCTAGCAGACTTATTTGATGTTTGGGACATTTTTAGTGCTTGAGGAATTTCCATGTATTTTTATTTCAATGAGGAAAAAAAGGCATATTTTTAAACAAGAGTTGCACTGGCAGTTACTGTAGCATATATATACTAAAAACGAAAATCTTGTTATTGGCAAAGAATAGCATCTTGCAGTAAATCTTAACTAAAGTAGGGAATCTAGGTCATCTAGCACCTCTGGGTGAAGCCAAGTTAGGCAAGAACATGGAAATATCTAGAACTTTGGTGAGAGATATTTTACTCTCCTGGTTCAGCACACAAACGGCTTTCCACTGTGTATTTTCTGTTGTTCAAAGATAAACAGCCCAGGACTTGCTGGTGAACATTTCTAAAAGACAACACAGTCGCTTGTTTTTATCTTTTGCTGAGAAGTATATAAAGCCAGATTATTTTTTTTAATTTAACTTTTATTAAATACCAAAGGTATTTATTTCCAAAATTTAGGCATTTCAATGTTAGTTTTTAATAAATAACAAAAAGAGTAAAGTATTGCTTGAATAATTTTCAGTGATAACTGAGTCTACAGTTGCTAATTATTAAATATAACCTTAAGAACTTGGATGAATTTCTAATGTAAGATTATAGCATTATTATTATTATTACTTATGATCCTCATAATTTTCTGAGCATGTTTTCTCTTCTGAACAGAAAGAAACCTTAAATCTGAAAACAATTGCAAATATTGTCGCAAGTATTCAGGTTCATTAAGACAGTAACAGAAACCAAAACTGTCATTACATTAACAACTAAATTGCCTCAGGACCACTAGCTAAGACGAACAAAAAAATTCTCATATTTGTTCTTTTTTACTAATTAAGTAATTACATATTCATTATTATCAGAATGATATTTATCTTTTCCTTGAAAAGAAGTATCTCCTCAGTTGATTTCAGAAGAGGTGTGTAATGAGCTCTTTTATTATTTTTTCAGTCAAGCTACCCATCCAAAGGCAAATATCCATTCCAGTGTCTGTGTGCTCCTGTTTTTCCCCTCTCTCTGGAATGTAGGAGAAGCCCTCTTCTTCCTGACTCTCTCTTTTATCTTGAATTTGTGTTTCAGAGTGATGCATTTTAGCTTTTATAGCTCTGACAGAAAGGAAGCTGAAATTGAAAGAGATTGATCCACTGGAAAAAGACTACTGTTTATCAGATTTATGCCTCACTTGCATTACTTCCAATTTACCCTTTTTGCACTCTACAGATTCATTGGAAAAACAAAAAACAACCTCACTTCCCCCTGCAGATACCTCAAAGCCTTCTTTCTCTTTCACTTTCTGTATTTCCTCTGTGCCCCGTGCATAAATATTAGTAAAGCCATCCCTGGCAGAGCTGCACAAATTGAAAGGCAGAGCAACATTCCAGCAACGGTCCTTCAGTGCAGCAGGACTTACGTGCCATCCTTCCAGCATAATTTTTAACCACCACAGCTCTCCTCGGGAATAATTTTTCAAAAATGCCGTTAGAAGTAACAGTTGTGTTATAGTTAATCTATAAACCAAGCAGAATAGACTATTTGATGGTCTTTTCTGCCTGCAGCAGCATTATCCAATGTTAAACAGAGTCTCCAAAGCAGAATAATTAGTGAATCATCATCTGGCAGGGCCTTACTAATGCAACCTGGAGGCATGAAGCAATTCAGTAAAATAGAAAGAAGCATTTTAATACCTTTTCAAGTTGTACAAAAGAACTGTAAGTGCTTGCTGAGATGCTGTATATATCTAGATGACATTTGCCTCTGTGGAGATGCTGGTATGGTGTAAAAGCAACATGAAAATGTCCTTAGATGTCTCCCTGTACAACAACTCTTCGAAGACGACGAGTATGTTAGAGGGTAAAGTGACAGCAGTTTTACCCAGACAAATTCAGCTTCCAAACAGCTTTAACCTTTTGTCAGGGCACCTCAGGGCTGTGGGGGCTCTTCATAAGGGCTCAGGGCAGGGCCTGGCAGCCAGGGCCCATCCCAGCCCCAGCCAGGCACAGGGCAGCCGGGAACACCGGCACAGCCTTAGCCCCAGCCATTGGGCGCCTCCCTGGGGACAGGGACAGGCCGAGGATGGTCTGGGACATGGGCCTGTGGGTGGGCCTGGCTCAAGGGGCCCATGGCCAGGCATGGCAGGGCTGGGCTGCGGAGAGCTGGAGACCAGCCCTGCTGAGGCATTGCAGGGACTGATGGCCCTGGAGGGCTGACATGGGGTCCTGGGCCCTGGGCAGGGTGGGGGGACCCCTGAGAACACTACAACATGTTTAATATTTCCATCAGCTGCATTATAAGAAGTATCTGAATAAAAAAAGAAAGAGAATCAATTTCTTCATCCTTATTTCTTGGATATGAGATCATCTTGTAGAAGTCATTTTGTATAAGTCAGTCTGTTGATTTAAGAGATATAAAATAATAATAGCTTTTTACTTCTGTATTGCTACAAAGGCCAAGTGGAAGTAAATTAGATGCCACTGTTTCTGTTTGATTGGAAGTATGGTTCAGTAAATTCTTATCTTCAGATCCTGTTGTTTCTTTGTCTTTCACTAAAAAGAACTTCTCCCATCTGTGGTCATTTCCCATTGAAGCAATACACAAAGGAAACTGTGAGCAGCACTTACACTCACATGTCAGTATTTAGTACTTAGTGCTTATTAGTACTTAGTACTTCTGTACTCCTAAATGGGTGAGGCGCAGAAAAGTCCTCTCTGTTTCCTTTTATTTCTTCATTTTCCTTAGTTGCAGAAGTGCTGGAATGCACAAGAAAAGGTAGCATAAAATCTTGTGCCGGAATCAGTATCCATCAACTAAAGTATCCGCTGCTGCTTGAATTTCATTTTAAAGTCAAGTATAGCATCATAAAAAAAAAAAATTAACAGACCATCCATAAAAAAAGATGGCTAGGAAAGAAATGATAGTGCACAACTTGAGTTGTTCTGAGAGATCTTTCTGCCTTTAATGGTCATTGGTCTGTAACTATTTTAATTTGTTCAGAATTTGTATTAAAAAAGAAACATACCAGTCCTTCATTCTCCTTCAGAGGCAAAACTATCCCTGTTCAGAGATTTGTCATGGAGAAATAATGACAAGAAGAGCACATTTAACCTTGAGGAAGGGCAAATCACTTGGAGAATTGAGTGTTTCTTTCCAAGAATTAGTATTCTTCCTACGTCTGCATCAATGACTAACTCTTGTTCTTCTTGCCCAACAGCAACATGTGAGGACCTGGGCACTGGTGGTGTCATACATGACTGGTCTGAAGACCAAAAAAGGGTATACTCCAAAAAGAGGCATCATGAACCAGCAATGTGCAATCACAGGCCAGAAAGCCAACTGCATCCTGGGCTGCATCAAAAGAAGTGTGGCCAGTAGGTCGAGGGAGGTGATTCTGCCCCTCTACTCCTCTCTCATAAGACTCCACCTGGAGTACTGCGTGGACATGGACCTGTTGGGGAGGGTCCAGAGGAGGGCCATGAAGATGATCAGAGGGTTCGAGCACCTCTGCTGCGAGGACAGGCTAAGAGAGCTGGGGTTGTTCAGCCTGGAGAAGAGAAGGTTCCGGGGTGACCTTATAGCAGCCTTCCAGTACTTAAAGGAGGCCTACAGAATAGGTGGAGAGGGACTCTTTATCAGGGAGTGTAGTGATAGGATGAGGGGTAACAGTTTTAAAAGGAAAGAAGGTAGATTTAGATTAGACATGGGGTTTTGAGCAACCTGGTCTAGTGGGAGGTGTCCCTGCCCATGGCAGGGGGATTGGAACTAGATGATCTTTAAGGTCCCTTCCAACTCTAACCATTCTATGATTCTATGAAGTTGAAGGCATCTTTCAGAACATAGGGGAAGCTGAACAGGGAGAGGAGCAGAGAGGTATGGATGTGGTTAGACAACTGGCTAAGACAAGATCTAGCTGTATGTTTGCTGTCTCCACACTGAAAGTAGGCAAACAGATCTCAATCTGTTTAACACATGCTTTTCCCAGTAGGAGAGCACGTTGGCACAGCTTCTTTGCATGCCACACTAGCTGTCTAAGGATTTCAAAAGTAGGAAAGAGAGGGCAATGACAGATTTTGGATTTGCAATGTAGTCCATATCCTAGAAGACCAGAAACCAAACCTGTTCTTCTGAGATGAGTAAATTCTACCAGACACCTGTGACTTTTGACAGGAAACGAAGTCCAGTTCTACTGCATTTTCCAAAAATACATCTGGGTGCTTCTCCTCAGGAAACATTTCTGTTTGTGGACAGAGAAGCAGCTCTGAGAAGTGGGATTTTAACCGACTATGATTTCCAATGCAGGATCATAAGTTTCCATATTGGCCAGATGGTTCTAGATATGTCATTCTCAGGTCATTCTCAGTGTGCTGGGTCACTTAGTTCCCCCTTTATACCATAGAGAGAAATTAGGTATTTATTTCATGCAATGTTCTCCTTTGGTTAAATACCAAATCAGTATTTAAAAATGGTATCTGCTAGCAATAGCATAGCATAAACATCATATGCTACTTTCTTCTTCAAGTTATAATTCTTCTTACGCTGTTTAAATGGAGTCTGCATCTTCCAACTGATACAAAAAGTGTTGGCTCTGTGCATGATGCACATTTAAATTTAAGGAGGACAGATAAGCATTTTGTTCTGTAGTGTAACAAGAAAGGAATGTTAATCTTGATATGATATCAGTGATAACCACATGTTAGCAATTGTGACAAAATAAATCTTGACCAAATGTACTGTTGGAGAAAATACTGAAATGTATAAATTAGGATAAGAATCAGTTCTTACATATAGTAAATTGATAGTAATGTACAAAATCTATATTATCGCATTGCCAGATGCAATGTTTATCAGCCATCAAAACCAGACACACATAAAGCTGTTTATTAAAAAAAGAACCAAACGAAAATAACCCACAACAAAACAAACAAACAAACAAACAAAATGCCCTAGCAAAGTTATTTACAGTTATCTAAACCAAATACAGCTGTTCTGGAACATTACTTTAGTACTACCTTTAGAAGGCTATTAAATAATTCACAAGCATATTGTTTGTCAAATAGCTTATTCAACATCCTTTTCAAATAGAATTTTCTCGGAATATTTTGTTTTCACCAATGCTTAGCACTGTCTATGAATATTCTGATTCTGAAAAACACTTCTGAATTCAAAACCAATATTTATCACACCAAGGTCTTACCAGTTAGCTGTTGGCGTGGAGGTTCAGGAACATTATAGGGAAAAAAAGGTGGAAGGCAACCTCTCTGTTTGGCACTCAACTCATGCAGTCAAGGTTGCAGTCAAGGATGTCTTCATTCCACTGATGGCAGTGTGGACACCTCCTCCAGGGAGCATACAAAGATAGTGCAGCCTCAGATGACTGC
The DNA here is from genome assembly GCA_008921705.1 of Burhinus oedicnemus. Classification (NCBI taxonomy): domain Eukaryota; kingdom Metazoa; phylum Chordata; class Aves; order Charadriiformes; family Burhinidae; genus Burhinus; species Burhinus oedicnemus. The sequence goes on from VFFE01007192.1 coordinate 411,374, forward strand.
TACGCCAAAAGCTAGTAAATTTTTGAGATGATACTGAGAACACAAACACAGACTCCTGAGGCTGTAGCTGCAACTATGACTAAGGGTTATCACATTCTTTAATGTTTTTTCATTGACAGTATTTCCCAGCACACTGAACAACAGACCGCAATCACTGAGATGTAGTGTGCTCCTTGATCCTCACCCATTTCCTTGACTACTTTCCCAAAACATGACATAAGTCAGGCTCTTTATCAAAATATTCCATCTAAGGTAATGCTGAAGGTGCTCCCTGATGCTTGAGAGGGAAAAAAAGCCCAACCCACAATAGTGCAGACTCAGGAATTTCTGGTTTGACTTATCTAAATGGGAAAGTTCTTTAAATATTAAAAGCCACATCTGTTTTCCAAGCTCATTTCCTGCTGGTCAGATTTCTTCTATCAAATATAAATCTTTCCTCTGTGCTCCCAGGAGTTCAGAGTCCTTGCATGATGTGTGTTTGTGAACTGAATTGGTTGTTCCTGGCATGGGAGAAATTCTTTTCTTTGACAGGCAAGGGGAAATCTAGTCGAACCCTACTGAAGTCAATGGGGCTACTGCAGTGAAATGAAAAACGAAGTTGGATCCATACATTGTTGCTTTGCCAATTTATTACTTTTATATTTTTTATTTGTTTCTTTGTATACCCAGTTATTTTATAACCTTTAAAACAGTGAGCCTCTTCAGAGCATGAAACATCACTTTCTTATACTTGATGGGATTAATGTTCTATAGTTGCACAGAATTATACTGAATTACCTATCCTGTTACGTAAAATAAAAAGATACACTGCCCCCATTCTCTAAGATTTTGTTTTCCTTCCCATCTTGTTCTTTTTGTATATAAATGCCAGAATATAATTCAAAATGGAAGACGATTCATATCATTTGTGTATATCTGAGATGTTCATTCCTGCATGTATAAATGCAAGAGAAAATCAATCTTCCAGTTATATTGCAACCAAACTATATATGCCTAGTGAAATCAAGGGTAAGAATAGGTTTGAGAAAGACAAAATGAAGAGGTGGGGAAGCAAAAGTCTTCTGACAGAAGTTAAGTGACTAGCAGAGTATCTCTTTACATGGTGATAGGGGAAAACATGTAATAAATCTAGTCTGTTCTGTGTTTTCCTACAAAGCAACCACTGAGTAGGGAAGAACTCTTACTAGAAGGTAAGGCTGAGCCCAGAGAGTTCCTGCTACTCAAAATTTAAAACTGGAAACTGAAAAAATAGCAGCCTATTGTATTTAACAAATTAGTAGTAAAGACAAGGTTCAGTCTTTTCATGTAACAGATACCTTGGGATGTTTTTTGTGACCTGCACAGGAACAAAGAAAGTCTGGAAAATCTACTGTATTTCATAACCTTTCACTCTCTTGATAAAGAAAGAAGGTGCAAAAGAATAGAGTACTTTTAATTTCCTTAGTATTTTCCAATTTTAGGCCAAAACTGGCATCATTCTTCAAGTATTCTTAATTTTTAACACAAAAAATGATCTCGATTTGAGTATTAAGAAGACTAATTTATTACAACTGTTCACATTTTCCCATCTTTTATCATCAGAAATAGTAATGCTGCTTCTCATATTCCCATGCCATTGAAGACCTAGGTAGGTCTATAACATCACTCTCCTTATAGCAGACCATGTCTGGCTGTACTCTAACCTACAACACGTTTCTGCATGTTATTAAAAGCTATGATTTTATCTCACTGTAAAATCTGAACAAAACCAAAACAGACTGCTAGCAAAACCTGTTCATCAATAATAGTAGCTGCATCATATTTTACATGGTACGGTTTATATCTTCTTTGACAAATGTGAAAGATTTTGCACCGGTCCAAGTAAACCAGGATTTCCAAATATTATATAATATGAATCTATTAAAATTCTTTTTTTCTGGTCCATGCCTTAGCCATCTTTCACATGTATAGTAAAATATTGGTACCCTTCTTCTCTCTACAGTATGGAAACATAGGTACCACTATAAATTAATCCTGTCAAGGGGGAGACATGAGCAAACCTCTTGAAATTCACAACATAAACAACAAAAAAACCCCAAAGAATAACAAAAAACTGGACAGCGTATTTTTTTTTAACCTTGGAACTCCTATGTTTTTACTGAGCAAAAAACTTCAAAGGGGATTATTCACTTTAAAAGAATCTCTTTCTCATAGCTGTGTAATAAGGGAGCCCTTATTCTTTCAACACAAAGAGCTCTCCCCGCTCTCATTTTCACATTGACGCATCTGGATCTGTCAGAATTGCCTACTGGTAAATTGATAGCATTCGTACCATAAACTGATATTCCGACTATATAGAAAATAACTGTTACGTACAGATTTCACTAGATGCAAGTGTGAGAACATGAGTTAGCAGGAAGAGCTATGGGTGTAGCAGGAAAAGATGAAACAGTTGATGTGAAGCTTTTCTTATCTTATGATGTGCCATTTTCTGAGTTGTTTTTCCTGCTGTACAATACCCCCTGCAAACACATACAGCGTCTTTATCTTACTTGGCCACAAGTTGTATTTTTTTATCCTTCACAACCGGTGGAAAAACCAATTGATTAACACATTTGTTTTAAAAGGTGCTAATTCCTAATGGTACTGTAAGTTAAGACAGAATTCAGTGCAATGTGTAATTCATACCACTTCCCAGGGCTTTCTTTGGGAGAATACTTTTAAGGCATGCCTGTTTTCCTCCTCCTTTTTTCGGCATCATGATTACATCAAACACTCACACACACAGAGAAATATGTCATTTTCAATGACCATAAAGGAAAGATTAACAGAAAAAATGCAAAAATGATTATATTATTAATTTAAGATTTTTGATTTCCCAAACAAATTTGAGTATACAACATAAATCGGATAAATGCTTGACTTTATGGTTTCTGCTGCAAGGTCTGTTATTTTATTCAAAATGGAGAGAATGAACAGAGAAGAGAAAATTATATATACAAGTTTTCTTTTCATAGGTAAAGATTAAGGAAACCCTTTGATAAGTTTGAGAAAAGACAAAGAGCTGTTTCCTGTTAGATCTGTGAATTGTATCTGTTAGGAACAAATGTTGCGTTTACTAAAATATTTCTGGGGTTTCAAGATGTTTTCCTTTGATATTTTGTTGTTTGTTTGGTTTTTTTTAAATCCTGTGCTACTTTTCTTTTTACCCCTTAGATTTTTGGGTTCCAGCTACCAAATTCAAAAGGCAGCATTTAGCAATGGCATATTTGATAATCACAAAAGAAAGGTTAAAGGCATGATGACAGAAAAGTGCTGAAATACCTCAAATTTGCTGAACTTACTTCAGTTCATGATCTAAGGAGGTCTATAAGATATAGCTGTTCTGCTCTCGCTAATCTTGTACTGGCTCATTCTCAACAGCTACTCACCCAGCACATCTCACAGGAACTGAAGAGCTAATCCTTAATCCTTTAAAATAATAATAAAAAAATATTTAAAAAAAAGAAAAGAGAGAGAGGGAGAAAGAATACCAAGCTTCAGAAGGCTTAACATAACTTTCACTAGGTTAAGGATTTTGTTAGGTTGATTTCAAAAAGATTATGACAGTTTCCTAAACAGTGTAGATATATAAAAACTGACAGGAAATTATGAATTAAATCCTATTCTTGCTGAAAGCAGAAGAAACATCTCTACTGACTAACTCAGTGAGAAACCTTACAGTTGTCTCAATGTTTTCTGACAAAAAAACTGTCATTCCATATAGTGCAAACTTCTTTGTAGGTGAACTGAGGAAATGTGCATTCAGTATCAACCTAATAAGAGAAAATAAAACATCCTATGCCTCAGAGTAGGTAGGTGTTTCAGTTCAGGTTTCACATATCTCTAAGAAATAAGAATAATAACTGTATTTTTTCTTTGTGTCACTTGAAAAAAAGAAATCTCTCCAACAAGCATGCTGCGTGGTTGTGTTTCTTGTATGAAACTGAGATAAGGAGGAAACTGCAATTGTAGGTGATCTGCATTTGAATTTAAGACATTCTGTGATTGAGAATAACTGAAACAACAATAAAGTGATTTATTGTCTACATTCACTTACCTACTGAATTCAAGTGTTAAAATCTTCGTGGCATCTTTTGTGAGGTAACGAGATAGGAACCTTTCAGTGGCTGAGATGGGTTTGCCTGGGGATTTAATTTAAGAATCATGTAAAGTTGGATTTAGTTTTTAAACAAAAACTTGGCAGATATTTCATTGTTCTTGTTCTGCAATACTGTCAGATTTTTTTTATAACAAAGGATTTAGCTCTGCTGACTGGCATTGGCTGAGGACCACTTCAAACTAAAAAAATGTGTAAAGAGGATAGATTTTGCAAAAAGATCTATAAGGTTTCTATTGGTACAATAAGATGTCAAGGACTAATCTATTCAGGTAACTTTGCTGTTCTTCCACACAGCAGAAGCAAGGAAAGGTCTATGAGAGTAAAGTGTTTTGAAAAAGACCACTCTGTAGTCTTGTTTTGGAGCATAATAGGCCTAATACAAAATCTGTCTGGTGGAAATTCTTGCTGAAGCCACTTAAAAGCCCACTGCCTTCTGTCTGCTCTTTCTTTCTGTGCATCCTGGCATCCTGGACAGAGATTTCAGTGCCATCTGAACATCTTAGCCTTTGCAGCAAGCCCAGAAGCAGTGGGCAAAAACTGTGTCAGTTGTAGTCAGAACTGGAGCCTGTGAAATGATTTGGATGCACGGTTTCCCTTTTTCCAGTCACTGGGGACTTCACCCGACTGCCATGACTTTTCCAATATCATGGAGAGTGGCTTGGCAACTACATCAGCCAGATCCCTCAGGACTCTGGGATGCATCTCGTCAGGTCCCATCAACTTCTGTATGTTCATGTTTCTCAGGTGGTCACAAACCTGATCTCTTACAGCGGGAGGGACTTTGCTCCCCAAGTCCCTGCCTGGTGGTCCATCCACTCGAGAAGTGTGGGAAGAGAGGTTGCCAGTGAAGACTGAGGCAAAAAAGTTGTTGAGTACCTCAGCCTTCTCCTTGTCCATCGTTACCAGTTTTCTAGTCATGTTCGTCAGGGGGGTACACTTTCTTTGACCTTCCTTTTCTGGCTGACATACCTGTAGATGCCCTTCTTGTTATTTTTTATGTCCCTTGCCAAGTTCAGCTCCAGCTGCACCTTGGCCTTCCTCACTCATCCCTACACAACTGGGCAGTGTCCCTATACTCTTTCCAGGATACCTGTCCCTGCTTCCACTGCCTGTGCATTTCCTTCTTGTTCTTTAGTTCAACCAGCAGGTCTCACCTCAGCCATGATGGTCTCTTGCCTTCCTTGGCTGATTTCTTACACCTGGGGATCTAAAGCTCTTGCACTGTGTGGAAAGCGTCCTTAAAGATCTGTCAGCATCCTTAAAGCAATCTTAAAGATCTGGCACTACAGAAGAAATACAGATTTTACTGAAAGATCTTATGAATTTTGCTTTTCTCACGGTTTCACGCCTTATTTATAATTACCATATCTCCTAGCGAATGCTGTAATATTTTTATGTACAACCAGGGAGATATTAAGATAAATTTTCCACCTTCATGAGCAGAGTTCTATGTGTGCTTCACATAATAAATAACAAGTGAATAGTCCTTGGATAAAGGCGTATTTTTAATTGTGATTTAAAAAATTTCAATGAAAAAAAAAAGAAAGCAAATCAACAACATGTAACTGTTTTCATCCATGTTTCAAAAAAAGTAGGGTTAGTAAGTCCAGGTAGTTGACATCAAGTTCAATTAACTTAAAATTACGGAATTTTCAGAGTTGGAAGGGACCTCTAGAGATCATCTAGTCCAACTCCACTGCTGACGCAGGAATGCCTACAGCACATTATTCAGGACTGCATCCAGGTGGGTCTTGAAAATCTCCAGAGAAGGGGACTCCACAACCTCCCTGGGCAGCCTGTGCCAGTGCTCTGTCACCCTCACGGTAAACAAGTTTTTTCTTATGTTTGAATGGAACTTCCTGTGTTCCAACTTGTGCCCGTTGCCCCTCGTCCTGTCACTGGGAACCACTGATAAGAGTCTGCCTCCATCCTCCTTCAACCCACCCTTTAGATTCTTACAAGCAAGAATGAAGTCTCTCCTCAGCCTTCTCTTCTCCAGGCTAAAGAGTCCCAGCTCTCTCCGCCTTTCCTCATAAGGGGGGTGCTCCAATCTCCCAATCATCTTTGTTGCCCTACGCTGGAGTCTCTCCAGTAGTTCCCTGTCCCGCTTGAGCTGGGGAGCCCAGACCTGGACACAGTATTCCAGTTGTGGCCTCACCAGTGCAGAGGAGAGGAGGAGAATGACCTCCCTCAACCTACTGGCCACACTCTTCCCTATGCAGCCCAGGATTCCGTTGGCCTTCCTGGCCACAAGGGCACATTGCTGGCTCATGGAGAATTTCCTATCTACCACGACCCCCAGATCCTTCTCCTCAGAACTCCTTTCCAGCAGGTCCACCCCTAGCCTATATTGGTGCCTAGCATTCTTCCTCCCCAGGTGCAGGACCCCACACTTGCTCTTGTGGAACCTCAGTAGGTTCTTCTCTGCCCAGCACTCCAGCCTGCCCAGGTCACGCTGGATGGCAGCGCGGCCCTCTGGAGTGTCAGCCACCCCTCCCAGTTTGGTATCATCAGCGAACTTGCTGAGGATACACTCTGTCCCCTCATCCAGGTCATTGATGAATAAAATGTTAAGTTAATTCCTAGTTATTAAAGTTGAATCTCTATGGACAGACTAAGAGCCCTTATGTGTGATAAAAATCCCATGCACCTACTTTTGGGTCAGCTTCAGAAGAAACAGATAAGAAGCAGATAAGAAGCATAAAAAGCAAAGTCTATGCAAGCAAAAATAAATATTTATGAGGCTCTCAGAAATTTATGTTAAGAAAAATGGTAAAAATTTTATTGCAATGGAACGAACCTAAATAGTGAGAGATCAAGTTAGGCTTTCTGCTTCCTCTGCTCAAAAAACTTTATGACTCTATGCATCATTGTCCTTTGTTGTTACAAACAGTTGTGTATAGTGTCATTGCCTTCACACATGACACAGCACAGGGAATATTAACACTGATGGGAAGGGAATACAAAAATATGTGTGGGATATGAAACAATCGTTGTTGCAGACATGAAAAACATCCACATTGCTCTTAGATAGGAAAGATAAAGTCACTATTGTAATAACAGTGGGGATTTTGAAAATTGATTTTTAAAGCGCCTTTCACATTTATATATGAGGAAGAGTAAGTATTCTAGGAATACTGAATACTAATAAAACCTTAATCTTTTTTAATGTTAAGATTCAATGGTGTTTGTAGTAGCTTGAAGATGATCATTCTTCAATTATACTGTTGTAGCCATGGTATGGAACATTAGTAAATTCAGAAAACAATTTTTTATTTTATTCTTTCTAGGTAAAAACCAAAACAACAATAAACAAACCTAAAACAACATTATCATCTAGTAATTAAATGGTGACAGTATTCCCAAAGGTACACAGTTCTTCTAGCTACAGGATTTCTGCCAAGAATTCCTTGGAAGTCTTACATAGCTTGATAGGTGTTGTTTGCCAAGCTGATGTGATTTTTCTCTCACTGAACCTGTTTCATTAATTTAATGTGTGAGAAATAAATATTTGCTGTGCAATTAACTGAAGATTATTATGGTCTAATGGAACTTTCCCATTCAAACAGATGCTCGGCCCTTTAGATGCATAAAAAGCACATCAGCACTTGGTAAATAAAATGAAGCTGTGGGGAAAATGTTGTTAAAGACATTTAATTGGTGAACAAAATTCATGCGCATGTAATAGCTTTGGATTTGCTTAATTGAAGTAGCGAAGAAAAAATTACAGTTACTATGTGTGCAGAGATGATGTTTGCTAAAGGTGTAGAAATTATGTTGAAGGTATAGCCAGTAAAACTAACAATCTTTTTTTAACAAAAATGCATGCCCTTGTCCTCAGTCTCATATATTTACCTTATATATACAATATTTTATAAAACTGATTATGTCACTGTTTGTTCTGATAAAATGAGAAATGAGAAAAAGAGACAGAAAACAATGGGCTGAAAATTATAGTACTCAATAGCCAAGACAGTTTTTGTCTACGCTATAGCAAAAGAAACAGGTACATACATTGTGTTATCTCGACTGCAAACTGCTGGAAAGGAAAGTTGGACCTCTTGCTTCTATACACTTAACCAATTCCCAAGTGAGGGATTTGATCTAACAGTACTTTTGGTGACAGTACAATACAAAGGCCATAGTTCCAAAGTTATAATCTCTTCAACTAACATAAGTAAGTAAATTAGTTAGTTAGTTAGTTAGTTAGTTAGTTAGTTAGTTAGTTAGTTAGTAAGTAACTAAGGGGAAGCCCTGGATGGTAGCAGCTCCTAACACTGCATTTCAGAAACAGCACATTCGTAACAAGACAAATGCAGTGTACTCAAAGTCAAAATGTACAAATAAAACTGAGAAAATACAGAAACTGTGAAAATATCAAGCAGATAAACTATAATTAATTCTATCTCTGGTATACATGGAAATGTTCGGTCTACAGCAAGGTGTTATAGACATTCACTTAGTTCACCTCTTTTAAATTCTCTGTGCACTGTTTTATATTTTACATTCATGTTTGCACAACTGCTACAAGACTTCCTACAGTACAAGCTCTTCTCTCTGTAGAAGCTAGCAGAGGTAGTTATGCTCAGTGTTGATAACCAAGGAGGAACTGTACATCCCATTCAAGCAAAATAAAGCTAGAACAAAGGTAGCATTGAATCTTCATAAATATTTCTCCTGCAATAGTATGGAACACTTAAAACACAAATGTAAGTCTAAATATATATATATAAATCCAAATCTATATCTATATAGATAAATAGATATACATAATACATGGGTCAAAAGGAATATGTTTTGGAATACCTTATTTCTGAAACCTCTCCAAATGTCACTATCTTTTTTTAATGCCAGCCATCAGTACAGGAAGTTCCTTGGAAGTCTCTAGATCCAAGAGCAGATTTTCCTTACCATAGAAAGAAAGTTCGAACAACTTAGTACAATGCAGTCAGAAACAAGATACAAAAGTACCTACTCCATAATTCTTGAGAATTGCTTTTGTGTGGAGACTCACTTGTTGGTGCTGTGAGACAAGTTAAAATGCCAAACTACTTTAAAATATCAAACTGAGTAACAAATAGTCTTTGAACCTTGTTCTTAAGGTTCAAGCTGCGACACAATTTTAAAATATTGATTATATTACCGATGTTCTTTAATATAACTATGAAACTAAATTTAAACCAAATGCATTAAGAGAACATTCTGACTGCAAAGGTCAGCATTCAAAAACAAAGAAATAACAAAATTTGTGATAGCTAGTGCACTGTAAACTGGAGAAAGAAATTATATTTATGTTCATTCTCACTGCTCAATAAGCAAACTGCTTTCTCATCAATTCTGCAGAGACCATCTCATGTGCTGAAGGCCCAATGGCTGAAAAAAACATGTGTGCTAATTTAGTGAGATCTATAGGTTTCAGAAAGCTTAACCAAATTTTTCTGTTTTGTGAACAAATGCTAACTCAGAAAAAGGCACAGATCTGTATTCTTGAAGGGATCTAGAAAGAGAGAAAATATCTATACCTTATGAAGTCTGGGTCTTTTAAATGATAGATTAGGTTTGTTCTGAGAAGTACCTAATGCAGAAATGGCAAATGTGAACACACTTAGAGAAGAAAGTATAAAGACAGATGAAGAATATTAGTCAGGTGAATGGAGCAGTAGCAGGAAAAGAGGCTCACTATATGGCTTTGTAATGTTAGAAATGATGTTCAACACAGCTTAGTTGTCACGTGCCTTTTCCACAGTCCAACACATTGCCAGCCACGGGTGATTCCTCCAGAAGTCTCTTTAAACTGTGGTATAGAACACATTAAAATGAGAACATTGTGTCCATAGGTAGTTCCCAAATACTTCCAATATGTAATCTCACAGCACAGGCAAGGAAATTTAAACAGAAAATTATTAGGTCTGGATCTCAACATCAGAGGTGACATCATTTGTAAGGTGATTTACAGATGCTAGTTTTCCTCCCTTTGGTAATATTTGGTAATATTTCAGGAAGACAGTTTCCAGTCCTAAGTGCTTATCAACCTTTGCTCTTGGTGCTTTTTCAGTGTGGCTTTGCTGCTTACATGGCATTTTAGACAACATGCATGCCTCAGTGTGAGTGTCCAGAGCTTCCTGGTGAGCAGCTCCAAAAGAGCATTTCGTTTTCCGGCATTAACCTTCTCTAATCTCAGCCCTGAGCTGAGGTCAGCTGCAGGACCAAGGCTGGCTTTCAGCTATGCTGAAAGTTCTCAGGAGAAAGGCTTCTGGCAGAGTTACCCTGTGAAAGGTGACAGAAGAGTGACACCTGCCTCAAAACAAAATATTATGGTGAGTGATCTTCCAGACCTAAAGCTGGGTAATGACAACCCTTTTGGGCACATTCAGTTTTGCTGATGTTTCTGAAACAAGTCAAGATCACAGCACTAGACCTGATCACAGGATAAGGTCCAGCAGTGAGCAGGAAAGCTGTTGATTCCTGGGTTACATCTCTATGAAGACACACAAGAACACACACACGGCTTCACCCCGACATTAAACCAAAGCAGTAACGTCTCTTTGTAGCTTCTCCACAATCAGAATCTCACCCTGAAGCAACTTGCAGAGCAAACAGCAATCTCACAGCAAAGCTACATTGCAAATGATGCAGCAGAAGTGCAAGGGTGTGCAGAGCTTAGAGGGCACCTGCGTCTGAAACGGTTCTTGCTAAAAAGGAGAAATGAGGGATACTATAATATTTGCCACAAAATATTACAGTTTATAAGTGATAACCAAATGTTTTCACTGATAAAAGGGCTATTAGATAAAGTGGAGCAGATAGTATATTGATGTTAGGAAATATAACGTGATTCCCCTTGAAATAGTATCCTGCCACATTGACACAATGCAAGCTTTTGTGGTATTGCCCATTATGATGAAGTACCCACAAAACCAATGTTCCATCTTAAGAAAAGAGAAATTCTTCTCTGCAACTTTTTAAGAGAGCCCGTCCTGCCAACTGTAAAAACAGTCAGCCTAGCTGAAGGATTAAAGGAAGGCCATCTCATTTAGGGCCCCATGAGTGTCATGTGGTTTCTTTGGTTAGCACTCTTTATTTTGAGAGTTTCACAGACAGGTCTGTTTGCTTTCTGTTTACATTTGTCGCCATTGGGAACTATGTACCTCTCATATCTTAACTGGTACTAGTAATGAAACAACATAGCTGGGGGCAAGCTGCCAACTGAATGAGGCAGGAACAGCCTGTGTTAGAAAACGTTAGGGCTGTTGCAGTGATGATCAAGAAGAAAAGAAATATTAAAATAAAAAGCAGTAAAAAAACCCTGACAATCGTTCATAACCATTGACAATAATATTACACCAAGACAGGTAATGGACAGAGAGTAAAGGGATGAACTGAAATTACAGCTAGCTTAGATCACTTCAAAAGGAAGCATTTTGGAAATTTTTTACCACCTGCAGAGTAGCTCTGGCAAGTCACGCTCAGAAAACTGCATCCCTTGGCCAGTCTGGTGGACCCTCTCCTTGCACTGAAAAGGAAAAGCTTGTCTTAAGACATATCAAATCTTGACCATTTAACCCCACCTTTCTAGCTCTCAAAGTCAAATCACAGATCTCTAATGAAAAATACAACTACGCATCTAACAATATTTGAGAAGCTTGTTAACACTTTTCCAATTTCACCACAGCACAGAAAGATGGAAAACATAAAAAGACACTTTAAAACATAAATCTTCCCCTAAATACACTGCACAGGCATATGACATAGACATATGAAATTAAACCTGCTACTTCTTTCTTCAGCAGTGGGCCCTGATAATTTCATAATGTCCTGTCAATCCTCCATCATGCATAACATACTTTACACTTTCCTCATGTCACTTCTTCTCCTTCTCCTCCTTCCCCTTCTCCTTCTCCTTCTCCTTCTCCTTCTCCTTCTCCTTCTCCTTCTCCTTCTCCTTCTCCTTCTCCTCCTCCTTCTCCTTCTCCTCCTCCTTCTCCTTCTCCTCCTTATTCTTTCCTAACATTTTTCTTCCCTTTCCCTCCCCCTCTCTGCCTCTGCCTCTGTCTTCCATCCCTTTTCTTCTCCCTCTTCTTCTCCCTCTCCCTTTACCTTTACCTCCACAGACAAACAAACTTTGGAAAGGCAAGATCACACAGAAACAGTAGAGTAGGAATATATCATATAGAAATAATTTTTCACACTTTAATCAAGCTTCCACTTTTTCAGTGTATATACATTTGCAATGACCTCTAAAATTAAAGAATCTCAGGGAACAAGTCCCTGTTAACATTAAGGGAGAAACACAATCATGAAGCGGGGGCTATGTTCAAGGGTTGTATTTGACATTCAGTAGTCACTAAATCCACTTAGATTTAGTATGCCTCTGAACTAATTTTTTTACATGAAAATCATGTCTTGGTGACACTTCAACATACCTCCCATCAAATAATACTGAGGCTCATACTATTTGACTAGAAATCATGAGTCTCATCTTGAGACCAGCTGGAGTCTGTCAATCTGCTGAAGATTTTTGAGCATACACTTAAAGCAAATAATTATGAACAGTATCTGCTACTTGACTTTAAAATGGATAAACCACACAGGAAGACAATTGGGCCACTTACTTGAAGTTTATCATCTTATATTTTCATTAAAAGGCCCTTCCATACTAAACTAACAGCAACAACAAAACTTAAATAAGCTTTGTTGCATGTCAGCAAATCTGCACGAATAGAGACAGATGCTGTTCTGACCTCTACTTACTAGGACCTGACAGATGGTTTGATACCATCTGCCACCCTTTAGGGATGTCACCTGAGAGTGATGTTACCGATGCATCACGATGGCCGATTGCTGCCATTTACACAATACTTATAGTTCAGCAAATGGAGGCAGAACTTGAATGAAAAAAGCATTCTGCTACTACACTGCTGCAGGAAACTTGGCTCCTAACCTGACTGGCTATATAAAGTCAAAAGTTCTAATATTTCTCATGTGAATAGAATATTTAATTCAAGTCTCAAAGACAAAAATGAAACTGTTTCATTTATCACCACAGTGATAAATAAAAGTACTATGGACTCACAGCTATCAACTGAAGACTTTTAAGAATTTCCTGTCACTCCTGTTATAAATAACTTAGGAAAAGTACCAACCTTTTTCCTTATCTTCAGTTCTCTGTCTTGCAGCATGGATATCTATTTTTTTTTTAGTGTTTCCACTTTACTGTTCTAAGTAATTGGACATTTCTTAAATACAGTCCCTGCAGCACTCAGGAATACTCTTTTGGGAGCTTAATCATTACAATTTAACTGTAATGTTAACAGTTTTAAACTTCCCAGTCTTATACTTGTTAATTTAACAGTCTCCTCCCATCCCACAAAAAAAGAAACTGAGAAACTGCCAGTTTTAAATAGATAATAGGCTTCATGATAGTGTCAGGTCTGTTAAGAGTGCAGCCTTTTGGGAAAAGCCAGACTTAGCCTGTCTTCCCCTGACTAGCTGTACAACTTAGCTCCAGCAGAGACTACCCATGATCTTCAGATGCCATCAGAACACTGAAAAGACAACACATCAAGAGAGAGAAAAAGTTGTTCACTTTTGCAGTGTATAAGTAAATAATAGGGCGCAGTTGCTGGTCTGAAAACCTTAGAAATCTACTGAATGAAAATAACAAAAAAAATTATTATTCCTCCAACTTTACAAAAGTTAAATTGAGACTCAAAAGTTTAAATGGTTTAGTAAACGTTACGTATCAATTTGTTCCTTAGTTACTTGCTTATGTTGAAATGTCCCTATATATATTCTACAGATAATTATCCACATTTCTACAACATAAATCCGATTAAAGCAACCGAATAAAAATACATGTTTTAAAAAGTATATGCCTGCAGATCTAGTTCTGATGATGTAAGAGACCAGAATATGAGAACTATGTGCAATTCCATTATTCTTCCCACATTCAACTGCTCAAACAGGACACAATGATCCTATACAAAATATAAAATGGAATTGAAATAGCGGAAAAAGAGGAGGGAAACATAACTGAAAGATTGTTTACATTTATCTTTCCCAGCCTCTTCAATCATCCCTCACATGATTACCTTACTTGCTGTTGAATGGGTCAGCTGCTTTCCATTACTAAACGCTGTTGAAGAGAAGGTTAATAATGGCCAAACTTCCTTTTCAAAAGCAGGATTTGCAAACATCAGAAGAATCTGTGTCTTACCTTCTGAAGCACAAAGGGAAAAGCTGATGCTGTCAGTGATTTCCTACTAGTGGAAAATGTATGTGTCTATCATCACAGATAGAACAGAGACATCCCACAACAGACATGTAAAATCAAAGCATTACTTTTTCCTTTCAGGTTCACCCCTTTAGGACTACAGTGTGGCTTGCCTTAAAGGCTCAAAAGTTGTATAAAATCTTGCCTTCTCTACAACAAACCGATATCACATAACAGAGAACTGGGCCTTCAAATTTCTGATGGATGGAAATATTAGAGAACGGAAAGAAATAGGATGGTTTCCTTTTTGTTTAGTTTCATTGCCATAAGCACACAATACACTCTGATAACCAGAGCAGACACCTGCAGGCATTCTAAAGATGCCCCTACTTCAAACAACAAATACTGTTCAGAATGGTTAGTAACGCTGAGAGTTTTATGGAGATAGAAAATGACTTTGTTTTGCCTTGCTTTCGGCATTTTTATTTTTTTAAGAGTGAAAAACATTTCTTGGCTCATGTGGTTCCAAATTTAGCTTTAGTTAGCTAGAACAGGGAGTTGTGTATGGCCAGATCTTCAGTTACAGTAAAGCAAAGCACTTTCAGACTGAAACCCAGAGCCCCACTCCCTCTGTTCCGCTGCAGACCTTCCAGCATCCGCCTCTTGTAACACGTGTCTTGCAGCACCTTCCATTTCGCTGGCTGTGTTACTGAATGAAAGTTGCGGTGGGGGCTTGTGGTGGGTGCTTGTGCTGAACTCAGTCACATCGGTCTATGCTGCTCTCAGATTGCGTGGGGCCCTCCGGGGGATTCATTTACACAGAAAGAGACTTAATTTGGAAAGACCATGTAGCGTTAAAAATGGAATAGTCAAGCCACGATTCTTGGCTTTCAACAGTCATTCAGGACCTAAGCAAGCTCAGCAGGATTTTTATAAGCTCTCTCTTTGACTCATAGTCTTAAACTTTGCCTTTATTACACTTTAGGTAACTACATGATATTTGTGATATTGAGCCTAATTGCATATTAAACATTTACTCAGACTGAAAACTGTTTACATAGGAAATTTCCAGAGACTGAAAAAGAATTGGGAGGAAGGAAAACTGTTGCCACAACCAAAACAGATAAAATGATTTAAAAAAAGGCAACACTTTACAAAAATGCAAGAAGTCTGACAGCTCCCTGGATATTTTGTGTTTGCAGGAGGATTGGATTAAATGTTATATTAAAGGAAAATATTACATGGGCCAATGTAATATTTCCCTATGGATCTTACGGTATTGCTTCTAATGGTACTGCTCTTTGGAGTACACTTTATGTATTTATTTTTTTTAATTTCAGTTTTAAAATTAAAGGGGAAAAAAACCCACTAAACTAGCAGTAGAAAGCATTAATTTTTCTGTGTTTTTCTCTAGCCTTTAAAAAAAAAAACACACAAGAAAGCAAATTAAAAAGAGGAAGTTTTATCTCTCCAGTCACTATTGGTGCTTTATCACACAGCATTTTCACTGTTTCATTTTGACAGTGTAACATATAAAACATTTGCTGATTAAAGTAAGAACCAACTCTTTTGCAGTTTAATCTCATATGTGTATCAGAATCTGAATTACCACTTTTGCTAGCCCATCTGTTTCCCTGATTGTTGCTGGCTTCTCCGCAGGGATAGAAAACGTAATTTAGTTGCTTCATTATTAACACCTGTGATTTTTGCTGGCTGAGAACAAATATGGTCCGTTTGTGAAAAAGCTATACTAGCTTTCAGGTGCTTGCTCTTAGAAGGTCATTTAATGCTGGGCAAGGTTGCTGTCACTGGAAACTTTTGGTAAATTTATTAAAGGAAAAGGCAAAGGCTGGCTATGATAATATAAGCTTCCAAATATCACCCTACCAATATAATCGAATTCTGGCTTAAGTTTTTCTCCATCATCCAAGGTGGAGGTTTTTTGGATTTGGGTTTGGTTTGTGGGGTTTTTTTCCAATTTATGGATCGATTGATTGTCTCAAGGGAATTAGTAAAAAATTAATGGCATGAGCTCCACATTCCAGATATTTGGACAGCATCTGAAGTTTTACGCTGAGAGAAATACAGTGCCTTGAGGGCACTCATTAAAGTAATTTTTTAAAAACTCATTTCACATTTTTAATGGTAGAATCTGGAGCTCCAAATTCTCAAAAGCAAGCCATTTTTCTTCTTTATTTCCTTATAATAAACAAAGCATATTTTCTTCATCAGCTCAACAGACCTGAAAGGAGAAAAAACCTCTATGAATTACAAGGAGCCTCAGGCAAAAAAGAAATGTGGTTATTTATTCAAATGTTAGAATTACGTTTTGGGATCTCCATCAAATAGAAGATAATTTCTGACAATCTAGATTACTGATTTACAGATAAATGACAATACAGGATCAAAATAATATTAGCTTCACAATTAATTTTTCATTATCGATTGCAAAGCAATTGTTCGGAATTGGAGCCTTTAATCTCATACAGTAAACCAGTCCTCATGAGGTAATTTCATCTGTGCAACTGTGAAGAACATCAAAGAGTCTTACAGGAAACATTCTGTCTGGAAGCTGTAGGTTGGGGACCACTAATCTAAAGATATGTAAATACATTTGTCTTTTTGCATTTATCTTTAGGATGCTCTTCCTCTTTTTCATTTTCACTATAACATTTCTTTCCTCTACCTCTCCTCATTGAGTTTTCTGTTTCCATGCATGAAATATAGTTTCTGTAGAGATAAAAGTCCAGGGCTTGATAACCAAGTGGTAGAATGTCTAATTATTGTGATAACGTGAGTGGGATTTGAAGGGCATTAACACAGTGCTTTCTAAGTAGGAGGGATTGTCTTGTTCAGTACTAGTCCACCAACACTGGCTTAAGTGCTAGAGAAACTACCTATACTTTAAGGAACAGTCGTATTTCAGACTTATATCCTGCACCTCAAGATGTTTATGAGGTTAACTGCAAAAAAAGAAAAAAAAAAAGAAAAAAAGAAAAAGTAAGTAAGATTTTTGTTCATTGCTAGGTAACAAAATTAATACTTTCTTGAAAAGGGGGAAGTTACCAGATTCTGTCAAAGAAAATGCTCCAAAGAGAGTGAATATGTTTCAAGTTGAAACTAATGTACAGTGTAGAAAGACTTCATTGTTTTTTCACTCTTCCTGCCAACAGATGAAGAACATTTACGTTAGGCTTGATAAGTGTGTCGCTTACTTTTGATATGAGAAAGCACAAAGACCTGTTGACTTGGCAGTGAAGAGAACTACTGCTGAAAAGTTTTCATTTTTTCTGTTGGACATTTCAAAGGATAGTTGCCATAAAAAAAATCTTTTGTATCTCATGTAAGGATTGTCTTATACCTGGCTTAGACTTTTCTCTGGCCAGCCAGACTGTGAAGTGTAGGAGCATCTACTCCAGAGTTTTCACTGTGGTGGTAGCATTCAGGAGACTGAGAGACTCTTACAATGGCTATTGCACTCTTAACAAATGAAAAGGTAACAGCTGGGCAGCTGAAGCTCAGTCCAAATAAATTCACAATATAATTGTTAGGGTAGATGATTCAAAACATAAGGCAAGGTAAAGATTTCTCTGGGAGTACGTGGTTCCCAGTTTTTTTACAGTCAAGCAGCAGAGATTTCCAGGCACTGTAACATCAGTTTACATCACAGTTATATGGTCATTGTGCAAACAAGATGTGCAAGAAGGCATGGGCTTTTTTCTTCTTCTTCTTTTTCTTTTTCTGTTTAGTTTTCCATGTGATAACATCCTATCATCTGAATATGATAACTCCTATCTAAAGAGATATTCTCATTGGTTTAATGGGACTCTTGCGTTTACAGTTTTGAGATTATCTTACTGCAGGGCACGCTAAATGTAGTTACACTTCAGGCCAGCTTTGAAACCAAAGCCAATATAAAAATCTGTGGCTTCTTTATTGAATTGATTTCTCAGTGGGAATATGTAACATGATAATTTTGTGCTTTGTACTAGCTGCCTTCAGATCTCTGGGTGGAATTTGAAAGTTTGATATTGATCTATAAAGACCAAAAGAGTTTGGTTTCTGCCTATTTGATAAACTGCTTCCCTTCTATGGTACAGCAGTAGACAGTGAAAAGCACAGCAGTAAAATGTCCTCAGTTTAACAGGGTAAATAATATTTCCAGGTCAGAGGTCCACCTTCAATGTGGTCTCCATTGTCAATGCAGAAGAGATCGAAGGGAATGAGCACAGAGAAAGAAAGACAAAAGACTATTTTGACTCCTTAATAGCTTGATTCGTATTGCACTCTGGGGTGTTGTGAAATGAGAAATTTCACCTTGATAAGCTGAGAAAGGACTGCAGCTTTCCATTTCTTATATAAGTTGTATATAACATTGGGAAAAAACATGTTCATTACAGCATTTTTGAGACAGTTCAGAGTTGACTGTGTACATTAAGAATCCTCTGAACACGTGTGAAGGATTGGGATGGGTCTGTGCATGACATCTCAGAGGACCATATATGATTAATGAAACTATGGAATTATCACTTTTGGGTATCTCCAGGATCAGAATGTTGAACTGCTATGTTGGTTTTGGCAGAAATATTTTGATCGATATATCCTGCTAAAATTTAGTGCCACTATCCTTCTTGAGTTGTTTGTTAATGATTTAACTACTATTTTGTATCTCCCTGCATTGGATTCAAGAAAAGAACCCCCAGGAAGAGTGAGTCATCTCAATACGCTGTAGACTCCTATGAGCTGGTCAGCTGAAATGTCTCATGGGCTCCACTGCATATACTGACTGCATTTCCATTGAGTATAGTGGTGGCTCAAACACTCCTTATACGTGTAGATAGCTAAACACTGGTGTTTTAGCATCAAGCTTACTCCACTCCTACTCAGAGAATATGAAGGAAGCCTCCAAAATGTGGAAGTATGCTTCATCATGGAGGAAAAACCAGCTCAGTGTGTAGACATGTCCACGGAGACCAACAGACTGCTAGTAGGTTTCAGATTCACCTGTGTGGAAAGTCTCAAATTCCTCATCTCCAAGTATTCCGATTAAACCAGAAGCCAAGATGCCACCCAGTAATATTCATTAACACACAGTTTTCTCAATTGCACAAGATTTATTTTTTAAATCAAATAAAGCTATTTTCCTCCAATGAGCTTCTTTAAACGGTAATATTATTTGTTTAAACAGTAGTATTAGTTATTAGTAACACACAACAATCCTGGGTCTGATATCAGTTGACTTCATAAACAATTTGCTCTAACTCCAATTTGCAAGCTGCAGATCTACTACTGACGTGCACTGTTGGCATGTCCATCCATACCTGTTATTGAAAGGAACACTGTATAAATTTGGTCTCCAGATTTCAGATGATTAATGGCACCTTTAACTCATAGTACTTAGTAAAGAAATATCTACACGTGTCATAGTTTAAGCCCAGCTGAGAACTGGATCACCCAGCTGCTCGCTCACCCCCCTGGTTTAGATGGGGGAGAGAACAGGAAAATGTAAAAGTGAGAAAAACACCCTCATGGATCAAAATAAAGACAGCTCAATAAGTAAAGCAAAAGCCATACATGCAAGCAAGGCAAAGCAAGGAGTTCCTTCACTGCTTCCCATCAGCAGACAGGTGTTCAGCCACATCTAAGAAAGCAGGGCTCCATCACACATAACAGTTACTTGGAAAGACAAATGCCATAACTCCAAATGTCCCATTCCCCCCTTCCTTCTTCTTCCTCCAGCTTTATATACTAAGCATGACATCACATGGTATGGAATATCCCTTTGGTCAGTTTGGGTTGGCTGTCCCGGCTGTGTCTCCTCCCAGCTTCTTGTGCACCCCCATCCTGCTCGCTGGCAGGGCGGTGTGAAGAGCAGAAAAGGCCTTGACTGCTTAGCAGCAATCAATAACACCAATGTTCTATCACACTATTCCCATCCTAAATCCAAAACATAGCATTACACCACCTGCTAGCAAAAAGTTAACTCCATCCCAGCTGAAACCATGACAACATGGTAAATGTTCTGGTATTGACGGATTTTTCTCTCTCGGCTATAAGAATGAGGAACTGCTAAATAATTAAACTAAGCTTGTAAATTTGGTCAAATGAGACTACGTACTCTTCCCATATTTCAGCTGTGATTTCATCTAGTTTCTATCCTAATTGTGAATGTAGGCTGCCATTAAAGTATTTGCTATTTCCTTCCGAATTTAATTTTTACTCCTATTTTGTTCTGGTTATCATTAGAAAAGATCCTGCAGTGCCTTTAACTTTCTATTAGGCTAAAAGATGCATCGCTATGGAGAAACCCAGCGGGAGTCTACATATTCTGCATTAACTGGGGAACCTGCAGATTTTCTCCGAAGTTTTCAGGAAGAGTCACTGGAAATAAAGCAGCTTTGGAAGTCAGGTAGGTTTTCTCAGTCTGTGCTTTTGTGGCAACGCTCTCACACCTTGTACATCTGATTAGAAAACAGAGAGAAATCCTACAGCCATATGCACTAGTTGGCAACAAATCATGTCCTCCACCACTGGCCAGTGTAGGATCCACTACATCTGTGTCATTCTTTACACATGCTTGTCCCATCCTGCTCAAAGGTCTCCAGCCTTCTCCCAGAAGCTATTCCAGAGATCTGCTGTTCTTTACCATTAGGAAGTTTTTATACTGTTTGCCTGTTTATGATGAATAAACCTAAACAATAAACTGAATGCAAGTTATGCTACTTGCTTAAGACATGCTAAGGAGGTGCCTACTTTAAGCTGTTCTACATTGTAAAGTAGCTGTTTTGGGGTAGTTGTCAAACTGTAAGATGCTGTTTTATTTCACGCAGCCACATCCACCTCCAGTTTTACAGACCTCATAAAATGCTTAATAGCTTCTCATGGACAAATACCTCTAATTAAGGACTGGTGAAGACATACTGCTGTCTGAGATTGTTTGGTTCTTCCCTCATCTCTTGTTGTCCTTTTTCATTGCTTCAGTTGGAAATTGGCACAAAATTTATTTTCTTGTCTCTTGGTGATACCTTTATAGCTTTTCAAAACAGACTGTGTATTTGTTTTCTAAATTCCCTGAAATTATAATTTTTATAGAGCTGATTCTTATTTTCATCTCCATGAGACAGTCTTGAAATAGGTCTACACATCGATCCTCTAATCCTTAAGTATCCCAGATTTTGCACTTCTTTTTAAAAGTTAGAAGGTCATTGTCCAGTTCTTAACTTATCTTAAGTTTCAAACCTTAAAATTCTTCTCTGTCAGCCATTTCGTGCACAGGAAGAATATAAAATATTTAAAGTTTAATATCTCTCCAGTACTAGAGAGTAAAAGTACTTTTTATGCAATGGCAATTTAATAGTTCCTATTCTATGCCATAAAAGAGCATTTTTAGATCTCATCTTATTTAAACTCTTCATTATTTCAAATCTTTCATCGTATTTTCTTGGTCACAAGTTTCACTCGCATAGCGAAGTACGAATGTCATTTGATTTTTCTTCATGAAAGCGTTTATGCCACATGCACATCGCTCCTACGGGGGACAGTTTCTTCTCAAACATCTTTAATAAATAGAAAAAGACTTAAGAACATGCTGATCATTAAGTATGAACGTAAATCTTTTGGTTAGCTGAAACTCAAAGCTCTGGCAAGATTTCAGCTCATTAGCGATTTTCTCTAGTATTTTAGAAAGATAGTATATAGTTTTGCATTGTTTAAAGTTAACACATTAACTTCAAGGCAATTAAAATAGCGATTTTTAATGGCTTAGTTACAATTGTAGGCAAGCCTTTCCATTTGCTGAATACTCAACAAATAAACCAGTGCTTATTTACAGTCTGAAATTCTATTTAGTACAGTTCAGCACTATTGTAATTACATATTATTAAAACCAGATTAAACTTTAGCTGAGCCATATTCATTGGACCAGGATACCAAGATAAACACAGAGTTAGAGTATAAAATAGCTCTATTGCTATCTGATTTATTAAATTAATTTTTAGGAAAAAAAGAACAAAACCACCCACCCTGTTTGTTCTGATACTGAATAGCTACTTAAATGCACACATGGATCCCAGACCAGCTGCATTAAATTACTTATGCTTGTCTTTGATCAGTTTTCTCTGAATCAGTTATTTCCTATTCAAGGCAGTATCTTAAAGTGCTTTTATCACTGTTGTTCAAAACGTTATAGATAAAAACAGAGTGTTATCTGAGGACTTGCTATCTAGAAACAGGAAATTTGAAGAGTTTTGCACTTTTTTTGTTTCTCTCTTCAACCTGATTAGTATCAGCTGAGATGAGTAGGAATCATATCCAATTAGACATTCTTATATCCAGACAGTGGTAAAAATAATTAAATACATCTGTTTATCTGTTGATAAAGAAGGTAACACTTTTTTTTTTTTCCTGAGATGTACCTTTGAATGAATGTGAATTAAGAGAATAGAATTCTTTAAGATGTAGGTGCAAATAATTAAAATTATTAAAGTATGCAATCGGTGATTTAAGATCAGTTTACCAAACATCTCTAAA
Organism: Burhinus oedicnemus; assembly: GCA_008921705.1. Taxonomy (NCBI): domain Eukaryota; kingdom Metazoa; phylum Chordata; class Aves; order Charadriiformes; family Burhinidae; genus Burhinus; species Burhinus oedicnemus. Next base: position 434,257 of record VFFE01007192.1, read on the forward strand.
AGTTATCACTGAGGAGACATCATTAAATAGCATCTACTGGAAAGCTGGAGAGTTTGGTTGTAGCCTTAATGTCATTTAAGGAATGTGTGATATACCTGTACCCCAGAAAGCAGTGATTCTGAAAAGATACATAACTTTTCAAGTAGAAAATCAGCTGACAGTGACCTCCCAGTAGGACTCTGTGGAGGAATATCCTTGATTCTGTAAACAAAACAGAGGGGCAGAAGAGTAGAAATCTGATTTTAACCCTGAATAAAGGGGTTTTAAGGAGTCCAGCTTTGAAGCATACCAGTCATAAGAAACAGAATCAGATACTTTATTCCAGGATGGAGATGTCTTACAGCAGGAGACCTGCATGCATTTTGGTATTTTTAAGAAAAAAAATAATGTCAGGACATTATCCTATATAGTGCATAAATATAATCTTTTGTACTTCCTTTTTTTTTTTTTTTTTAAAAAAAAAAAAAAAGAAGAAAGAGTTGTCTGAGACTTAGTAAGATAACTGTCATTTAGATTGGCTTTTTCATCATTACCTAAGCATGTGCTACATAATAAAGATGTTTTTTGGATATGATACTTGTAATAAACTGAGAATTTTGTTTACTATCCATTTTGTAAGCAGTTTACAACAGGTTCAAAAATCTCATGTCTGAAGTAAAAAGAAGTTTTCTCACATGAAGCTTAACCTTTTAGCCTGAAAAAACAGTGAAAGAAAATGTGATAAAAACAGATGACTATGCTGCCCGATCAATCTTTACTAATCCTTCAAATGAAATCTTATCTGAAAAGCAACTTTTTTTTCTTTTTCAAATACTTAATTTTCTTTCTCTTTGTTTCAGATTTCAAATGCAAAGACTGTATAAGAACAGATAAGACCTGGTGGGGTTGGTTCCTTCTTCTTGGATACACCATCTTTGTCACTGCAGTTATCATAGCTTTCGGTGTAAGTAACGTTTTCAGAAATAAATACTACCAATCTAAAGATGGGTGGCATCTTCTGATGGAAGGAAATGATAAGCAGATTAGCCTGGATGTGCACCTGTAGCAAAGTAAAAAGTCACTCTGTTTTCTGTTAACTAAAGATTTAGAGGTATAACCCTCTGACTGTGAATGTTTTGAGGGCATGGCCATGAAAAAAAACAAAAAACTAAACCACCAAAGAAACAAAAAAGGAAGCTGTGACATATAGAGAAATTATATCTGTTTTTTCCTGAGCTTGCTGACAACTGGGGAGCTATTTTCTACATTGCTGGCTGAACTTTTTATTTTTACCTGGAAACAAAAGGGAATGAGGAAAAAAATCACCTAAATCATTAGCAGTTTGAAACACAACTTGCTCCCTCCATGCTTCTGGGCTCCAGCTCCTAATTTCACAAGCTCTTTTGGACGCACATCAATGTCTGCTCTTCTTTTGTCTTACTCATGTTCTGACCAAACAACCAGTTACGCCAGGGTTTTATGCCCACTCCCACCCGCTAGCTGGTACAGGCCACTGCCTGACATTTACCTGGCCAGCAGTGCAGCACCCTGGCAACTTGAAAACTTGAAAATATTTTGCAAGAGAAGGAGAAAACATTTTTTTGGATACCAAATTGTCTAAGCCCAGGGTGGTTTCTTATGCTTCCCATGATATTTTAAAAATCCTTCACTCTTTCCTAGCTGTGGCTCTGTTCCCTACTTCAGGAAAAACTTCATAATCATTTTAATCAATTACTTTGTATGGAACCAAAACCTAAAAAGCCAGCTATTAATCAATAGTTCTACTTTGATCCTACTTGGGAATAATCTTTATGTAAATTAAACCACTTAAAGTAAATAATCATGAGCTGACTATAGTTGAGCTATGCCATAACTTGATGCAAATGAGCATCACAGTCATTGAAGGCGTGAATGGTGCTACACTCATGCCTAATCCTCAACAGTACAACGTGCTCTGCTTATATTTCCAAGGTCCTTACTTGCAAGTGTAATTTAAAGACTGTTATTTATAGGAGATCTAAAAAATTCCTTGTGGTTCACCAACAATGTCTCTCCTCAAAACCACTGTTGTAGAGTCCCTTGAAAGTTAACAAACACAGGCTAAATTGGACCAAGAGGGAATAGCTACCAAACTTAACAGGCTTAGAGGAAGAAAACTTAGCTCTTGAGGAACCAACACGGTTTTAAAACAATAGCTATTTTAAGTCCAGAAAGACGTATTTTTCAGGTAGCCAAGTCCTGACTGAAAGGCAGGATTTCCTTCACCTTGTCTTCTCTTTCTCAGCTTGTGCAGTTTTAAGGGGCTACTTCAGTGTCACTGAAGCTGGCACAGTGGCAACAGCTCCCTTTCTGCTGATACCGCTGCACAGCCAAGAGCTTCATTATTATATGACTCAGCACCAATGACACGTTACAAGACTTACAGAGACATTTACGGTATCCGATTGCCCTTCTAGGTCAAGTAAGGCTTGGGTTTTGTTTTCTTTAACAACCAGTTGTTAAGTAATGTTACCTCAAAGCCGTATCAAAACCGGAAATGTTAACCCAGTTCAGGCAGTAGGAGACAAGGTAGGTGTATTTTGGGAGACAGTAAACTCGAGCCAGAATGAGATATAAACATTCAAACCTTGCTAAAATATAATAGCAGCAGAAGCCTGCCAGAAGCACTTTCACATCTGAATATGCAAAGTAAGCCAACCTAGTCTTTCCCAAAATGAGTCACCGTGAGCACAATTAGCAAGCAGTGGCAAAACGTTGTGTCTGTTTTATGGAGAAGCTATTAGTGGTCACTCGGGGATTCTCCCCAAAAGAAGACACCCATATCATCCACTCCCCAAAAAATTGTTTGTGCTACGTAAGAATAAAGAATGAATGAAAATGTCTCTCCTCCCATTCGCTTTTTTCTAAAGTAACAGCGCACATACATCTTCAAAGATAGCACTGGGAATTGGAGAAGTGTTAAATGAAATCGCTGGTATACAGTCGGACACACTTTCTGCCTGCTTCTTGAGTAGAATATGAAACAACCTGTAGGGTCTCAGAATTCAGCATATAAGAAGCTAATTCACTGAAATAAATTAACACTGTTTGATATTAGTTCTTACTCTTACTTTAAACCAAAATGTACCGTAATTGTTCTGCTGTATCATAATGGCCCACGTCTGACCATATTCCACTTGTTTATTAAGTTAGAATCAGGTAAGCTATAAAACAATAAATGCAGAGGTATTAGTATCTTAGCTTACATGTCATCCATAACAATTAATAATAATAATAATGAATAGTCTGTGTAGTTAAAGGTGTAGTTAAAATTAGTATTTCCATGTTTCATTTTGACTGTGATATGCATAACAACTTAAAAAAAAAAAAATCAGAATAAATGCTGGATTGCTATCCCAGTAAAGTTAGGAATATGTTCTTCAAATAGATGGGGTATCTAATGGAAACGTTTTTACTGCTTAACAATATATTTTGTGGAATATTGCAACAGATTCACCAGTGCTGTAAAAAATGCAAGAATGAGTCGAGAAATACAGATAGCAGTGCTACCCTGCCAAGTGAATGGATTTACGACCAGCCATCCAGACCAGTTAATAATGGGTTTAATCAAGAATATGAAGATATGTCACTAGTAAGAACTTTCAGTGACTTTGGAAGGAAAATGATATGAAAAACAAGGCGCATGCAGTTGTAACTAAGATATGAGCATGTGTGATGTGTGCTACTTCTATCAAGGTAGAAGAGAAACAGACACACAAATCACTTCATTAACTTGGGTTTTGGTCAAGTTCTTTTCATCTGTTCATGTATTTATTTCAAACTAAAGAAATTACCACTCCATGTAGCTATAAATGAAATGAGCTTTAGTGTATGTAACTATCATCAAAATACCATAAAAGCTAAACGTCTTTTCAATACCACCAAATCTGACCACACATACTGGGTTTTTTCCTACTTCAAATACAAGGACACAGTTGGAATTACTTTTTTGTCACCCAGGTTAAGACATCTTACAAATGCAATTCTGTACCACAGTGTCCAATGTAATGTCAGATTTAAAGAAGTTTGTCAGAGAGGGATTCCTCACATGCTCCCAGTGCACTGTCTGACCTTATTTCTGACTCCTTACACATCCCCCACATTTACAAATCCCTGCAACTACTTTCACTCTTAGCTATTTAGCCAGCTATGCCACTCACGTAATACATATTGGGTACATGCATCTCCCAATAGAATGAAAATACTTGATGTGTTTTTAAAAGTTGTAACTTGTATGTTTTCTGAAGAAATATTAATTACTGAAATCACCTTGACACGTACGTACGCTACACAGATATAAGTTTACTGCTGTAGGGCCTATCCTTAGTGCTTATGCACCATATCAAAGATTGTAATATAAAATATTTGGATTTAAAAAGTGTCTTTTGAACTTGTTTTAAAGTGCTTAGAATACTTGTGGAACTTGTGTAAATAACAACAATAGAACTGAGCTGCATAGAAAGAGCTTATCATAATTTGCATAGTAATGAAGTACTTGAGGAAGTGCTGCCTTGGTACAGTTATGTATGTGTGACTTGAAGGAAGTTAATACTTTGACACAGTGTTTAAATTGTGGAAAGGTTTGTTTGTTTGTTTGTTTTTTCTCAGTCAAATATTGCAAGCTGAATATTGTGTTTCAAATTTGCTTATTGCTGCAAATATATTATGTGACAGGAAACAGTTCACAGAATAAAATGACAGAGATTACAGCCTTATACATTAATTGTGTGGTACGTATAAAAAGTGATTAAACTGTTCACTTAAAAGGGGACAGGAAGTCATACAGTTGACACACAGGGCTGGACACTAAGTCGATAAAAACTGCTAGCTGAATTCAGCTTCAACTTCATCCTCATCACTAGCCTCTTTTTCTAAAATATTTCCTTATCCTATCAGTACAGATGCCAAATAAAATAATTTTCATTTAAGAAATTGATCTGAGCATTTGATTCTTTTTGGTGAAAGTGCTGGCTAATACACTTAGAAAAATGTGACTTTCAGAGGAACAGACAGACTGTGATCAAGCATTTGGAGAGGGGGAGGACAATAATTTTTTATTTATTTTTTTTTTTTCACTTGGACAGTGGGAATTAAACAACGGTCTTCCCTCTCCTCTACCTAAACTGGGAACTGACTGCATCTGCAGTCATACATATTTAGGTTTCTAAAGTCAGTAAATCAAACTCTAATTGTGGATATAAATATGTAACTCATTTCTTTTCCAGCAAAACTACCTCTTCAGAAGCCCTTCAAATTTCTTATTTTGAGACTCTTTTAAAAATAAAATCCGCGTTACACATACATCTAACTCTTAATTTTAAAGTTAAAATTATAAATTGGCTTAAATATTAAGAGGTTAAATACAGGGAACGCTTATACATTTAACATGGAACTGTAGAGGAGAAATAGCCATCCCATCCTTTAAAATGCAAGGTGCGAAGTCCACATGAGCCAAAGATGCAGTTCCATGAGGAGAAGAACTGAAGGCAGCAGTCACTGAACCAAAGTCACCTTCAAGTACAAGAGGCACAAAGAGGTCAATGCATTCAGTGAAACCTTCCAGCTCTGGCATTTTGGCAAAAATGACAAGAATTCATACCTAATCTAGCAGACATAACTAGAAAGTGCATTTAAAAAGCATCTCATACGGATAACTCATAAACTTGAATGGGGCTGTTTTCTTTCCACCTTATAACACTGCCTCCGCTTCAGATCAATGGCCCTTCAAATGAAGGTCAGCGTGATTTCTGCACTTTTTCACATGCTTCTCAGAAACAGCTGAGCTATTTTCTACATACTGTTTCCATAGTAGTTGGACACAAACTTCTAGTCTGAAAGGTTAAACATTCAAAAAGTTCTGGAGGACTGAAAACAAGTAATAGGTAATATGTTCCATCATCTAACACCAACAGCAGAAGGATAGTAAAAAGACATTATTTGGTATGTTGCAGTCAGCAAGGTCATGGATGTTTATGGCAGCTTAGCACAGAATGAAACATCAAGACCGAATTCAGAGTGGGTTTAGAAAACCAACAATTCTTAATATTAGACACGTGAAATATCACTTTTTTTTGTTTATACTTCTTTTTAAAAAAGTGCACATTGTAGTGTTAAGAAGATTAATATTTGTATGAAATGCTGATTCTGACACCCCTAACTCAGTCAGGGTAAGATAAAGCTGGTTGCACAGGACCATGTACAGATGGCTTTTGAATACCTACGAGGTGGCAGACTCTGCAACCTCTCTGGGCAACCTGTCCCAGGTGCTCAGCCACTCTCACAGCAAAGTGTTTCCTGATGTTCAGATGGACCCTCCTGTATTGTGTATATGCACCACTGAAAAGAACCTGGCTCTGTCTTCTTCATTCCTTCTCATCAGGTATTTACACAACTGATAAGATCCCACTGAGCCTTCTCCAGGCTATACAGTCTCATGTCTCTCAGCCTTTCATACATCAGATGCTATAGTCCTTAATAATCTTTGTGGGCCTGCAGTGAACTTACTCCATTAAGTCCATAACTTTGTCGTATTGGGGCACCCAGTACTGGACCCAGCTCTCCAGATGCGGTCTAGCCACTGCTGAGTAGAGAGGAAGGATCACCACCTTTGAACTACTGACAATGCTCTGCCTAATGCATGGCAGGATGCTGTTGGCTGCCTTCACCATGAAAGCACATTGGTGGCTCATGGTCTTTTTGTTGTCCCCAGTACACACAGGTCCTTCTGTGGAAAGCAGACACAGGACTTGCATGTCCCTTTTTTGAACTTGATTACATTCTCTGCAGCCCAATTCTCCAGCCTGTCCAGGTCCCTCTAGACCACATATTTATCTTCAGTTCCAAGTGACTCATATCAAGAGCCTCGAGTTCATGACCTGACATATGAAGGATGGAGTCTTAGCCCTTCAGGAACTGGAGACAGAACTCCTGCTAATTTTAATGGGACTGATGTTTGCCTTCAAAGCTCTTGAATATATACTCTGACAGAAAACATGTAGACAAGCTAAAGGAAAATAGTAACTGAAACTGTAACTCCCAATTACTTCTGGTATTAAGGATTATTAAATACACGCTCAGCTAGGAGTTTAAGTAATAACAGATTTCAAGATATATTGTATAAAAATAGATTTAAAGTATGGAAAACTGGTCTGAAAACACTTCATGGAATTTTTGGACCCCAGAAAAATGCATCTAATAATGGCGTGCATGCCATATAGGTCCTGGTTCTACAGAAGGGAAAAGAGTTGGGAAAAAGGATTGAAATTGATGTTCATATGAAGAACGAGATAGGAGAAAGGATGGGTATTGTTCATATGAAGAACTGATCTTAGAGGAATAAAGTACCAGTCTAGGCATCAGACATTCATAGAGTGCCTACATCTGGATGATGAGCATTACTGCTTAGCCTAGTAGTCCCAGTCAATTACTATTTGTATTAGCCAGTAGAATAATTGTTGCATACTTACAGTGATCTTCATTTCCAGTCTTCACACACAAACAATGGTGACTAAAGGTTTGAAGGTCAGAGCAGAGTTCAGAGTTCTTTTATGAAAATAAGAGCTGTTAGAAAGGGCAGAATTACTCCTGAATATCCTAGACAGGGCATTGACATGTTCAGATAGAAATTCACTGCATGTCTGAAAAATGGAAAATTATTAAATTCAAAAATGCAAGTATCAATTGAATGCAACATCCCAACCACTACACAATTTCCAGGCAGGAATGAGTTCAAAGATTCTTTCGTTTCAAGAACTGAAGTGATGCTCTGCAACAGGTCTAAAAAGAGGTGAAGCTGTCCTGTTTGCCTCAGCATGCAAAGAGACTGAAGTTTTAACTGAAGACTTGGTGCAAGCTGCCTTTTCAGAGGGCATGCCTATACCAAAAGCCTCTAGCTGCAGCATTTCCTTTTCAAATCCCTGCAGCATGCTACATGCACATGTTCAAGGCCTCAAGAAGATAATAATGATTTCATGACAATATCACAAATGATAAAGCTGCGTTAGACTAGAATGAACAGTGTGGGGGGAAAAAAACCAAACCAAACCAAACCAAAACAACAAAAAAAACCCCAAACCACAACAGACAAAGCCATGGTTACCTGGTCCAAGTATAACAGGGTAGGAAGTTAAGACTGTAGCTCAAATTTCAATGCATTCAATGCTTCCTGTTGGGAGGCTCCTGGACTGCAACTGCGACACTTCAGAACGAAACTACCAGGATCACCAATTCATGAAAAACTCCGCAGTAACCTCCTAGCAACAGAGCTCACTGAGAACACCTCTCTTCTGCGTTCCCTTCATCCTGCACATTTCCCAGTAAACATCGGGGTGGTTTCCAGGGTCTCGGTCCCAACTTCACAGCACTCTAGGTCTGGCTCGAGCTCCTGGAGGCGAGCACCGCTTCCTCCTTGTGGAACAAGCTCTCGCGTTCGCTGCTTTCTTAGGGCAAAAGCTGAGCCGTCCTCACTAGGCCAAGTTAAGGAACCTGACTCAGGACTAAGCTGTCTGCTGTCTGACAGAACACGTGCACGTAGCTACATATGAACAAGGGTTGGAGAGAGAAAACCAGGAGCGGGTCATCCATAACTTCATTAATTATGGAGAATACAAATAGTTAAAGACAGACTTCCATGGCTCTTTGGGGTATTTCCATGTTTTTCTTTTATAGTTGCTAGCTTTTCCACAATTTATTTGTAGCTTAATGAGGAAAGATGGAAACACTGTATTTTTCTGTCCTCACATTGAAACTCCAATTTTCTAACCTCAGTAGGTGTCATGTTGTATATCTATATCACGATTATAATTAAAATGGAAGGCATAAAGTCTTACATAGCTGTCCAACTCACAAATACAGAAAATAATTTTCTTAACGCTTCTTTGTCCCTCGTACAGTTACAATTGCACAAGTTCTCTCCTTTGTAATTACCTAAGACTGATCAAGAAAAATATATTTTAAATTTGCCATTACTTTGTGGCATATGAAAAAAAATGGTAATAACTGATCTGACTAGACAAGGAACGGTATCTACATACAGTTTATGTTCTCAAACACAAGTCTATTCTTTGGGGAAATAAGTTTTTTGAGAAAAAAATTACTCCCTGATCAAACAATACCTAAGTCCTGAAACAAAAAAATACCATGTAGAGTACATCCCTGGAATACAACAGGATCTCAGACTGGTTTCCTAAAATCAGTAAAAATATTTCAGCATAGCAGGATCTGTGCTGCCTAAAGGACTCTACTATCTATAGACCAAGAGGGAAAGATACAGATACAGTACAGAAATGAATTATTTTTAATAATCTCTTAGGATTTGTATGTCTTGCCTGTTTAAATATACTTCTGTATGGAATATTTAAATAAGAACAAAAAAACCCCTTAGCATATCTTTAGCATAATCTGTAGTAATAACATCAGAACAGATGTATTAACATTGTGCTTTACCATAAAAATATGTTCATCCTCAAATATTACTCTATCCTGTCTCATCTTCTAGATTTGACTGTACTACTGATTTTCAAAAGAATTTTCAAAAGAATTTGTGAAATATGAGTTTAAAAAAACCCCAACAAAATAATGGTTTCCCAGACAATGCAGCTAGCAGAGCTAGTAATGGTTCAGTGGAAATAGCACTTTTTTTTTAAAGTATAGGTATTGTTTGAAATTATTTTCATTGCCATCGCTTATCAACAGCATCATGGTACAAACTAGGCATACTTTTTAGCAAGTTTCATTTCTTTCAGCCTTGTAAGGTATTAATAACGTATTTTTTAAAGACAGTTACACAGCCTGTTTGTGTAGCAAGTCCATCAGAAGACGAAATTCTGACAAGTTCTGCTTTCAGCCACACAAGGGCTACACCTAAAACACCCCTAACAGAACAGAACAACAGAATCTATTTAAGAAGTACTCTTAAAATTGCAAATTAATATAGTCCATTGTGGTTTGTTTTGACAAAAAAAAGATCACTACCTGATTTTCGACTCCATTTGTTTAGGACTGTTGGAAAGAGGAAAGCCTACGACCTTAGGCTTTTGTGAGAAATGTAAACAAGCTGGCTAGGACCCTTTTTCAGCAGAACTGATTTATGACATTCTAACAGAAAATTCCAGCTACTAGTCAGCATAATTAGCCAGGGAAGATCCATACCAAACTGAAGAACTTGAAAAGCGGTAAAAAACCTCCTGAAATTACTTCTATTCAGAAAGGCTAATATTCACTCCTTGAAGAATACAACTACTGTTAATAGAAAACAAAGTCTAAGAGGCTCTGATCTTGTTAGATTTCTCACTGTTTCTCTTTCAAATAGAGAATAACTAACCAATAAAAAAGTACAAGTGTAATTGCTCAGTAAGACTATACATAGAAGAGATTTAAAACACAAAAAGGATTAGGTTAGGAACACAGCGCCATATATATTCCAACTAGGAAAGCTGGGATAGGGTATGGATAGGATTAGTACTAATGCAGATGAATATAGGCAGGAGACTATCTAGAAGGGATCAGATTTTTTTCCCATGAAACAGACTGACCTAAGTAAAGGTACTTATTAGCCTTCCTACCCTGGAAGCAGCCTTCGCCAGCATTCCTCCGTTACCCCTCATTTGTGTAGTGAACGTGAATAGCACCTACATGCTGCAAAACCAAAACCAACATTCCTCGTATGCAGATGGTCTCCCCTGTTCTAGATAATTTTTGGCAAGAAAAAACATTGCTATTTTATCAGATATGGGAACTGCACTTAAAACTAGAGATTTTAATATGAAAGTTCTGTCCAGGCTCAAACACTCAAGTCAGTAAATACAGACCTGAACACAAAACTAGATTAGGAGGCTTTGAAGTTTACAAAGATAAATACAAAGGAATCATGACCAATTCACGCAATTATGGAGACTAAACAAGAAAGCAAGTAGACTCACCTTTAATAAGGTTATGTTTCTATTGCAAGAGTGCTACTTTGCTTAGAAAACCTAGGTTTTCTTTAAACTTCACATCTGGTATTTTCAAGGTGATACAGTGGAGGGATTGGGGGAAGGAGGAAATAAAATAGGTAGTGGTCACAGCACCTGAATGCTTAGAAGCGGCCTTGGCTTCTTGCATGAAACAGACTGACTATCCTCCTGATTTACCTTTTCCAAGTATTTCCCAAATATGCTAATTGATCAAGAAATACCCCTTTTTACAAACAAGACATAGTTTTTCACACAAACAAAGTGGACTTAAACATAGGTGGCTGAAAATAATGCATTTCTGAACGTGCTTCACTATGCTTCATTAGGACCAACTGAACAACTTAGAATAGGGTTGCATCCTTCTACTTTGGGTAGGTCATGCACAATCAAAAAACATCTACAAAATGTGATTGAAAAATCTCTAAGTCATGCTATGCACGTAGCAGTATCCACTCTGAACACTAGTGTTATGACTGAACAGATTTCTGTTCTCCTTCAACTTTTATGCTCCAACACAAAAAAAAAAAACAAAAAAAAAACAAAAAAAAACCAAACCACTTTATCTTACCACAGTGAACACTTCTACACCTTATCTCTGCATTAATGTAATTTTATTCTTCCTGAAAAATCTTGTATCATCTTATCATAAACCTATGAAGGTCAATTTCTAAAGCACTTGACATTACCTGTGGCTCTCAGGGCTCAGTAAACATGATACTATGTGTGTTCCTGTTGATGTCATTAACACCTGCTGAAAGAAGTCAGATTTTTATGGATACACTGTGACACTGTTCATGCTCAAAAGCAACAGGCATCATCAGTAGATGAACTTTGCACTTAATAACACTCTCCTTAAAATGTTAAAAAACTGCATGCAGATAAACAAGATAAACAATTTCTTAATAGCATTACCTACTTTTTCTGTTCATGCTGAAAGTTATCCTCTGTATAAACGAGTATGTAAGTGAGCCAGGCACAGGTGTCTTGGTAGCACAAAGGTAACTTATTTCAGTTTTACCTGCAAAAATGCTGTCCTACAGATCTGGAAATCTTGCAAGCTATCCTGTTTTCACTGCATACAGAACCTCATGAATCTAGAAAGAGTTGCTGGTCTAAAATGAAAGTAAGATGCTTTCCCTCAGCATTTTTTTTTTTATTTTTTCATTATAAAAAACAGTAATAAAATAATTCAATACGTGGCACATGAATCCTAATCTGATGCAATCTACATATGAATATGTGCTGAAGAGGATTGCGAACAGCTATAGCAGATTTTTTTTTTTTTTTTAAAATCTTATTTCTCACCTCCCCAGATTTTCTGTTGCTTTTTTTGGAACTCTATAATTTCATACGTGTTTAATTCAATCTCTAATTTTATTTATCTAAGTATTAAGAAATCAACTTAAAAACACACTTAAAAAACACTGTTTGCTTTTAAATAAACAATTACAGATTTTATGATTTCGGCATTAAGACTGAAAATCCTGAACTTCCACTTAAGGCAGTCAATGCCAAGTGAATGGTAAAAGAATGAGATACATGAGTGAGTTCATTACCTGCTGACTTCAACCTCCCTCCAACCGACTGGTTTTTTTGCAGATAATCAGGTTTTTATAGCATTCTGAGAAATTCATAAATGCACTCTTGACAAAGGTTTCAAGAAAATATATTTATTCAATTTCAGCAGAGGAAGAAAACATAATAAATATAACAATTTCTAACATCCTTCTTTACAAGATATTTTTACATTCAAACTACACTTCTGTTACAAATTTCAACTAGTATTTCAAATTTTAAAAGACCACATTCACTGAAAAATGCAAAATGAAAAATAACACGTATCAAAGAGTGCAAATGTTTTATTTCTAGTGGCTAGTGGTGTTAGTGTAAGTCCTTAGAACACTGCACGATATGTATTAGATCAGCAATATTGCAAGCATCCAAATAGCGCATGCAACTATTACATTAAGTGAACAATACAGATTGTAATTTTTCATGGTACAACCTTGATTTGTCTCTCAAATAACCGAAAAAGACTCTTCCAAATTTCTGCAATTATGACAACACAAGCTTTTCACAAATCCCACGCTCAAGCCCTCAGCTGAAGCAAAATGTATCTCAGCTTGAACCTCCTCAAAACAAGACAACTACTTGGCAAGTACAATTCCATTCTGACATGTTTATACAGGTCTTCGGAGTTTCTCAGCGGAAACAGATGCAATCCATTGGGATTTTTATTTCCATAAACAGGAACTGGGACAGCATTCCCTTAGATTCTGTAGGATACCTGTAGTTGTGTTTTGACATCCACGAGGTTTTGTTAGTTTTCAAAGTACCATCTACTCAAACCAGTTTTCTTTCAGTAAAAAACGTACAGCATCATCAAATCCATTTTGGTACAGTGATTCCATTTTCTCCTGGTTTGGTGGGAACAAAGCTTGATTAAGTCTTATTAGGTTGGCTAGAGACAGCTGCAACAGAGCAAGAAGCTATACATTAGTTTATTAAAGCAACTTATCTAGCCTTAACTGTGTTGCTATCTGTTCTGTCATGTTTCACGTGCCATATGTGAAAACCAGCATGGCTATGTCTACACTAGTAAATTAACCAGTTCCAGGTACACTGCTGAGCGCCAAGACAAACCAGCACAAACAGTGTGCATATGCACTACTAAACTCACAGCCTCCAAGACAAACTGTCTGCCTGTAAAACTGCCCAAAGTTTCTGAAACATTTTAACTTCGGAAACATTCCCAGAACTGTCTGGCAGAGCGGTAGCTGGCACATGCTAAACTTGTGCAAGGAAATATTTTGACAGCTTACTAGTGCAAACAACCACATTCTTGGGAACATTCCCAGGCAATGTTTAACATATGAGTATAAATGTAGCTTGTATTACCAACAAATTAAGAACTACTCAGCTTCTCAATTGGTCACTTCGATGGTGTAAAAAGATTTTAGAACTTTGTTCTTGAATAAAGACATTATTAAATTGTTTACAACAAAATTAAAAATATAATGAGATTTAATAAAGTTCTGAATGCTTCATTTATATGATTAATTTAATACTGTAGCCACATAATTTATTATACAAAATTTTGAAAAAGAGTATCAAAATCATCTTCATTATTTGAAGTAAGCAATTATTCAAATTCTGACACTAACAGATGGAGGAGGTTCAAGGAGGCAGAAAATTGTTCACATTCCAATCCAGACAAATGAAGATACACAACTCTTCGTTTTATGCAGATTACAATACTGCTGAAAAAAAATTATTCTTAGTTTACATTTTTGCAGCTCTAAAAGCTAAGAGTGCTTCAAATGGAATAATTTAAGATGTTGCCTGAGATTCTGCACAAGTCTGCACTTGCAGGACCCTAGAAGCAATGTAATTCTGTAATTAATTTTCTATCTCTAAACTAATCTAATCACCAGCTCATTTTTCCTCCTCTAGATGCACTACATATTAGATACAAATCACAACCCAGAAATACACAGTAAGCGATTGCATATATTTTCAATATATATGAAATCAATAATCTTATGCTTTATGATCATTTACCATCATGCTTAAAATCTCTGGGAAACATTATAAAGATTCAGAAATTGGTTCAATTTAGGATGACATTACTCAAATTAAGAAAATATATTAAGAACTGTCTAAAATAAATTTAAAAAAATAGTACCAATTATTGCTAAGCTTTATTTTTCCTTTCTAATGGAGTTTTTTTGACAGTTACATCTACTGCTATTCAGTATTTCCTTTCATCATGTCAAATTAAGCAATACTGTGGTTAGTCTGTGAAACAAAGCTTGCAAAGATAAAAATGTCAACGATGAAAAGGAGGCCACAGGAATCAGTCTTAGCCTGTATTTCAATATACAGAAATGTTTCTGTAGCTTCTAACAAAGTAATTTCTGGAAAAATGTTGTGGTCTCAAATGTTCAAAATCTTAACATGAGCTCTCTTGAGCAATGAGGTGACAAGTCATTTGTCGTGGTTTGGTTACCTCAAACTAGAACATCATTGTATATCGTTTCAAATATACGACAAACTTGTATTTCAAATTCAGTTAGAGCAGCTAATTTCTGCAAGTACAACGGGATGTTCTGGAGTTTCCCCCTCCTGAGGTATTTTACAGAAGTTTGTTTGTTTTGTTTTGGTTGTTTTTCCTTCCTATAAACACTCTGCCTAGCCAAAGACAGCTGATACTTCAAGCAAGCCTAGATTATTTACATTTAATAGCCTGTGATAATTTGCTCAATTTTATATCAGATCAATGCTTTTCAACCTGACAAAGTTTTTCTACATTCTTTCCCTTGTGTTTAAGAAAAAGTCTACACTTCATTTGCAAAACAGAAAATGCCAAAATACTACTTAAGTTGTTATATAAGCAGAAAATAAACACTTAAAAATAAGCATAACCTTAACTGCTCAACTACCTTTTATTCTTCTGAAGTTATTTAATAAAAAAAAGCAACTCACCATTATATCTTGTTTTGCAAATTTAACATAAAGATCCACATGTCCTTTATCTTGTGGACAGATATCTAATCGACCGCTGAAAGGAGAAATCGTGACAGTTCTTCCAACAGGCAAGATAGGAAGGCCATTGGTAAGGCCACCATCAACCCACTTCTATTGGAAAATAAAAATATTTTCAAAGTAACCTTAGTACAGTATGTTCACAACTGAATACTTCATCCTTCCCTGCCTCCTCCACCCCACCCCCAAGAAAACTTACAAGTTTCCTTCTCAGAATACCGTGCATAGGCTCAAGTATGAGGCATAAAAATCAAGGAAATGACAATGTACACGCAGAATGTTTAATCAATGAGTGTTTGGCATAATGTGTAAATACATGTGTAAGATATTTATCAAGCTACTGATAAGGCTTGTTAGTCGATGTAATAACAAAATGCCCCATGCAGGGGTTTTCTCAACATATACATGAAGAGAAAAGATTGCGAATATTACATGTGAACCCTATCAGATAACGTATACTCCTCTAAAACGTTACTCTGATTCAGCCTAGGAGCTGGACAGTCTGTATGTGCAGGTAAACTGGCTGCACAAGCTAAACCAAACATGACTTCTCTCTTCTTCTTCCAGAGCCTCCTGTCTTCTTACACAACACAGGACAGCAATAGCTAGAAAGTGGAAGGTAAAGGTGGGAAGGAGCTGAACAAACATGGCACATAAGAGAGAGAAGACATAGAGTCTGCTACTGGAGTTGAGTATAGGAAAGAATGAGGAAGACAAAACAAAAGCAACCAATGAATTTCTTGCAGAACCTCACATATTTCATGGTTCTAAAGGCAGTCTAGGGGCACAAGCCAGATCTTTGCAGGGACCACAGCCAAATTACGTCCCAGTATAAGCAGCGACAACCGCGACATCTCTTTCCAATATATTTTATACATTCATATTTCCTTCTGTGCTTACATGCAAAACCCAGAACTCAGTATCAGTCTACTGGCTAGATGCATTCACCGACATCATACACAAGGTCTGGTGATCAGATGCATCTCACTGAAGTTTACACATCTACAGCCAAATTAGTCATTCCACACTTCCTTTATCATCAAGGGAGAGAAAACACTTCTAGCACAATTCACCTTATCCTAAAGTAGGCATTTACATCTGATTTGAATTGTACTGAAAAAGTGCTTTCTTCTCTTCTTCCCCACTAATTATAAAAGAAACATATATTAATTATGTCAGATGTAGACTACTACAGACACCTAAAGGTAGGAAGGCTGAAATGCTGTAAGAATTAGTATACAAGATTCACCTCAGCGTTTCTTAAGGGTTTGACCTCCCCAAAGGCAAACTGAATAATCCAGGATATCAGCTTCAAGCTTCATTAACACAGAACACTACAAACAAATGGAAAATTGTACTAGTACTCTTTAGCACCAATCAGACAGAAGACTGCTTTTCTGCTGTAGGTGATAACTATATGTGACCACTATGAAATGGCAAAATAATGCAAGTTTTCCCACAAAATTACTGAAAATGCCACTGGAATTTAGTGACAAAATTAAAACAAAAAATAAAAATCTCTCACAAAAAAGTATACTACTGGGAAGTTGTTTATGACATCTAAATTAAAGTTGTCTTCAAACTGTTGGCAAGACACTGGCTTTCAATGTAGTGACTGCCATACAGAAAGCATTATCTCAGGTTACAGTGTTTGCTCTTCAGAAGCCCCTGAGATTCTCTGAGATCCATCACTTGGTTGCACAGGTCCCTCTCAGCTGTGCCCTTTACTGTCTCTTAAAGCCAACTTCCTCTTAATTCTGTAAGTACAGATTTCTCCCAATGCCGCATTTGAGTTCATGCAACCAAAATACTCCTTGTACTGTCAACTCCGTATCTGGCAATACACAGATTTGCTCTTTTACACGTGGATATATAGCAAGCACCATTTGGGTGGGGGGAGGGGGTGTGTGCTTTGTCCCTCCACCCCACCCCTTTTTTCACTTTCTCTAATGCAATTTGCCATTTCACACTTCTGTTATGCTTCTGAAATATAAACTACAAATATTCCCATTCAGTAGTCTCCATGGCCTTTCTCATCCTATTATTTCATAAAATGCTTCAGAGCTTGATGCTTGACATTAGCTCCTGATGTCAGTACCCACAATCCACCATTAATTCCTTCACTTTCCACAAAAATCATATTTCTCAATGCTTAGGATTCAAATTGTTTTGCCTTAGAAAAGGAGGCAAAAAACCAATAAATTGCAAAACCATTTAAACCTATCTTTCAGACTTCTCAAACTCCATTACACCACTGCTGTGATAACTGTGAGTAAAGCTGCAACATATCTTAACATTTCTAACACCAAGGCTGTTCTTTGGTGTGTCTATAAATAGTCATTTATTATCGATTTATATGCAAAGTTCCTTGGAGTACTAAGTGGCTTTTTGTTGCAATTCCTACAATGACAAGAACAGTGAAGTCCCTTTCTAAGCCAAGTCAAAGACACTAACAGACGACATTACTAATGTCTTTCACAAGTCTAGCTTAGTAATTTTACCACTTAAAAGTTCTCTCACTTCTAAAAATTCTGATTATTTAGGTTTTTCCCCTCTCCTCTTGTGTAACTTCAACATTTATTTGAAAATCAAAACATTTATCAAAGAAAGGGCAATACTTTTTATTAAGCACTAACTTCTGTAAATTCTGTTATTCCTGCCTGATATACCCTCTGTCATTTTATTTTCTTTCAAGTGTTTGGGAGAAACTTCTCAGTCAAAAATATTTTGGCTCCACAGTCCCTCATGTTACATTGTTAAAATAAAATATGATATGATATGATATGCTGCAAATGAAGAGATGTAATGCCCCAGATTCTTTTAATTCTGTTAACCAATTCTTGAAAAATGCTTCTTAGCTGACAAGGCAAATTCCTGGTAACTTCTGAATTAGTTTCTTTTTTGTAAGTACAGTGCAAAGACAGAGAAAGTTCTGAAATAATGTGCAATGAAAACCAAACCAGATGATGAAACTGAGGATGCAGGCTAGACCTAACAGGTGTTTCAGTATGTATTACAATACCCCATCAAATCATAATAGCAGCGTTCATCCAGTAAAATGGGTTTTAAATAAGTTTAGGACAAAACTCTAAGCCAACTTTTCAGTTTCTTAACTGAAAGAACACCACAAGAAATTTAACACCACCACTTCCTTCCCTTTAACTATTGGCAGAATTAGCCTAAAACATGCATGTATGCCCTTTGAACTGCACAAGCAACATATAAAGACTACAATCAACAAAACTTCCAGACCTGGGGAAGCTGCAAGCAGTCCCCATTTAACTCAAGCAATCAGGCAATACGGGTTTAAACCTTTCAAACATTTTAGCTGATATGTATTGCTGTATACAAAATTCTAAAGCTGAGAAGCTTTCTGACATAACGAACTCCAACTCCCTCTTGCTAGAGACAAATGCATACAGTTTTGTGGTTTTTTTTTGGCAGGGTGGCTGTGAGGATTATATATGTTCTAAAGGCATCATTTGGATGCATATGAGGAAATAAAGGAAAGTGTCATGTAGGACTTCTCAGAAATAAATGTCTGGTTTTATGCTTCTAGTAATTACAGACGGAGTAAACAGTCAAAATTATTCTTAATATAGTTATGTAAGAAAAACAAAAAACTTCTTGAAGCTAAACCAAGTACAAACAACTGTGAAAAGGTTTTCTTTATAGTACTGTACACCTCTCAAAACTTCATAGCCATGTGCCACAGGGGAAAAAAAAAAAAAAGTTTATTCTTTAATGCTTGTCCAGAGGTAAGAGATTTGAAGGTACCTGGTAAGCATGTAATTCTGTACAGAACATGAGAACAACACATACTTAAACACAGACATGTACTCCAGCAGCGTCCAATCTGCCAAGATCTCCCTTATTCCTTCCATTAAACAGAAGAGCAGAATGGTGGTCCTTTAAATTGCAAAAAACATTTTGGAGTTCATAACACAGCTTGTCTTGAGAAGCACCTTTACTATGAGAACTTTCTTCTCGTGGTGTTAGACATTATCTTTAGGAAACAGCTTAATGCTACAGAGATCAATTCAGTCTCAGCACCCACAATTTTTGAAACAGCACATGAACAAACTCGTCATCTTTCACAGCATTAATCTACAGTATCAACAGAAATAATAACTATTCTACAAAATACAGTACTGCAGTTGCCTTCCCTTAAGATCAAATAATTACATCATAAATGAAGAATGCTCTTACACAAAAAAAAAGTTGGTAGTTAAAGAAAAATTACCTCTCCCTTATATTCCACTGGCTTAATTCCTGCATATACTGGTACAAAACTACTTGCTAGCAGGACCTAGAGAAAAGAAAGCAGAAAGAATAGAGAATAAAATTGAAGAAAAATTAACAAAGTAATTCTGAACCAATACATATTTTCATACATATCTATCTATATTAAATAATATAGCAGTAATCTGTCAATACATTAGTTTTACATAAAACCATTGTTGTCTCGAAATGTCTTCTTGTTGTGGCATGTCAAAATGTGATTAAAACTATTCAGTAGGGTTTGGTTTTTTAATGACTTGACGGTGACAACTCTCAAAACAAAATATCACAAATTAACTCACTGATTAATGTAATTCAAAAGAGTACGAACTTAGTTTTACACAATGTGAAGTAAATCTATGATTTTGCAGAAACTAAATATGCATATGTTTTAAAAAAATGCAATCTAGAGTATTGTCAAAGAAGCTGACCCAACCATTTGGCATGTTTATATAGTGTTTTCTCTTTTAATAAATAAGATTTTCTAAGAATTCAACATTTCCAAAACACTATAAACAACCTGAAAATTCACATATGTATATCTTTATCAGTATTGATACTTTGCTTTTAATACATTCAACTATTAACAAATTACTGTTTGCCCTATTGTAAGCCTACATTGCTGTCTACAGCAGTTCTCAATTTTTAAAATTTTTTTAGACCAGGACACCTCCTCTGTCAGGCACACACACGTACATTTCTAACCACTCATAGCATTATCTATGAGACCGTGTACGTATCGCTATACCTATGTATCCACCCATATATATATATATGCAATTAGTATACAGCATTTCAAAGAGACAGGGTACACGTGTGGATGAAGGGCAGTATGTCAGAAATTTTCATATAGCTAAATGTGGTGAATATGCATGCATGTGCTTGCATGGTGGCATGAGAGACAAATCTGGGGAACAGAAGCAAGTTACAGACTGGACTATGTACTATGTGCAAGGTGATCAGGTGTAAAAAAGCCCCACAACCCGTGGAGATTATGGAAGAAAGTCCTTGAGATTTTTTTTGGTGGAACTGCATGTATTTTTACAACAAATAAAGCTTCTTTCAGTATTAAACACCTCTCCCACCCCAACAAGTTTTAATTAAGGCTCTGCATGAAGGCTTTAACTTTCACTTCAAAAACTCTTTTCTTGCCTATTTCCCTTCCTAGTGACCTAAAGCACCAGAGCTTTGTTCAAGCTTAGATAAAAAGGCTTTCTCTTCTTATTTTCCAAATGTGAAATTGTAGCTATTTCTCTACCAGACAGGTCTTTCCCTCACTAAAGTGTAAGATAAGGTCCCCCTTGAACTCCTTCCTCTCCAGATTTTCAAAAGTGACATCCTACAGGGTTCCCAAGTTCCCAACATCACCTAAGAAGGTGATCACCCTGCCCAACTCCCTTTCTCCTTCACTCTATCTCAGTAACTTTGGCCTTTCTAAACTAAGAGAAATAGGGACAAAAGCTTTAGGCAAGGAAAAGAGTCAAAACCATATGACCCTTACAAAGTCTGAATTCTTTTCAAGAAGATTGAAGAAAGGATTTGGCCCACCTTAGAAAGTCACTTAGACCTCAAGAGTGAGGCGAGGAAGGGTAAGTTTGAAGAACTAACACTTTCAGTATTTCCCTAACATTAACAGAGCAGTGTGGACTCCTATTTCACTGCTCCCACTTTTCCAAACTAAATAGAATCATAGAATGGTTTAGGTTGGAAGGGACCTTAAAGATCATCTAAATAAAAGTGTTCTGTACTCTTCCCCCTCACCTCCAGTTTAAGAACTGCAAATCTAGGAATGCTGGTACCTGATGATTGTCTTCACATATGTAAAGACTATTTCAAAAGTAGGATATTATTAACTGCCTTTCTATGTCCACGGGGAACAGTAAAAGAAAGTAAGAGCTTAAAATTGTCCCAACACATATCCAGCTAAGCCCTTATGAAAAACTTGGAACCATAAGGCTTGTTAAGCGTTGAAACCAACTGCAAATTGAAGTTGAAAGATTTCTGGCAGAGGGTATAGAAGTTTTGCTGCTATAAAAGACTGCCTGCCCAGCAGTATCTTTATCCATGCCTTGGATACAGTAGATCATGTCTAGGAGAGGTGTAATACATTTATATAACCTAAGAAGCTTTATCCTCTGGGGCAGCCACCAACATTCAGACTGCTGTATAAATGATACAGGCATAGCTGAAAGCATGCACAAAAGCATGTATTACGAGATGCACTGAAAGAACAGACAATGTGAATGTATTCCAATGTACAATTATTTTGAATTTTATTCCTGTTATTCCAACCCATTCCACTCCTAGCACATGGAACAAAACAACAGAACAGAAATGGTTAAGTCAGTGAAAGAACTATCGAAATACTAATAAAATACACATATTTCCAAGGTTGTCTTCAAGCTTTTCATTGTCTTCCAGTTAGAAGATTTCACTGCAAAAAACCATAAACCTACAGAATAATAGTCTCCATGCTTGTCACTGCTGGCTACCATAGCTAGAAAAAACACTGCATAATCTGAGATAATCATGCAAAGATAATTACGCAAAAAGTTTAAGTCCTACAAATTTTGCAAACTGATTGGCTGCGTAGAATATAATGGGTCAAGATTTAAAAAAAACGATACTTTAAAGGCAAACTTCCAATGCATACTTCCAGATTTTGTTAACAATTGTGATTTTTTTCTTCTTTAAGTGTTAATTATAAGTAACCTCTTACTTAATCTAAGCATCCACAAGGACAAGGGAAGAAGGAAATCTTTCTTATTCTATTTCCTCCTTTATTCTGCTGTATCTTATGATGTCCTCCACTAAGATATAATCAATTACTAGAAAGAATATATGCTTTACATGCATCCTACCATTGTATACAATCCTGATCCAAATTTTAAAAGTGACATTTAAAAGAAGAGATGGCCAGTAAAAATATGCTTTCCAACAACAGTTAAAATACAGTTTATATATGGTACTTAACATTACATTATATTTATTCCCTGCAAGGACTTGTATAAAGCGCTGGATTTCTTTTTTTTTTTTTTTAAGACATGAACTTTCTTTTCTTTACTTTCTCTTGTGATGAAACATAATATAAATGGTATCAATGAAGTAAGAGATGCAAAAAGACTCCACAAATTGTTACAAAATTTGGAGATCCTCTATTTTATTCTCATGTACTGTAACCATTAGTTACACTGTTACTTTTTAAACAGACTTTGCCTACAAGGTAGTACTTTAAAAACAGGTGAAAGAAACACACACAGAAACAAACTTTAGCAAAATTTGTGAAACTGTAGAATCAAATTCTGTTTCTGTTGTTTACATCATGGTTGTAGCACCCCTGATAGTGTAAGTGATTACTTGAGTAAAACAGTGATTTATTGTACAGCTAATAATGTACTCCTAAACCTTGAAGAAACTGAAGCATTTTTATTTAAAGCAGCAATATTCAACTTTATTACCTTAATGAGGTCCTCCCTGGAGGCAAAACTTGAAACCAAGTGATTTTCCCCATTTTTGGTGTTAGTGACTGACACATAGAGCCGGTTCTCAGCTATCTCATGAGCATTAGAAGGAAGAATAGACTCTATGCCTTCCCTAGAGTAAAGAAAATGCTAAACATTATTTACTATCATTATTTAAAAACCTTGCAAATAAGTTAGGGGTGAAATAGTGTTGAGCTCCCCACAGTACAGAAAAAATATACACAGTCTCCATTCTCACTTAGAGAGCTTCACACAAAAATGATCTTATAGATGCATTAAGATAGGTACCTAAGTGTTTTCATAAAATCATAACCAGGTGTGACAGCACCGAAGTCCAATTGTCTAACTTCCTCTGCAAATCCATAGGCAAACTGCTTGCATTTCTGCAAATTAAAATATTCACCATTAAGGATATTTTAGCTATGGGAAGTATGTTTAGCTGTGGTATCTAAGACATACTAGCAGCTAAAGCTTTAATCAAGAGAGAGCTATAAGATCAGACAAAAATATTTTCCTATATGTGCTGGGTTTCTAACAAGATATGCATAACAAAACATTGATCCTTTTATAAGAACTAATCTGTAAGAAACTAAGATCCCTAATTAAAAAAAAAGATAATAAAAATAATAATAATAAACCCTCAGAAGAGTACCACTTTAACAATCAAGGAAAGCTAAAGCCTATTTTTCAATTCATAACTACAGCTAAATAATCAGTTCTCTGAACCATGTCATTACAAGAACAATCACCTATATTTCAAGTGTAAGGCCACCTTTTATTTTAAAGGCTACTTCAGTACTAAAACCAGACACAACTACCTTAAGATGCCTATAAGCATTACAAAACCTGCAATTATTACAATTTCTTCTCACTAATGCAAAAACCATGCTACTAACAAATACACATATTTAATGAATAAAACACTACGGAAGTATTTACTGAATGGAATATTACAATGGAAGACAAAAGAAGAAAAGACAACTGCAGAAAACCAGGCAACAGATTCCACTGCACAGAGAACCTCTTTTATGCAAGCTGAAATGCCTAGCGTCAATGACTGCAGAAAAATACCTTGAAGTGTGAGCCACAAGAACTCCAAAAGAAGGGTGAAGCAATAGGTAGCATTTATTTTTTAGCAAAAACATTCTGAAACAATGAATTATGATTCTGAATGCTTAAGACTCACTATTCAGTATTCATATTCCTTTTTGCATCCTTTCAAGCAGGATAGGATCCCCCTCTAACAATTTTAGGGACTTAGAAAGAAATTAAATCCAATCTTATGCGACTTTCTGAAATTGGTACTCATTAAATCCATTATACTCATATTCACCTATTTAACCATGTGTTTACAGAATAAAATATCTGTCTATAGGTAGTTTGGGGTTCCTGGCTTATTAGCTTCCTGCATGAAGAACAAGTATGTTGTGAGTAACAAACTAAACAACTGACTTGTCTGGGGAAAGAAAAAAAAAAAAAAAGAAAGAGAAGCAAATGTGCCCTATTGAGGAGGAGGGTACAGGATTTAATGGATGGAAAAAGAGGAAAGAGTTGGAGTGAGGATTAGTACAAGATCAGGAGCAAGCTGGTTGGAGCAGTTCAATTTCCTCACGTCATTTGTATGACAGAGCAGTCACACCTAGGTGAACGACAGAAATGTAGTTATTGCATCCACTTTCTCTATATGGCCTTCTGATAAATGTACGAAAAAGGTTCATTAAGAGATCCATACCTCTTAAAGCAACAATCACTGTAAAGATCTGTACTAATTCATTTCACATAGGTTAGATGTGCACCTTTACCCTAGGAGGTAGTTGCCGTTGCCAGTTCCAAGCCAATTCAAATATATAAAACTAGTTACATGCACCACATCTTGAATTTATTCTACATTAGGCAGTTAGGCTTCTTCTGTAGTCAATCAGTTGGAAAGAGGCACATTCAGACACCTCTCTCTCTTAACAGAGAAGAAACCCACAAAACCCTACATAGAAGCACCTGAGAACTACTATCTTTATATCTAAGATGCTTTAATAAAGTGACAGGGAGCTAAGAGTAACGGGGTGGTAGATGAATCCAAACCTCGGTGAAGGACAGAAAACTACTTTCCATATTACAAGTATTAAGACTAGACCATAGCTAGACTCTCAATTCTTCCTGCCAAAAGGCACAACTTCTTACAGCTACAAATTGTTTATAATTTTACTGCTAGAAGCGTTAAACAATACATCTAAATTTTACATAGTGACTGAATGTTTAGAAATTGTAACTACTTGTATTGAGTTAAGCAAATTTGACATCAAACATGATCAAGGTACTTCTGAAATAAACAGGTACTTATCTATAACTCTATAAGCCTCCCTAGAATTCTCAACTCCCATGCCTTTTCAACAGTGACATAAATCCAAGATACAACTGAAAAACATTTGCAAACTGTCATATTAGAAGAGCAACAGTCAAAACAAGAAATCCTCAAGGTTACATTTTCTCCAAAATAAGGAAAAGCTGTATTAGAGGTTTAAGACTAGAAGATGGAGAAAGTCCTAATTATAACTTGTCTAACATAGCCACCTCTGGGGAAAAAAAAAAAAGTTTAAAAAATTAATTGATGTGTTACATTTGTGGACATAAAATATTCCAAGTTAGAAATGTAATAAACATAATAATATAATTATCCTGATATGAAAAGTTAATTCTATTCAGTACGTAACACTGTCTTTACTTAAATTCTATGAGAATTAAGAAGAATTATCCCCCCCAAATACCTCTCAATTTTCCATTTAAACAATATAACAGAAAAGTCTTCAGTTTGTATTAAAATGACATATATTCAAGGAAAAATCCATTAGACTCAATGTAATATAAGCTTAGTTTCCACAAACATAAAAACTCGTGTAATATTTTTACTTAGAAAGATTTTCGTAAGTTGGACTAGCCTGGGAACAAATGTTCATACCCAGAGCCTAGAATAAGCAGAAAAATTTCCTTGGGCTAAGAAGAGGCTAGCTGCTGTGCTCACCCTAGAGGAAATTAAAGTCAGAGGTATGCCTTATACCAGGCAAACTTGAAACCGAACTACTAGTCAGAGGAGTCAAAAAAGAGTAACACCTGAACAGAATACAAGTAAGGTTCTCTTCACAATGGAGTGGAACTTTCCTAATACCAAATCATATAAAGAATGCACCTAGGGGGTCGTGGGGTGGAAAGAGGCCAGGGAAGAACTTACTGCTGAAAGCAACAGAAGTATAGCCAACTGCAAGCTAAGTTCATATCACAGCAGAAACAAACAACAAGCACACAGAAAGATCAGCGGCAAAGTGTAGTATTGGCTGGGACCATTGTTTGAATCAAATGCAGCGAAAGTTCTAACAAGCAAGGCCTGGAGAAAGTTACCTGATGCTCACTGGACTGAAACCTAAGTGTGTTAGAACAAAAATCTAGCAGCCTTTTTTTCCCCACAATAATGCTGTTAGTTATAATTAAAGAAATATTAACAATTTGGCAAGGCCTAGTCCTCTACATACATTAAGGCAAAGTCAGGACAGGCACTTCAGGAGGGCAAAGCAGCCTTAGCCTAAAGGGCAAAAAAACCCAAAGAAAAGCCAATGCTTTCCCACAGAACCTGTAACATAGTCATCACTGAATATCACTTTGCTGTCTCTACATGACACCATATCCATGGTGAGAAAAGAGTACTAACTCTGGAGAAACACCCCCCCACACACATGTATGCAGCACATCAGAACCCAACCCATCCTCCCTGGCATACAGTGGGGCTACTGCTGTTAAGTCATGAACTGTACTGAGTCTAAAGGAGGTGCACGAGCCACTTCTTGCGCTGTCTAGTGGAGCATAGGGAGCAAGGAAAAAATTGGAGCTGGTCTGTGGTGTTCTCTGACTTTATGTAGATACAGTCCATCTACCATTTTCATCTCCTTTCAAAAAAGGATGAAAGGATGGTGCTCTGCATTTGCTTACTAAAGCCTACCTCTAGCCAAGAAAACAATGATGTACAGTGTAATGTACAGTGATTAAGTACATATACATTTTGGTATATTGAAGTGTATCTGGTTACATACAACTCAACATTCACACATATGAAATTTATATTTACATAGCTTAAACTACAAAGTTTGTATGACAAACTTTTGTCATAAAGAAACACTTCCTTCATAAACATTTCTGCCCATAAGTCACAGATTTTGTTAATGAAAACACACACACAAGTTCTGTTTCTTTTCAAGAAACAAGAATAAAAACAAGAACCAAAATATTTAAGAAAACTTAATGGTAGATGATTACATCAAAAATATCCTTTGAAAATTATCATGTCCTATACCTACAAATTTATTAATTTACCTCTATATTTTCTGGTACTGCTAATAAGACAGTGGCAGCCAGTGATCCCGCTGAAGCTCCCGCAAAAGCTTTCACAATTTTCAGTAACTTCTTACCATGCCTGTAAAAAGCAGCTGCTGCCCCCAAGTGGTAAATACCCAGAAACCCACAAGCTGCAAATGACAGATTGATATGTTTCATTTTTGCTGTGGAAATAAAGTTTCACAGTCAGAAAAACGATCAGTTAATTTTGTCTTATAATATACATCTATTCTTTCGGCATGGAGCACATACTATACTATAACTATACAACAAAAAGCAGTTTATTTAAGAACAGTAAAAACTTCTGATTACCAAATACATCAAACAAGTTGCAGTTAGTTTAGCATCTTCAGAATTGAAAACAACTCTAAAATACTCCTTAGCACAAATCCCTTTTTCAATTAAGAAATATATATATATCTATATACACTGTAACTGCACATTTTGATCTAATTTGTCAAAGAAATACAAAAGTACCTACTCAAAAGTAATAAAAGAATGCTGTTGGAGAGCCAACATTGTTAGCTACCTAGAGTAAAAATCAAATTAATAATAAAACTGCTGGCTACTGTGTCATTATACTCTGCTTACACACATAGCCTTGAACCCAATATAATTCTCTGAGAAAGTAATTTTTTCCTTCACCCTTGGAACTCATTTGCTCACTAGTATTATTAGTAATCATTAATAGACAAGTTCTTATTTAAAGTCATTTCTTATTTAGAAAAGAAAAACACACAACATATCATTGCCACTTAAAATAAGAAGGAATAAAAAAACATCGAAGTAAAATACAAAGCACTAAATGTATGAGAACACACACACTCTGAAGGTGTCAAGAATAGAATTTAAATCTAACAAAACACAAACAGGAAGCATGAGTTCAGATCCTTAGAGGTGGTTTATTAAAAGAAAAAGTATGCACAGTTTATTAGCTCTTCTGTTTCTGCAAATAAAGACAATTATGAGAGCAAGCTAATCCACAGATTATATTGCAGATATACAAGCTATTGTACAAATTATATTAGTATTGAATTAATAATAAATTTGTAGTATATTTGGGTACACATCAATATCAATGGGACAAAAAAAAAATCAGTATGCTCAGGACTACACTTAATTCTTCTGGTTCGTAATGAGACAATGGATGAGATGTTTCTTTTGGAAATCATCTACAGACACTGTGATGTCAGTTCTGATAAAGAGAGGCAAACATACAGCAACAGATTTTGGTTTAAGTTGGCTCTTCAGCTCAGAAATGGAAAAAACAGAAAAGATGAGGATAAGAAGCAGCTTTCAAAACCACTAGATAAGAAGACATGCTAAACTCAACTGCTTAACCCATAACATGATTAAAATCAGATCACAAATGGGTCTAACTAGGTTTACTATTTTCCCTAAAAAGAAAAAGAAAAAAAAAAAAGAAAAAGGACTGCGAGAAAGAGCATGCATGTGCACGCATCTCACAGTCCCAGGGCACAAATTATACTGTTTGGTGCATCAGTCATAGTCCTAAAACACACACTACCATAAGGGTGTTTATCAACTGTGCTTTACCCCCTTTGCACTGGAAACGCTTGCATATCCGCTTGTAGGTATGAATACCTGTAATTTATATCTAACACATTCGTACTGATAGAAAGGATTTCAGGCTGGCTCTTACTGTGACAATACGAGAGAAAGGCATTTGCAATGAATCAAATGATAAATCATGTTACTACTTCTAAAAAGAACATCTTTTAATTTAAAGAAAAATCACTGTACTGCATAGAAAATAAATAAAAAAAGTTTACTCAAGATTTTACTGAAAAACAACAAAGAATTCTACTTGAAGATTTTTTTAGTAGAGTGGAAAAAAACTAAAATAGGCTTTGAAGTATGATGCCATGATGTGCTTGCTTTCAGACTAGTTAAACTCACGGTAGTTTAACCAACTGTTGCAGCTGTTTCCATGCCTTCTACAAATTAGAAGCAAAGATGCATTTGCATCACAGACCACTCTGACAAAAAGGTTTAATTCATTAAAGCAATTGCATCAATAAGTAAGAAGAAAAGCAAGCATGGAAGAATTAACTCCCATTTTTGTCCAAAAGAGATTTCAGGCTGAAGACACTACTAATGTGAAACATCATATGAAATAAGGACCACGTTTACATAACTGATTGGTCAGAAAATAAACAAGCAAAGTAAGAGCTCACAAATCCCAAGAATTACATCTAAGGGACCTACGAAATGTAACCAAGAAACACAAGTCGAAGATAATAAGCTTATCTAAATAAAAACAGGCATATGTATGCTTATGTACATGTATATATACAACCATCTCCTAACCTTCTACAAGGCTCACCTACAAAGCATTCTGAAAGGTATCTCTCCCTGCTAGAAAATATTTAGATGTTCATAAATCAAAGAAAGATGAAAACTAGAAAGAGTATCTAAAGCATAGTTACAGCAAGAAATTTTAGATTAAAGGAACTTTTTAAAAAGAAAAAAAGATCCCTAGAAATGTAAAAGACAATCACACTTCAATGTATGAAGAATTGGCTGGTACATTTTCTCTAAAGTGAGAAGAACAGAATATGAACTGAAGAGACTATTTGAATCTCAGATCAAAACCTACTGAACATATACTGACTGAAGTCAGATGACCATGCCTTCTCTTACAAGGCCTCATGAGGAAGTTTTATGTTCTTCTATGAGCTTCAGTCCTATCTAATTATCAGCTATTGTGAGTAACCAGTTCTCTTGAGTGTCTGGATACATGGCATTCACTCTTTGATGAGAGTTAATTTCTTAACACTTAGATCCCATACTTCTCTTACTTCTTCTTCATTCCCCTACCCAAGAGAGGGAGATTATTGAGTGAGTATTCACGTCAGTTTCTTGATTGACAAAAGGATTCAGTGAGAGATGAACATGCGAAAAGAAAAAAGAACACTAAGATTTTAAGTAAAGGAATACTGTTAAAGAATGCTGCTCGTCTCACACTCTGTTAAGAGTAGACTAACTTCAAGTCCAAAAAGATTAAATAAATGCAATCAAAAAAGCAGTTAAAAATATTTTTTTTTTTAATAGAATTACTTGATTCACTGGACTTGTATGGCATACAGTACAGCACTGTTTTAGAGATTCCCCAAGAGAACTTCAAATCAAAAGTAGCAACAGCATGGCTGTGTTATCAAGCAACTGCGTTTTTATTAATTAGGGCCAGTTCCCAGGTCCACATTATCTATTTGTCACAGTACCAATGTTAACTGGCAAATGACATTCAGGTTCAAATGACAGATCTAGTGGTTACATCTAGCTGCATGACTGAGAAAAGGGTTTTGCACATACATGTAACAACTCTACAAGTAGGTGAATAATGAGAGAAAAAATAATCATTGAATCATAGAATAATTCAGGAGGTCTCCTGCCCAATCTTCTCCTCAAAACAGTGTCAGCTATCAGATCAAACTGGGTTGCTCAGGGTTTTATCCAGTTGTTAACTGAAAAAAATCACTTCTAAGTGATAGCTAGTACCTCTTGCTGGGTGAAACAAGCAGATCTTCTTTCATTTGTTCAGAATATTAAAATCAGTAGAGAATTGCAAATGGTCAGCATTATAGAGAAGAAACAACAGAACATTAGTATCTTCATTCAGGACTATGCATCTACCTGCGGGGAGGTTCTGTACATTGAATCGAAGGCCTCTTAAAACAAATCTGTAACAAAGCACTTAACCTACAAAGATGATAACAGACAAGTAAGAATCACGGTGCTATAAGGAACTATCTGCTTGACAGTTGCAGTTAAGCAATGTCGTTTCACCCTCCAAAGGAATCTCTGAGTAAAAGGAAAAGAAAGCACTCATTAGATGAACGTCTTGTAAAATCAGAAAAGCAAGAAATAAGAAACCAAGATACTCACTTTTACAAGAATATAAATGTTCCCATTTCTTTTGATTCTTGCAAATATATCATGGCGATACTTGATTTGCAAGTTAGAATGGTGTATTTCAGAGACAGTATGATTGAAAAATGTCTTTTGCTTTGATGATCTGGTAGATCACTGCTCTTTTGATCAAAAAGAATAGTAGAGTTATAACAACTCCCAAGAGGACATACAGAGAAACTTAATTAAGTGTACAGTATGAATATTCCCTGACAATTTCTTACAGAGTACCAGAAATAGGAGCACAATCACATCTGGATATAGACCACTTTTTCAGCTGCCTCAGCAAACAGCAGAAATCTTGCTATCTTAGAAATGGTATGAAAGACCTGTTCCACAAGATGTCAGACCAAATACTCTTAGAGGGTTTAATGTAAGTTCTGACTATTAAAGATATTATCTATTAACTCAAAGTTATCATTATTGGCATGCGTTAAGAAAAAATTTCAATGAACCTTAAAAGCTGCACAAGTATATTTCAGCTGGACAGTGCACTGTAGAGATATGACATAAACAGGACATAGCAAATGTTTTTACCACTGCTTTTCAAAAATCCCCTTACATGATTGGCAAATTTCAAAATATAAAGATTTTAACTGGCTAAGGGGATAAGTATGCTTCCATTGTCTACAAGAACAAAACCAGAAGCATAAGAAAAGATAAGTACAAGAAGAAACTAGGTGGACGCTGGGGCTATTCAATCTCATTACTTTATAGATAGTGCAGGACCATTCAGGAATAAACATAAACCTAAGAGTTCTATTTAAAAGATTCTTGCACCTGTGAAAAAAAGAATTCACTGGTGATTACAAATATGCTGGGGGGGGGGAAGCACGTCTGTTTACTTGGCAGTATCTCATCTGTTTGTAATGCAAACCTACAAAAGAATGTATGTAAGGAGACAAGCCTGTACAGCAGAATTATGATATAGTACAATATAGCTTTTTCAGGATAGGCACTCTCTTCCTAATTGTCATGCACAAGAAATAGCACAACAGTTTCTCATGCTGCTGTTCCCTGAGCAATGTAATTATATAAACAGTATACGATCTCAGTGTCTTAACCAGTCACAACTACCTCCGTGTAATCCCATTTGTAAACAAAAGCTGAAAATGCCCAAAGCAACTGACTGAAAAACCTTCACAAACAGAAATTAAATATACATAGAATGCGAATGACCAAGCACCCTGAAGCACAGGAGCTAAAATGTATGATGCATACGAGCACCTTTGAGAATTAGTTATTAGCTAGGAACGACAAACAAGCAAAGTTATGGAAAGAATTGTTTAGCTAGGCAGCATTGCTAAAATAAAGGTCATAATTGTAACTACTAATTTACCTGAACCAGAAATCACCACTTGTACAGGAAGGTTTGTTTTTCCACGTTTATAACAGAAAAAAAAAAAGCTCACTAGCATCATAGACTATTCGTAGCCTTCAGTGAATATTCAAGAAATTGATTCTCCCCATCAAAAATAGGCTCACACAAAACAATAACTCATCCAACAGACTGTACTCTACTTAAGTCACCACAGTTGCTAGCAAGAGAACAGGATAACCAAGTTTTGCATATATAGTCACATGGAAAAAGCATTTTAAGAGTTTGACAAAGTTGAAGAAACAAAATTAAAATAATAATAATACAATATAATTAGTACACAATCCAATTAGCCATTAAGACACCTAGGAAAATTAAATGAGTCTTTGGAAACTATAAAAATTGTAATCATACCCTTAAAATTAAAAAATAAACACATCACTTGATACAGAACTTTCAAATTAAGTTTAGACCATCTTGATCATTAACACAAGATGTCTAGAGAGGGCACGGAAGGCCGACTTCTTAAGAAGAGGGTGGCAAAAAGTTCAATACCTTCTAATGAATGTTGGCTTCCATGACATACTCCACTGGGACTTTTTCCAGCAGCTATTTTAGCTCCCTCTGCACTAGTAGCCGTTCTTGTACCTACTACCGATCGTTTATGATTTACCTTGGAAACCTACAATCATACAGTCAAATATTACTATTTAAAAGATAAAAACCAGGCAAATATAAGAGGAACATTATTTATCCTTAAACAGATTAATAAAGTCAATTAAAACAGTTGTAAAACCATCCAGATCAATTTCTCAATTGCTTAGCCCCCCTGAACTAGTGGAAACCACAATGTTCTAGTATTTATAAAGTGCATGCAGCAATTTATATTTAGAGATGAACTTAATTAGACATCTAGAAAAACATTGTCATTTGGAACTGCCAGTGTCCAAAATTAGCCTTAATTCTGTGTCCTTTCCCAATATTTTTGTTTATATCCACAGATTATTTTTTTTATGATCAAACTCTTATGTGTTTATCCTCCCTTGCTGATCCAATAAAAACTGATATTCCCCCCCCCCTTTTTTTGTGCAATACTGCATTAGTCAAAAGTTTTCCACAGAACTCTGGTCCTATTCTTCACTAAACAGCTGTCACTCTAACTAATAAGCCTGTCAGCTATCATGCAGTATTGTCTGAAGTACAACTTGAAAAAAAATAATGTTTCTCCCCAACTTAGAACTATCAGACACAGAAAGTTAATTCTGAGACACTGGTTCTCCTGCAACTTATTGCTGCCTGCCCCTTTACCTTGATAGGCATCTTCAATTCATAAATAAGGCTGCAAGATCAAAAGCTTAGCTCTGTAGATTCTAAAATAAACACCATTATCACTGTATTGATGCACATCACTTATACCTAGAGCACCACAAAAATACCTACCTGGAATTTAACTCTGTTATGTGGCACTCTTACGGTGCAATAGTTTAGAATTCCAATCCAGAACTGCTGGGTTTTTGAAAACGTGCAACTATGCAATCTGCCTTCTTTCAACCGAAGCAACAGTATTCGAGCACTACAAAGAGTTTTAGCAGTCCACATTTTCTCAAAAGTGACCCCTGGATGTGGTAACCAAACTGATATTCTCAGAAGCTGTTTTACGATGGAGTTACAAAGGAAGTATCAATAGATGAGCTGCTTGGAGACCATAGAAGTACACAGTACAAACTTTCTCTCTTCTAAACATAACCTGTTTAAAAACATTAAGGTGGGGAAAAAAAAAAAAGAAAAAAGAAAAAAGAGTAGTTGAAAAGTAGTTGCACATCAAGGTCCTGATACCGTAAGAAGGTCCTCTTCACGGCTCTCTCACTTAAAACACCAATGTGTTAACAGTAGATGCACTTGACAATGACACAGTTCTAGGCAGAACTTCAGTTCAGCAGCTATTCTCCCTCTCTCACCAGCCTCCATCTGGCACTGTGTTGTTCACCACTAACCATAAAGTCAATTGTTCATTTCAGAAACAGGAAGGACTGTAATTGTTAATAACGCAAAGAACAAGCGAACAAACTGTCCCTTATAATTAACAACGTGAATACAGTGCTCCTTCTACCTCAGCTGGAAAAGGTGCGAGGAGCGTTCCAGCGACTCCAAACCCACTGCTCACAAAAACAAAGTGCAGATGTCAAGATCCCAGTAGGGAAACCTCAGGCATGCTGGCTGGTACAAGGCGAGCCTTGTCATCTTCTACGCTACAAGGAGTGACACACAAATCAAATGTGAGTCTGGTTTACACCTAGCAAGACTTTGACCATAAAGAGTAACACGTGGAAACGCACTTGTTCAGATGAAAAGAAAAGCAGGTTATCGCCCTGACTACCAGTGCAAACAAACCCAGCGTGATTCTGTGTAGGCGAGGTCTCAGAGGTACTCCATCAACTTCAAATTAACCCAAATCAAATAAGTGAGTTTCAGGTTTTTTCCGCTTCACCATATGTGCCATGAGGCCTACAACGGAATTTTTCGTTCCTCCACTTTCGCGCAGTAAACAACCAACGTAAACCAGCAAAACAGAGCTGAAACGATGAGACAGAATTTTTAGGTCTAACAAATACAGAATGTCAAGTGACAAACTGAAGCAAACACGACACGAGGAAAAGTCACTGCGCCTTTTAAGCCTGTAAACCTGCGACAGGAGGGCGATTTTTAGGTGGTCCCCGCCCCTTCAAATTTTAAGTTCAAACGCCCCAATCTTTCCCCGTTTCCCTCCGCGCAGGCTCCCGCCTCACGCACCCTCCCCGCTCCCCCGCGGGGGTGGCGTCTAAGGCGGCCTACGCGACACAGCGACGGCGCCGAGACCCGGGCGGCGGCGGCCGTGGCGGAGCAGCCCCACCTCAGGGACACAACCCCGGGCAGGGAGCAGCGGACGCCGCCGACGGCTCGGGCCCCCGCTCGGGGGGGGAGGCCCGTGGCGGGCCCCAGCCCCGACGTGCGCTGCCCGGCCGCGCTACCTCCCCCGGCGGCGGAGCGGCCTCCGTGCGAGGCGGGGGGCGCGGGCGCCCGTGGAGCCTTGGGGGGGGGGCGGCCCCTCCTGTGTGACGCTGCCCCTGCACGCGTGCGCAGCCGGGGGCGGCCCGGCAGCCGTGGGGGAGGGGGGGGGAATGTCAGTCGCGTCCCCAGCGGCGGGAGAAGCCGCGGCCTGGGGTCCCTCTGGGGGGCGCAGCCCCCGAGGGGAGGCGGTGGCTGGGCGAGGTGGGGTCGCTTCACCTTGGCCACCCGGCCACCGGGTGTTGGGTGCGGCGGCCGGCCGGCCTGCTTGGGCTGGCCTCGCCTCGCCTCCGCAGGGAGAAGGCCCGCGGGGTGCCTTTCCGCCCGCCTCACGCTGTGAGCCGTCGCCCTCACTGGCAGGCGTCGTGTAGGGGGGTGTCGGCACCCCGACCCCCAACCCCCTCCCCAGCGCCGCCGTGTATCGGGCCGGGCACCGGAGAGGAGCCGCAGAACGCAGCCAGCGCTGTGCAGGGGCTCCCTGTTGCCGCAGGAGTGACCTCAGGGCGGCAGTGAAGTTGATTGGGTTGTTTTGTTGTTTTTTTCCTTTTTTTGTGTGTGTGTTTTCGTAAGGTGAGTCCGCCCACCCTGCTGGCGGACGAGTCCCAGGGTCAACACAGCCCAGAGATTCAAGGTGGAGAGGGATCCTGTCGCCAACAGTTGGATGAAGAAAGCTGGGGAGAGCAAAGATGGCTGTGAGATGAGAGTGTAGATGTATGAACTCTCCCAGGGGCCTGGCTGGGGTTGGCACTAAACTAGCTGGGTTTAAAAAAAAAAAAAAAAAAGTTAGATTTCACACAGATTAGCCTCCTTCACCTCAGACATCTGTCCCTTACTACTTGTTACTGGTGTGTGGGTGAGATTGGTACGGGTTTAGGATAGAAGGGGGTGCAACTGTTTTTAGGGGGAACTTTATCAGTTTAATTTAGTCATCTTTCCAACTGCTAAGTTTATATAAGTAATTATTAATTTGAGCTTCAGTTTAGTCTGTTGTAGACTTTATAGGATGAAAGAATAACCACATTTCCTTTAGAGGTTTGAACTTTTGCAGGGTCCTTAATTTTGACTTTTAACCTGTTGCTTATCAAATTTATGCCTATGAGGAACAGAATATGCAGATAGCAGTGATGGCTTTTTTCCCACTAATTAATATGACCCCAACATCTTACTAACAGACATAGATTTGTAACATTGGTATCCTAAGACAGAAAATGTTGGAATAAAAGTTTGCGGGATAGTTTTCACATGGAATCATGCAAAGCACATGTTTCATTATACAGAGCTTGTTGTAGCATAATCCATAATTGCGCTTCCTAGCCTATAATGAAGCATAAATTAGCAAAGTTGTCACAGGAAGAAATTTGTAATATTTAAAAGGTGAATCACAGGAAAATTTGCTTCTATCATATATGTATGTTATCAGCAACTTGAAGATGGTTAGAAATGAGAACAGCAGATGTGGGTCTGAACGTCGGAAGATACTGATTTACATATTACTTCTCAGTGTAAGGAAGAAAAAACATTTAATGTGACTCATGCTAGTGAAATATGAACATTTACAAAATGTTAAGTGTTATAAGCATCTCTTTGTTCAACATGACTGGAATTTCTTACTATGAGTCTAATTAGTTGCCTTGGATTTTTTTTCTGTGTGATAGCTAGTGCACATTATCAATCTATGAATTAAATACTTCTTTTAAGATGGAAGAGAATTAAATTAATCAATGACATAATCCTAAATATGCTTCTCTTTAGGGCAATACAGAAACATCTGAGGGTTCCGCCTCAGTTTTCACAAGAACACAAAATGGATCTGTGGCATTTTCACATGAATGGTGGTCTGTAAGAGCTAGACAAAAAAGAAGAAAAAATACAGATCTGAGTATGTCTCCCACTAATTAATGCCTTTTTTCTCCTCCTCTTCGTTCTACCTTTTCCACATGTCTGTTACCCATTGCTTTTATCTGACTCTTACCCTAATTTAAATGATTGGCATGATTAGCGATATTAGATGCCCTTTCAGCTGATTGGTGAAATACATTGTGTTATTTGCTCTCTGCAAAAAGAAAGTTCTGCATCCAGCTCTTTTAAGAAAGTGAAGACAGCAGTCTGAATCAGTATTGCCACTGAACTTCAGGTTGTAATAAAACAGGAACAAATTCCATGGAATTGATGGAAGTTATACTGAAATCTTTCTGCATAAAGCACTATTTCCTTTGAATTTTCAGTGTTCATAAGGAGTAGCCCTTTAATACTTTACAAAGGGAGTTGCAGGTGGTTTTGGTTGTTTGGGATTTATTTAAACTGAAATTTGCTGTAAAGATTTTGTATGGGTAGGAAGAGGAAGCAGCAATAACAGCAACTGGCTTGCAGCCCGAATGCGAAGTAAAAAGCAATAGCTGCAAACAGACCCCTGGGATTGTCTTACAACAACCAAACCGTCTCGTGGTAGAGTTACTGCCTTCTCTTTTCGTCATCCTGCACTCTTTCCTCATATTTATGGGATGAGCTTGTAGATGAGAAAGCCAGATGAGGAAAAAAAAAAAATCTTGCTTTAATTATAGACAGTTCTAATTTGTAGTGGGAAGTAGTATCATTAGGACAACACTTGCATCTAAATTGATACTTTGGTTGATGGCTATGGCAAGTACAAAGGTCACAAACGTTGCAGGAGGACCCTTTTAATTCTCATCCTTCCAGGCGTGGACTCAGGTACATTAGTTAGCTTCTTGTTCTTTCTGTACTGTGTCTGATCTATTTATGAACCGGAAAATGAGGGATGTAGATTAAGCTTTCTGAGCTGGTGAGAATTAAACTTCAATCAGGCATAGTTCCAAGTATAAGCAAAGCAAATCGTAGCCACGGACAGCAAACAGAGATAGCGTCTCTCAAATGTAGCAGCTGGCACTCGTGTCTCTCTTGCCCTTTTAGAAGAAAGTATAAATGAGACTTCTTTGGCTCCCTGTCTCAACTCAGTCCTTTCCCTTTCCCGTAGCTAAACTCGATCTGACCCTTGTCCTTCAAGTGTCAAAACTTCTTTTATCTGCTACGTGTTCATGTTTCGATAAATTTATCCATATTCAACATTTTTATAGCATGATGTATCTTTCACTCTTTGTTCCTTTAGCAGTTGTTGTTCTTTGTAATACTCTGCCATTTCCTTAAGAATAAAATGCACCAGAAAAGGCTTATGTGAGTTACATAAACATTTCAGTGCTTTTACAACATGGTGTTTGCCAGAATAGGTATTTTGGAGCACCGACATAGTTAAGTAACAAGTAATTTGGAAGTGTGTGTAAAATCAGTTCCCTTAACAGGCTAAGCTACAGCAGCAAAAGGAGCTTTTGGTAATATGACTGTAACTTTGTTACATTTTTGGTCAGCGCTATTAGGTTGGTTAGTGGTGTGACTACTATAGCATGTCTCTGCCAGTAAGGCTGTGAATTCTTCCTTCACAAATTGAGTCCTACGTGGAAAGTGAGGAGACATATAAAGAAAATAATTGAGAGAAAAACTTAACTTGTAAGTCTTTTAGCACGGACAAAGATCTTATGTGTATTATTCAGAAGTGTATTTAAAAACTGTCTCCTACTGAATGTCTCTTTTCTATGATCTCTGCGTAATAAATTTGCATGGCGATGGTGGAAGATTCTGTTTTGGATAGGTGTCATTAAAGGATTTAATGCAGTTTTTTGCTACTTTAATTCAAATTAGCCTAGATCCAAATGCTGATACGTGGATTGAAAAGTTCAAGAAAATGTAATGATTTATTGCATTATATTAACATCTGAAGAAATGTCTGACGGTGTATCACAAGGAAAAGGATAAGTTTTTCTTATAGGGTAAGCGTGAGTGTATAGAAGGTTACTGTTGAGCAACTGATACTCAAACTTATGGGTTTGACTGGTAGCTACCTGGTGTGCTCCGAGGATACCAGGCCCATTGCTGATACTACACAACTACGTAACCATGGTGCAGACTTCTGAGGAAATTGCCGAGTTGTGAAAAAAAACAAACCAAAGCTGTCAGAAGGTCTGAAGAGGAGGTTCATGTGAGATGAGAAAGCTGAAATTGAAGACAGGACAGGACAAGGAAAAGCACCAACATAGGCAAGTATAAAGTCATAAAGAAAAACCGGGGTGCCAGAAGATGGCAGAAGTGCAGCTGTGCTCCAGCGAGCTGCAGGAACTGCCCCGTCTCTTCCTGATTCTTGCCTGCCTGGCTAGCAAAGACTGCATGTGTCTTATAAAAGGTGGTGAGCATTAATGCCTAACCTAGTAGTGATCATTTGTGTATGATAACTGATAAATAATTTTATACTTCTAAGCTGGCTATATCCTGCTTGCAGAACCACTTTGTGCTTCGCTAAGGTATCCAAACAGGGACCCAAAGAGGAATGATTACAGGAAATAGAAGTTGACAGATAAAGCAAATCTAGGAATTGTCACCCAAAAAGGTGAGCTCAAAAGAACAGAGTTGCTTCCAGATAAAAAACAACTGGTTTTGGAGGGAGACTGGTAAGTTCATAGGGTGGAAGGGGGGGAATTAGGGTGGAAATGTCTAGCTACAAAGGAACTGCGGGAGAAAGGAGGTGTTAACAAAGCTGAAGATGTGTTGAGGCTCATGAGAGAGAACAGTAGCAGAAGGCTTTCAGAAAGCAATGTTCAACAGCTGGCTAGGAAACCAGCTGTGATAGTAATGGCCAATTTTATGAAATCAGAGTTAGCAACCTCTAGCAATAATCTTCAAATGATATAGACATAATATTTAATAAAAAGGGAAAAATAAATAAATAAAAAGAAGTTCACCTTGTTGAAAGGCAAGGTGAAAATAGATCCAGTGCATCACTGAGTCATGACTGGAATCTTTCTAAGGTGTACTTCCCAAGAGAATTTTCAGGAAAAAGTACTTTTTAAAAGTATATGTTTTGTGAATGATACCTACAAGAAAGAAAGAAAAAGAAAAAGACTTAGTTTGACTGTAAATAAATATGAAGGTGAAATGCAGTTTGGAGCATCATATGGGAAGATAATTTCTCAGAGCAGGGGGTGCAGTTATTTTTTTTCATTAGTTTTTTCCAGCTTCTGTCTTGCTTCTTTTCAAGTCTGTGGGAAACAAATATAAAACACTGGGACTACATCTTTGCTAGTGAACTTTGTTACTAATGAACATTGCTAAGAAATGGTAACAGTGAAGGAACAGTCCGCAATTTAGAGTGGGCTTGAATTTTGTAGAATAGGTACAGCTTGCAGTAATTTTGTAGTTTGTCATTGCAAATAAAAAAAAAGAGTCGAATTCCAGAGAAAGCAAAAAAGAGAACGATTTTTGATTACCATGAAGAAGAGCTAGATGTGTGTACTTGAAGTGTCGGAAAGCTATGTCACATTTGATCCAAAACTGTGAAGAGGAAAGGAAAATGGTGATATATCAATGTCAGAAAAACACCCAAAAGGGATGAAGAAGAAGAAAGTGGATTTAGCTGTTGCTCAAGAAAACAAGTAACTTTAGTTACAATAGTGATTACCATGGCATTGTATTACTAATTACAACTGGCCAGTTTCTGACTATTGTTTTGATTATAAGCTGAATAATTGCAGTGTCTCCCAGTATTTGAAGCCAAGTCTCTCAATAGTATGTAAGCAGAAGAAAACCATCATTATCAGCTGGATAGACATGCATCATTAGTTTGAATAAATTTTAGAAATCT
Organism: Burhinus oedicnemus; assembly: GCA_008921705.1. NCBI lineage: Eukaryota > Metazoa > Chordata > Aves > Charadriiformes > Burhinidae > Burhinus > Burhinus oedicnemus. The sequence continues at coordinate 475,912 of VFFE01007192.1, forward strand.
GAAATCTTTGTTATTCACCAGTTAAAGTTTTAGATTTAACAGATAAGCTTTTATCATAGAATTCTGACTAAAGGAGGAAAACCCCTAAATTGCCTAATTTAAATTGTCCTTAGAAATGCTCATTTTATTTGTCATATTCTGTGAAATAAGAACCTATCTTAAGATGCAATTTTGAAAGCTGGAACATAGATTACTAGAAGTCCCTTGAACAATGGACTTTCCAGATGCAGCCCTATAATATGGCCTCTCAGACGGAATCAGGACAAAAAAATATTTATATAAAGTATGAGACAGTTCTCCTATTTAGTTGGTTTAATCCAAAAAATCATTCAATGCAGAAGGCTAAGTCTTAGCCTTTCTGAACAAAAAGGTACTATACAATATAGTATATAGGTAGTACATAGTAATCAGATCTGCTGAACCTTACCAGAGTTGCAGTCCAAGTCTGAAGGAATTTGTTTGAGTTTAGTCATATCCAACAGTGCATACTAGCTTTATATGATATAACTTGCAGGTTGACTAGCCTGTAGTTGATTTAAGATGCAAGTGAGGCTGTGATTGACATACTTAAGTAAACAAAACATAATTATTGTGAAGGCTTACTGACATTGTGTAATTTAAGGCTCCTTAAAAAAAATGATACAATATTGTTTATGAGGAATATGTAACACTAGTTTTTCACACTTGTATTGATTAAAGTTTGTCTTTGTCTTGATTTCTGTCTGTCCCTTTCTGCCCCCAGTTTATCACTTGGGTGCCACTTAAATTTACTTTGATCGAGCTGAGTAGGCAAGGTATCCTTGATTTTTATTCCCTTGCACCTGTCTGTGCTTTATCTGGAGCATTCTTTTAATTAAAACTCAGTAACAGGAACTAACAAAAAGACTGAGGGTGAGATTTCCCCTGGGTTGACTCACAGCTGCTATCTAGTCCAAAGATGACATGTTTGAGTCACTTTTAAATACCAGAGAAAGATAGTTCTTCCTCAGTTTCCAAAGGCGTCATCTATCTCAACTGAACAGAGTAGCGTTATTTAAATCATACATTTGCTCTGATTTTGCCACCTAGATACTCTACTAGGTCAGCCTACATCTCCCAACGGTGTCTGAGGGTTTAGGTCGGGCCTTTACGTATTTGTGTTATCATTTAGTCATAATATTAAAAGTTGTTTTCAATATTGATTATCATTGTACCGCTGATATGGGAAGTAAGATAAGAGTTTGCTTGTCCTTTGTGGTATACAGCTGACCACTTCAGACTAGAAAATTCATCTTGACTGACACTTAGCCTGTAATGCTAATCTGTGCTTTTCTTTGCCATGCATAGCAAATGTGCCAAGGAGTTTGTGCAAAAGGAATGATAGTGAATAGAGACACCTCCTGTTTTCTATCCAAAACCAAATACTGCAGGCCACGGTATACTTTATTCTATTACAAATAAATGTCATCAATTTTAAAACAAAGCATTGCTCTGAAATGAGACTTGAAATTCTTCATTTTGAAAGATCCGTAGTAAAGATTTTCCTGCCCTATTAATTTTGGCCAAATTTTTTCATTCATTTATTTGTTTAATGTAAGGTAAACATTGTCATTAGTTTGCAGTAAACTAAATCAGCTCATATCATATCTTAACATGAAGCAACTCACCCTCTGAATGGCCTCTGTTCTTGCAGGTACCCAAGGAGGTTGGAAGTAGCAGCCTCAGGTGGCTTCAACAATTAGCATGTATCCTACATTTACGGACTCACATATTACTGGAATGTTGTAATCATTTTACAAGAGGGATGGGGAATCTAAAACTCACAGCTTGCTAGAATGGTGTCTCTGGAAGCCCCTCTAAGGCTTTTTTTGCTGGTGGTGATCTCAACAGAAAACTTTTTAACAGGCTGGTGTGTATATGTGTACCCGTGTGTAACACAACTGAGGTTTGAGAGAACAAACACATGAAACAAGAGCACTGGAGGATATTAATTACCTGGCTAATATAAGAGGAGGACAGGTAGTTATTGTAAGTTGGAAAAACACCCCCTACCCCCACAAATGGCCATTACTTCCCAAAGGACCTAGTAACTTTTTCCTTCTTGCTACTTCCCATGCTCAGCCCCGCTTGCCTGGTGCGTGTTGGCAGGGATAGGAGTTTGGGGGGATATCAGGGAAATTGTGACCCGGGAGCTGATGCACGGGCACAGTGCACTTCCTATCCTGGCATCTGTGGTGCCGGGGCCCATCCTAGCTTGTGCCATGCCTCAGCCTGACACAGGAATTAAATCAGACTCAAAGATTTACTGAGGGATTATAAAGTTCTTCTGCAGATGGACCCTGCTACCCCTACGGTAAGAGCTGCTCCTAGATACCTTATTAAACAATGTCAGTACAAACATTTCCTCCAGAGAAGATCTGCTAGTATTTTATGTGCCATTTATCAATTAATCTGAAAATAACATTATTTTCTGTAAGTTGTCTGTATGAGAAGAAATCATTAATTTCACGTGTGTGTGTTGTGACGGAGAGAGAGTGGAGGAAGCTCAATTGCTGCTGATATGTTCCAAAACCAAAGGACCATTTGACTGTGAAAGCAGTTGCCTTAGCCCTCCATCCCTTAATTTAAAAATGTTTTTAAATTTCTTATTTCCCCAACTGGAATAATTTGCATGAAAAAATGAGACAGAAATGGAAGACAGTGTTCTCACCCATGCACAGATATTTGGTTTTAATTTTGCTTTTAAACTTTTTATTGTTTAAACTACACTGTGTCAGTTACAGGAAGTAATTCCTTCTCTAAGTGAACTTCCCACTGGAAACCATGCATAAGGTACGTGGACCCAGGTCCTAGGAGTTTCTGTATTTCAAGTCTAAACAGTAGGTGGCACTGCTGTTTGTCTAGTCTTCATAGATCCGTATTGTCAACATAAATGGCATTTGCCTTTTACACTTCCCACTTCATAGTACCCTTGATCTGGCCAAGGAGTCAAGCAGAAATCTAAAATGCAAATCTTTTCTAAATAAAAACAATAAAAAGATCTGTTCAATATCTCCAAGAGATTAATTTGGGGAAAAATATCAATGAAAAAAACCCAAGAAATTACTATAAATCTGCAAATATGCAACAGATTTTTGTTATATGTTGGAAATTGTCTTTAAAAATTTCCTGGTACTCTTATGACCTGTTGAACAAAACACAGGAATATTTAATGAAATTAGGAACAGTCACAACAGTGTAGTGGTTTTGCTTTTTTGTTATTTTTCTGTTCTATTTTTGCTTGATTTTATTATAGCTGAAGCTATTTTATTATAGCTGAAGACCTAAGTTCCAATGAAGATTCTTGTCAGGCAATCTAGAATTGCTCTTGGTTCTTTAATATCCCCCAAATAAAGGGTTTTTTTTTTCATCCCAAAGGTATGCATGTTGTTTGTTATTGAGTTATTTTTCATAAATGTCCATGTAGTTCATAAAAGGCCCAGTGATTTTTTGCTTGTTTGTTTTCATATAACCAGACAGTTTTGTGTTTTCCCTCTCAGTTTTTGACATCTTGGGTGGGATTTGTCAAAGGAATGCAGGCATGGGCTACAGTCTAGACGTGGATATTTGAGCTAGTCATTCTAAGCTGCTTCTTTGGTCAGTGAAGAGAAATAGACGTTTTTGGAAAGGAATTCATTTCAACCCAGAGTAGGCTTTTAAAATATGTTACATGAATCATTCTCTAAAACTGTTTTTTTTTTTTTTTATTGACATTGAAGAAGGTCTAAGAAAACCACCTCAGAGGTAAATGATTGAAGTTGGCAGAAGGAGCCTCTGTCCTGGCAATGGTATAGACTCACTTGGCTGCCAAATGCTGAGTCCGCCATCACTTGAAGTTCTGAGGTGAGATGAATTACTGTCTGGAAGCCAGGGAGCAAAACCTGAAGTCATCCATTAAATAGAAAATTCAGTCAGAAAAATGGACACTGTAGAAGGGGAATGACACATTGCTGTTAAATCATTCCATCTGCTCACAATTTGTCTCATTTTGTTTCTTAGCACATTATTTAAAATGTCTACTTTTGCACTCCATCTTTTTCCTCTTGTCACAGCCTGCATGGATGCCTGTGTTCAGGTTCACAGCTGCCATGCCCAGGAACAGGTTGCCCAGAGAAGTTGTGGATGCCCCATCCCTGGAAGTGTTCAAGACCCGGTTGGATGGGGCTTTGAGCAACCTCGTCTAGTGAAAGATGTCCTTGCCCATGGCAGAGGGGTTGGACTAGATGATCTTTAAAGGTCCCTTCCAACCCAAACCATTCTGCGATTCTATGACTCTGTGTTCTTCTCCCTACTGCTTCCTCTGCAAACTCTTCTGTAGATACTGGTTTGTTGTTTCTTCTGTTAAATATGAGTAACTGAGATTCGGTAGAGGAATGAGAAGAGATGTGTTTGTAAACAGTGACAGCTGATAATCATTACTGTTGATGTGCAGGCTACCATTCCTTTCCAAGTTCCAGTTCAATATGCAAGGAGGTTTTTTTGTCTTTCACAGTCCCTAATACTTCAACTTCCCTGTATTGCATAATGTATTGTATGTGCAGTTACCAGAAGTCATTATTTTTCATCTGTTTTTTTCACCTTTTGCCATCTGTCCTCTTTTGACCCTTTATCTCACCTTCCTATTTTTTTATCTTGTCGTCTTTATATTTCATGTGTTAAACCAATGAAAGCGTGTACAGTGGCAAACTTAATGAGTATGCTTACATCATATCTCTTTATAAGTATTTCCCCTGTATCCACTACATTTTGCATGTGACATTTCTAAAAATAGTGTTGCTTGTAACAACATTTGTCTTTTAGTGACTAATTAAGCAAATTACCACTCGGTTTATTTTTCATAATATGCTTTCTATGAATTTATTAGTCTTCATTAAGCTTTTGTCCACATAGGAGCAGTAAAGAAAATTTATCTAAATAAACTAATGGTGTGACTATGAAGTGAATTAGTTAGGCTTCGTTAATTCTTTGTAGCTACTGATTCAGAATTAAAAAGGTCAAAACTGAGTTTGTAGACATTAAAAATGTTTGAATGTTAAAACAGAGCTCTCAAAACATACTAAAGCATTTTCATCTTTGTTTTCTCTTTCTGTGCATAGGAAGGTAGAAAGAACAGATAAGACTTTGATTCCCATACTTAGACAGGAATTTGATCTTTGTAAAAATACAAAAAAGTAATTGAGGAAAAAGCCAGACTCTCTGAGTAAGGACATGAATGATCACCTCAGCTTTTCTGGGCCACTTTTAATCTCCATATGATCTATTGTCTCCCCTTCTCGTGAAAACACAGCTTCCTCTTTCTATGCAGGCAGTATGTGACAGGTCAACACAGCTTCAAAGTGCTCACAAATGGCATTTAGTGACCAAAGTGACGTGTCCCGTCTTTCACCAGGTAACACACCCCGAGAGCACATGATCTTCTTGTACTATCTACAGGTACTATTAACTACAGCATCACTAACATTTAACTTAAATGTCCCCTTTTCTGGCTGAGACAGTAATAGACTGCGAGAAGAAAGTTATTTGTTGATTTACTATGACAAAACATTCTTCTTTATCTAAAAACAACCTGTTTGCAAGGAATTGTGGCACGTTCAGTGCAAAGCAAGAGAAAATTTGCTGAGCAGGGCAATAGGAAAGGTCTTGGTGAGACTGAATAAAAGACTCTGTAGACAGAAGGAGATAGAAGACAAAATTATCTGAATTCCTGTTTGTATTTTGATCTGTTTTGGCATACGTGGTTTTGGGTAATTTTTTTAAATATTAGATCTGTCCGTCTGTCCTGAGTTCTGCTTTAGCTCCACAGCTCCTTCAGCTCTATATTTCACTTTATATTTTATGCCAGTAGACTTTGCTAGCTAAAATCATCTCCATCTCTGTAAAATGAGCAAAAGACATTATTGTAATGATACTCGGCAGTATCATTAAAAGCTATTGAACAACATTTGCATAAGACAAACACTTGCTAATTGAAGCTCTTTCTACATTACTGTAGTATGTCAAGGTCAGATTTAATTTGTGCTCTACGATAGAGAGAGAACAAAGCTATAAATATGACTTGTTTGCAGGACCACTCCTTTCCTAGGATTCTACTACCAGTCTGATACAATGACTGCACTTTTATAGTGAGTATCCACTTAAGTGACTTGGAAATCTTTTATTAGACACGTGTGTATAAATACAATATGTTCATGCAACAAATAGTTTAAAAAGGAGGCAAAAGTAGACATAAAATTTCAGTCCTTCAAAGCAACCTGCATGAAGTTCATGTGCTGAATGTTTTATGTACGTCCTCCACTTTCCAACCATGACTACAAAATAATAACAGTTACCAGACTCAAAGGAATTTAGTGAGGAACTGAAGCCAAACAGAAAAAATTGTGAAATATCAACAGTTTTGTAATGTTTACTTTAAACTATGTGGTGTCTTAAAAAAATGGGAAATTGAATCTGTCACTCTCTGGAATGTCTTTGCTAACCATGACTGCTGTACTAACATTTTCTGACAGATTCACTGAATTTTCCTTGGAGGTAAAGGTGAACAAAGAGTGATTATTTTGATAACATTATCTACCAGGAGATCAAGATTTTAACCTGACAAAGCAGGGGTTTTAATGAAATATTATCCAGTAATACTGTTTTCTCCCTTACTTAAGATATCCTGAAACAAGTGGAGAGCTTGCTGCTGGGGAATATAGGAAAGATGAAGTTATGACAGTCTAGATAAGGCTTGTATGAAAAGGATAAGAGAACTCTCTGCTTCCATCAGTTGACTTATGTTGTCAGTGCTAGTGTTTTATAAATATTTCTAAGATGTGAATTCTAGAAATAAAAAATCCTCTTTGGTCATATTATTTCCCATCTCCCTAACATTTTTTTCTTGATACGTGAATTAAATTCAGTAGGCATTTAAATAGCTTAGCTCCAACAGAACCTGGAAATATACCTATCCTGAAATAGCTAAGTGATGAAAAGCTCATCTGAGTTGAAATCTGTTCCAGATGGGGCAGAGCTGGGTTTAGAATGAAGACCATTGTCTAAACATGAAGTCACTCTGGCGGGAGGCCACTGTTCTACCAGAAATGCCATTCTGAGAATTTTTTCCAAGTAAGACTTCATTTGAATGGTTCTGCTGCTATAGGTAAAAAGAATTTGTTGAAAAATTCCTGTGTCTTTGCATGCCAGTCCTCTCTGACTGTATTCTCTTGCTGTGTATCCTCAGGAGCCTTTGCACAGGCCTCGTAGACATTGCATAAGCAACCTCGTAGTGTTTTCTGCTGTAGAACAGGGAAAGGGTCAAGTCTCTGAATCCAGGTTACACGTGGATTACTCCTCCAGCAAGCAGCAGGAGCTGCCATCGGATGATGATTCTCTGATTCTGGTTCTCAGGAATCCTCAGCAGGAGCAAAGAGGTTTGCCTGTGAGCAAGGACTTTTCACTTCTCAGCCCAGACCCTTCTCATACAGGGGCAGTGCTTGTCACCTCTGGGAAGCCTGGGGGAGACCGGAGCACTTTGGGAACAACAAAATAATTTTACTGTGGAGGAATTCTTACAGGTAAAATTCAAAGTAAAAGTATTTATTGCCTTACAAACACACATTTAAAAATATCACAATACTTTCAATATAATCTGCTGGTTTATGACAACTTTTAAGTGCTATAAATAGTCCATGGCGACTTTTAGCATCAATGTGTTCTAAGTGTGTGGTATCCCAATATGGCTTAATATTGGGATATTTTGCTCTGATTTACTGGCACTGACTCTTTTTCTTGTTTTGTCATGTTTGGTAGTAAACTAATTTTCAAGCAAATTAATTTATTAAATTTTTGTTACACAAAAAGTACAGTGCTAGACATCACAGTAGAATAATAATAACCTTTCAGAAATGAACATAATTTCAGAAACTGTATTTTAGAGTATTTCCTATTGGGTTTTGATCATGGTTTAGGTATTCAGTAAATTTATTAATTCACAAAAATTGCATTTTAAATCTTTTGTAATTTAAAAATCAGTGAATAGATTTCTTTGAATATTTGTTGAACTGGAGCAATAGTACTAAATGGAATGTACAAATACTTTTCTGGAATCATCATTAGAGATGGATGACACTCAGTTTATGAATAATTTGAGCATGAACTATTGAAAGCATCTTATAAGTTCAGATAGTTAAATAAGTACAAAATTAACTCTTTAAGCAGAAATATTTAATTTCAAGCTTTTTCTTTGTTCTTACTGGACAAAGCATTTCTCCTGGCTGGAAGTGTTAGTGACAAAACACACAAAAAATTCTCTTCTGTCACCATTGTTCTGTGAACAAATAAATCCTGCTAGTTTTACAATACATGACAGCTTTCATGATCACAATCTTCATGTGAAATGCTAGTATGAGAGATGTACTGTACCCCTTAACCAAAATAGTGGTAGTTTACTACAGGCTCCGAAGGCGGTAAAGGCCTAAGCCATAAATGGGCCAAGAGCTCATCTAGTTTCAATCTGTTCTCTGAAAACCTGCCAAGGAGCAGAGTGACGCAGTGAGCATCAATGCATATGAGCTTGGAACACCAAACATGCGATTAACATGTGAACAACAGGTGGCTTTTCCAAGAGATCATTTATCAAGGAATGAAGAAAGTTGTGTGTACAAGGATTCTCATGCATACCTTTTCCATTGCATGTAATCTGACTAAGAACCACTTTGTTCCATAAATATGACAGCCTAAGTGAGCCTTCTTTGAGCTCTCCTGGCTTAGCAGCATGGCTGCATGGCAGTGATCTCCCCTTGAGCTGGGATGCCGCTCAAGGTTGCTCCTCAAGGCAGAGAGACCTTTTGCCAGTGGCAGATCTTTGATAACCAACCAATATTGCGCAAGATCTTGTAGTATGGTAACTTTGATTTTGTCTTGGTAACTTTGATTTGTGCCTTGGTAGTTTTGAATCATTGTTCAAATGGTTGTGCTGTACAGTACTAGAGTGAAGCTTGCCACTGAACTTTGTTAAGTCTCACTTTTACAGCATCATATTAACACCACTTTTGCCAATACCTTTGACAGTGGTTCTTTAAGCAATCTAAATTACCCATTTGCGACAGCCAGTTACAGATGAAGATGTTTACGGAATACGCAGGAGAAGTAATGACAGCTCAGTGTTAGAACCCCTGATGAACATCTTATACAAGTTCGGAATAAAAGAATGTATTTTTACATATTTTTAAAAGAAACATATAAGCAGCTTTGGTTTACATGCCTCTTTCATGTACAGAATAGGTGAATACATAGCTCCCAAATTTGGAAGATGGGACGATGGGCTGTGTCTGCTTCTCTCTGACTGCAGGGGAATCCAAAGAACCTGAGGAAGAAAGGAGTTACATTTTTATTTCCTCTTAACCAGTCAGTGCAGCTGGCAGGGAAACGTACATTTTAAGATGTTTTAATAGGTATGCAGCCTTCAAATACATATTGAAGGCTCATTGAAGTATTCTATTTCTGTAAGCAATGTAAAGTTCAGGGTTTTTGATAAATAATAAAACTATAGCTTTGGGATTATACTATATACAGTTATCATTCTTTGCACTTTTGCAAGGGCGCGTAAACATAAAAAAACCGCTCAGTTACATTTAATTTGCTTTAGTGCTTGCAGAAGTGATAATTGACCTTAAAGAATCTGAGGACAAAAATAGTTCTTTGCCCTTGCAACCAAACAAAATCACAAGGTAAACCTGTTATGACCACAGAAATGAAGTCAATGTTTGTACTGTGTAATCTGGATGAGACCTTCATGGACAAGAGGCTGTGATGACACTGTTTAAATCAGTGTATACACTGACTGATGTTTTGATAGGAGTTAGATAAACTTCTAAAAAGAATTAAATTTTTCAGTTGCTGTTTGTTTACAATTTCATAGTTGTATGGATCTATATATCTTACCCATTTACTGTTTTGATTAGCTTTAGTTACGACAGTCCATGTTCAGATAATATGCATGCAACTGGGAGCTTTTGAAGTGCAAGCTGTCAGATAGTGAAATGCTGTAAATCCACCATGTCACCACATAGACTTTGTGTTACGAAGGGTTAAGTTCATTCAGCAAAAATCCGTGACATTCTTGCAACTATCTGAGGCAAAAATCTTCTTCTTCTTGTATATTACTTCTTTTACTAAAAGTAATTTTGTTACTTTTTCCTTCAGGGTTTTTTACTAAAAAAGTGGTTTTGCTTATCATCCTTTAGAGTCTGATTTATTAAATTTTAAATGAAGATTGACAGATTATATTTTGACAGTTTCTGGATATTTATGCTTTCAAATCAGGTGAATCCAGGAGGAAATCGTTCTTATCTTGTAATGATGAGTTGTACAAGATGAAGAAATTTGCATATGCTTGGCTCAAACTGTGAGGTGCAAATATCCTCAAACAGGAAAAACCTCTATCATTTTAGCCTGCTCCTGGAATAGTTCAATCTGTGTGGTAATGTTCTTGGGATAAATTTGATTGGAGGTTTGCATATCTCCCATTGTATTTCCCTTTTCTGTACAATTGATCTCTGCCTGCCTAATTTCTGTGGTCTAGAACTGAAAAACTTTCATGATACTGTAAAGTTGTAAGACAAAAGAAAACCAAGCTTTGAAGGAAAACAGAACTGAGATTCAGTTGTAACATCCAGTATGTACCTATCGAAAAAAATACCCCCTTAGTAAGAAGGCCAACTAATAGCAGAAATAACAGCAGTTATTTAATTTTTTGATGTCAGAAATTGATCTGGGTGTGGCAGGCTTGTAAGACTGTAGTAGCTTGGACCGTACACTGTAGTAGGAAGAAAAGCTGTTTTATTTTAGAAATATGACCTTAGGGCTATATCACCGGATGTTCTGAACGGGGATAGCTGTGCGTAACCATTATTGAAGTTCCAGTTTCCTCTGCTTTTCTATTTTGAATAAAAAATAGATCAAATTTTAAATTAAACAAAGGAAAGGATTATGGAACTAGATCTCTAATTTTTAAGAAAATAACTCACTCCAAAATGCCAGTGCTGTTTGATCATTCTAGAGCAAGAGTCCTACTTTTATCAGTTACAATCTTTGAGCTGCCAAATCTTGATATTCAGTATTTATAAAGCTAGAATGAAACTTCTTCTTAAGTTTTTGATTAATTTTTAGCACTTTCAGTCAGAAAGGTTGGATAGATGCCTTCAGACTGAATTCAGACAAATACTGTCAATGTTTACTCCAGGGGAATGTGTGAGAAGCAGAACACCAAGTGCTGCATTTTTTGCTAGTTTTTTTAAGAAATGCACATTGGTATCTTTCTTCTTTCAGCTAATGAAACAGCACAGCCTTTGAGCTATTTGTAAGCAATAAATCAGCACATATGACTTTTCTGGATGAGGCTTTTTCTAGTGTTTTTCAGAAAAGCGTTAGAAATTTACAGAAGTTGGTTCTGATAGCATATTAGTGCCCTTGTTGTAATAAATTCACCTTATTCTCTCACCTCTGAACATCAGACATCATCACTGATGTCATACAAGTTTAGTAGGGTAAAAGCAGAGGTTACCCTAAGATATGAATATGGATTTCTCTGAAAAGAGAAAAAGATGGGGTGTATCTTTTTCTGTGCCAGTAGAGAAGCATATCTCCATGAGTCAAGCATATGGAAGTAGAAGTCACTAATTTTGTTTAGTTCAGGTCTTCATTCAGTAACACAGCCCCAGTCTTTTGACTGTTGGGGAAATCAAATGTAACCAAATTAGTCTGGAGTTTAATTTATACCATTAAAAGCCTTAAGCAAGTGTTTATTATCCAAAAGTGGTTATCATCTTAGGCAACAATTTACCTGGATATCGTCAGTGCTGCACAGGGAAGCTGTTTCACTTTCACCCACATGAACTTTAAAGGATTTAGTTTCAAAGACTTGTAGGATTACAGCAACATATTGGTGCTGTAGTTAATTATGTGTAGTTGCTGAACTCAGACATAGCCTCTGGTCCATTTTTATTCACTAATTATAGAAGGATATTAATCTAGGGTAGATTCATCATGCTTTTGTTTTCAAGCTGGTTTTTTTTTTTCCCGCCATAATTTGTTAGTTAGTTGTCCCCAGTTTCTGAGTACTTTCAATGATATACAGAAGTGGGAGAGAGTTCTTGCTCTCTGGATCTAGTTTCCTGCAAGCTGAAGCCCATAGTTAGAGGTTTCCCTAAAACTTGCATAGATCTGTGCTGCTGTTGAAAAGGGAGTCCCTCTTTCTCTTCTTTCTAGCTCCTCCATCATTCACAATCCAGTCCTGCCAACCAAAAAAAAAAAAAAGAAAAGAATTTTTTTTTAAAAAAAAGCTGTTTCCCGTTCCAGAGGAACAGGTTGAAATGACTGTGTGTTCCTGATCCCATGTAGTTATTCTATATGATTAATTTTACAATATTTAAATAAATAGAGTTGTAGTTTATGTCTATGGATTAAGAATTGTTATTATACTATCTTCCTTTCAATTTTTCTATGAGTAATTCCCTAAGCAAAAGTGTATGTATGCTGTCATTTCTTAGGTAACTATTTTAACTGTGTTTTATATACCAATTGTCATCATCCTTTTAGTCTGTTACAGACCCAGTGTAACTCTTTTCATGCAGCCATTGTGTATCCATTAATTCTGATTATTCAGTGATTTTCTTTAACACTTAAGGCTCTGCATATCTAATTGTACTCATACATTCTTCTTACTATGTGAGAAGATTCCACCTACCCACTTTTATTCCTCAAAATTTTCGCTGAAAACCAACCCTATTTGCTTGTTATTTACTGTATGATCTCCTGGGTTGCTTTGCTGGGAGAAAGGGATAGACGTCTCCAAACAGCAACCAATGCCATTGACCTTTAGACATCTGCCACAGGATGGGTGGCCATATCCTGCAGACTGCAGAGGGAGCCTTGAACGAGTTTCGACTAAACACTTTCCTTTCAGATGCTTAGCGTTGTATCTGAAGTCATCTGAAATTCAATAAGAAGAATCAAATTTAGTGACATGAATCATGAAAAGCATTGAAATAAGCTTTGCTTGCTAATCTCCTGTATTTCTTCAGCACTGAACAGAAAGGATAGGTGGGCAAACTTTACATATTTCACCTTAAACCAGGACATTCTGAAATTTTTGTACTTGTGGGTTTTTTTAATGTGGTTTTATATTCTGGTGTAAGACTACTTCAATAAACCATAAGATGAGACACCGTTGTTAAACCAAGTCTGCAGCCAGTTTTTTCCAGAATTTCAAGTTCTCTCCAGGCCAACAAAAAATTTCTTTTGATTTAACCTTCTGTATTTGCTTAGGAAATAATGCACTGCTTCAAGTATGTTATTTTCTTTAATTATGCTGATTAGGATTTGAATTGAAAAAAACACCTTATAGGTGATACACATTAAATTAACTAATTTAATGTCTTTTACTGGCATCCAGTTTGCAAGGACAATGCCAAAAAACTCACTAATTACCATGGAATGTAATTTGATCCCAAGACATAACAAAACATTGGATACTACGTATGTGTAGGAAATGGACACCGCTTTATAAAGCCTAAAGAAAAATGTTCATGACCTGTTGGACCGAGTCCAGAGGAGGGCCACGAAGATGATCAGAGATGCTATGAGGACAGGCTGAGAGAGTTGGGGTTCAGCCTGGAGCAGAGAAGGCTCCAGGGAGACCTTATAGCAGCCTTCCAGTACTTAAAGGGGGCCTACAGGAAAGATGGGGAGTAACTCTTTATCAGGGAGTGTAGTGATAGGATGAGGGATAATGGTTTTAAACTGAAAGAGGGTAGATTTAGATTAGATATTAGGAAGAAATTCTTTACTGTCAGATTGGTGAGACACTGGAACAGGTTGCCCAGAGGAGTTGTGGATGCCCCATTCCTGGAATTGTTCAAGGCCAGGTTGGATGGGGCTTTTGAGTAACCTGGTCTAGTGGGAGGTGCCCCTGCACATGGCAGAGGGGTTGGAACTGAATGATCTTTAAGTTCCCTTCCAACACAAACCATTCTATGATGATTCTGTGATTTTCTGATTCTGTGTAATAATGTCCCTATCTACCATCCTAAGACCTATAGGAAGAAATATAGAAATAAAAGAAAGGTGAGTAGAAAAACAGATGAAGCAGATGATCCTAAAAGAAGCCAGAAGTTAGGGAAAGTACTTAAATGTGACAACTGTCCCCCTCCTCCCTTTCCTAAATCTTCTATTCTTCTGTTTCTGGAGTATACATACTGAGTGAATCTGTCACTGTCAGAAAGGTTAGGGAGAATAAAAATTCCACGAGGACATTTTGGGTTTGATTGTCAAGGTAGACATGCAGCCTAGTGCAGGTATTAGGTAGTTCTGAACTGAAGGACATGCCCATATATATGTATGTATGTATATTTATGTGCATCTATATCTCAATAGATATGTATGTGTATTTTTACCACTGTAGCTGCACTGTAACCCTTCGCTTCATAAGCTGACATCACTAAATCTGAGGTTAAGCTAAATCTGTTTACAGACATTTCCTTAATGTGATTTCAGTTGTCTAGTTTTATGAATGCCCTGTATTTTCAATTCCAAAGTCTGGAATATATGTCTAAGGGGTAAAAAAATAGAATTTGACCAACTTGACCAGTCACTGCTAATTAATCAGCTGGAAGGAAGGAAACTTGAAGGACCTTAGAACTGGAATGCACTCTTCTACTCTTCTAAAATTATAATGCAGTGCTGCTGAAGCCCAAGTTGATTTAAAATTAGCGGAAACTACTTGTAAATACAAAAGTATTTTGGAACATTATTTATTCATTTTTTATGATCTATAATATATTTACATAGCTTCAGCTAGAACTGAATTACTATTCCCTTACTTTACTCTCGTACTACTTATATAGAAGCATCTTCTTTGGGAAAACAATTTACAGAGTAAAGAATTTAAGTTATTATTTTTAGTTACATATTTCAAGTTTGTGGATGGGGGACAGGCAAGGGACCATGCCTATAAATCCCTCTATGTTACCCTTATGTACTGCCTGTGGTGCTGCAGCCTCATGTGTACCTACGTTGAGACTGTGTATGTTCCACAAAAATGGAGAAACTGCTGTATCCACTTGTATCCACTCCTTCTTGACTCAGCTATGCCCTATCTGGTGTGAGTATGTTGTAATTACTTCATGGAGCTTCTGCCTAACATCCTTCCAGAGTTTAACACAGTAGGAAACATGACTCAACTAATGTAATCAAATATTACCTGCGAACAACTGTGAAATCTCCTTACTTTCTCTCCTTTTTGACATGCTTTCTTAATCAAGCTACTAGTCTGTGAATGATGTCCACAAATCCCCAAATTTAACTAGTTTTAACAACACAGAACAGACCAGTAATCACTCTAATCATACTGGCAAACTGCTGTTGAGTAGCATCAGACCCCCAGCTGGGTGTCAGAGGTCCACATCGCCTCCTCAGACTTTTTCATTGTCTGCTCTATAGCTCCCTCTCTGAAACCTGTCAAAGAGGTATGAGCATCCATTATTTGTCAAAATATGTTCTGCAATATAACAGTAATCACATAAAGTCAGTGGTCTGGGTTCATGCTTAACATATATTGGTGGGGATGGGTAGGTCACAAAATCTATCATCCTGAGAGACTTCATTTACTTTTTCTCTTGTGTTCATTTAAGAAAAATAGTAACAACATGCAGTTCCTTAAAGATGGAGGCCAGAGGTTTTGGATTCAAATTGTGTTAGAGGACCATCATATTTCCCTCCAGTTTAAACCTCTTGAGACCTACAGAGTACAGGCCAGGACCCAAGTTTTCACTAACCTCTGCAAGGTGTTTTTTTCTCTGTCTTATGCATATAGTCTTCTCCATCTAAGATACAGTATATATCACTTTTTTTTCCTCTGTCTTCTGTTTTCTATTTTGTAAGTTTGTTCTGTGAATCAAACAATGTTTTGCAGTTAACAAGGGTTTTGGAAGTCATGTATTTCTCAGGTGAGATGATCCACTCAAAGAGCTAAAGAAAATGCTATAAAGAAACAGAGGATCTTTTATACCTGCAGGGGGCATTGCAATACAAAGAAAAAGAGCAATGAAAGCTGTTGAGACTTTTTCCAACCAATTTGTCTGATAACATTTTTGTGACATTTGACTGTCAGGTTTGGACTATTTTTTTTCCCCCCCCTTCTTTTTCAAAACGTGGCAAGTTGTTTTGAAGCCATTAATAAGCTTTTTTCTAGCGTTTTTGAAGTCACATTAGGAGGAAGATTTAAATTATATTCTGAAGGACACTTTTCAGTAGTCTTGCACTTACTGATATTGATGAGGAACATTGGGATGATGATATTAAAATGGGACACAAAATGCAAATGATAGTGTCTGTAGTATAGAAAAAGAGTTTGCAAATGACCCATTAATAACATTTCAAACATCTTCACTAATTTGGTGATTCTAATAACATTATGAACCTCGCTGTAATTTTTTATAGCTATAATTATATTTATATAGACGAAACAAGAAATGGCAGCAGTTCTGATGTTAAATGTTAGCTAATGTGTTATGCACATATATGAAAGTGCTGTTGGATAACTTGTCACTCTTCATAGAGTTCATTAAATATATCTTTCATTAAGTATTGTCTGTAGTAGAATTTTATATATTTATAACCTACAAGGAGTGCAAACCAGCTAGTATGTAACTTCTACTTCACAGTTAATAGATGGACTCTTATAGACATAAACATTAGGTATTATGGAATTATGCTCCTAAGACAGCCAAAGTTTGTACATATGATTCTGTATACAAGCAGAATATGCTGATCGAATGGCCTCATACAGATTTAATTGATTAGTCAACACTACGTTAACCATTCTCTGCTTCTCACTTATGGAAAATCTTTCTCCTTAGAAGCAGGCAAAAAAGCTGTAACTGTCAGCAAAAAGGGAAGGTGACCAGACTTGAGAGCTGTCATGGGGCGGAAAAAGCTGATTAGATGGATTTACTAACTGCTCAAAAGGAAAAGACTATCCAAGCTCTGCAAGTACGGTGGAATGGCTGTGGTGGTAGCTACGTGATTGACAGTAGTTCTATGCAGTTTCATCTTATTTTACTCCCTTTCACTC
This sequence comes from Burhinus oedicnemus, assembly GCA_008921705.1. Classification (NCBI taxonomy): domain Eukaryota; kingdom Metazoa; phylum Chordata; class Aves; order Charadriiformes; family Burhinidae; genus Burhinus; species Burhinus oedicnemus. The sequence goes on from VFFE01007192.1 coordinate 493,040, forward strand.
CTAAAATGACATTTTTTGTGTCTCTTCCCTTCTCACACTAGCAGTCAAATTATAATGACTTATAAGGTTTAGTTGCAGTGTGATTTATGATAGCAGACTCTTACACTTTCGAAATGGAGTCAGTCATCTTTGCAAATTTGTTTGTATCCAGTTATACCCAGGGCAAATGGAAGACCTATTTTGATGCTACAATAATCGTAGATTAGAGGCTTAGCTGAGGAGAGATCATTTTATTTCCAGGATTTATCAGTAAACTGCTTATAAACACTATTGATTTGTTGGCTGCTTCTTTGTAGTCTTAAAGCAAAGATTTGACACCATGTTCCTGATAATCTGCATTTTCTGATAAATTCTCTGCATTGCAATAACCATTGTGTTCTTGCAGCAGATCCCTATCTCTAGCTTTGTCAAAATTAAATGAAAGGCCATTAGCATTCACTTACTATGTTTTTTCCGGCATTAGAGTTTCAGTACTTTTTGTTGCACTTTCTGTCCCATTGTAAAGAATAAAACAATGCTTTGGGTTTTACAGTTTTCTTCTCTTTTTGACCTAATTCTAAGAAAAAGAAAAACCAGCATTGTAGTTGCATTACTGTCAGGCATGTCGAACCACTGTAGCTTCATATAACCCCCACAAAAAGGAAAATATGTTACCCATACTAATATAGTGGCATTATCTATTTCAAACGTGCGTTTACTTCATACAAATTTCTTAACTGACTTAAATTCCCCTTTTTTAAAAACCAGTTGTGGGGTTTTCTTACAGATTTCCTCACCAGTTTGTTCAGACGAGGGTGTATTCTATGTGTAAGTACCTCTTTACTTAGTCATCCGTATTCCATTAATAGCCCTCTAGACTGAAAGCAGATGTATTTTTTTATTCTTAACAGAGCAACTGCTGATTCTCATAGTTGTAAACGTTATAATGATCAAAAGTAGGTTTCTATGATTATTTTTGAGATACCATTGCCAAAATGAAAACATTGAGGAAGAAGAAAGATCTTGATAGCATTCGCCAAATGAAAGCTAACCAAATAGTGAGCAATATGAAACAGCTTAATTCTTAATTAGTTAAAGATTTGTTTGCTTCATCTGGACAACACTTGCTCTTGATGTAATAATGCTTATGCTTGGAAGGGCACAGATACTGCTAAGTGTCTTAAGATGACAGAGAGAAGAGTCATCACCTCTTGACACGTATTTGTTATAGTTTCCCTTTTGGTCTAGGAAGTGTTAAAGGTCAGGGTTCTGGCATTCAGGTTGAATCCCAAGAATTCATACTTGAAGTTTGGGCTTAAAATACATTTTCTACATTTACTACAACTTGAAGCCCTTTGCAAGTGTATGTGAATAAGATATTTTTTTCTTTGTTCACAGGGGTCTACAAGATCCAAAACATAGAATTTTATGGACAACGGTGATGGAATAGAACACTACAAATATACATCTCTTTATTTCCATTTTGTATCATTTTGAAGGTTTTCAGCTCACCTTTTCTCCTTCTATAACAGAAAGCTGACAAAAGCATATCGAAAAAACAATGCAATAAAGTGAAGACAGAAAATATGCATCTTGTTATCAATGGTGTTTACTTGTTGTTGTAAGTTACATAACAGATTCTTCAATATTCAAATTCCTTTAGCTAGAATGACCTCTATTTAAAAGATATACAGATCAGGAAAGATGATTGCCTTAGGACAGTTACAAAGTAATTCCTTTATTACTGAATGTAAAAGGAATCTGAAAGCTCACATTATAAAATCATAATGTCCTTGGTTAGCTATAAAATATTTGTTCACTTGATGTAGAGCCAGATATGTGAATTCCTCACCCTAATCTCAGGTGGTAAACACACAAAGGCAGCTGTGGATTTAATTTTCTAGTGAGAAGTAGTTTACAACTCCTAGATATTGCTGTAGTATAATCTATACATAGAATAGCAATGTCAGAAGGCAACTTTGAGAAAAATTGGTTAAATTTTTAAACCTGGACTTAACAAATCAATAATTAAAAAAAACCCCAACCTTAATACTGCCAGTGCTTTGGGACAGGATTCCTTACTACCAGCACACAGAGAGTTCTCTTGCATTCAAAACTTGTCTTTTGTTCTGTCTCAGGTGAGGACAAGGTATAAATCTCATTGTCATTGTTTCAAACACCGTTTTTCGTAATTTACATACCATTGCTATTGCCAAGGACCCAAGAATTAGCGACAATGGATAAAACTGATTTTTTGTAATGTTTGTTGCTGAAAACACTTTGAAATACTCTGCCTTGGTGATAATCCCCCAATCTGGTCAGATCCTTAGATCTACCAGTCTTCTACATGCTATAGAAGGTAGCCTTCCTTCTCCAGGTAGGGGCTTAGCAACTCCTGTTTCTTGTCTTCATCTTTTCTGAGAGTTCAAGACAGGCTTGGTGCTGGCAAAGTCACCCTGTTTGCCTCCAGCCAGTCAGGACACTGAGTCTTACTTTCTTGTTATCCTGGGTTGCACTAGGTGGTGATGGAAGCCAAAAGAATATTCTCTATCTCCATTTTGTGTTACAAAATGGCCTAGTAACTTGGATGAAGGGAAAGAATATTTTTTTTTTAAAAAAAAAAAAGGATTTAGGACACTCACAAACTTTCTGCTGAAAAATTTCATGTTGCTTTTGTAAGCTGGCAGTAGAAGAGGTCTTCAGGGTGTGATAAAGTCAGGGGATCTGGCATGAGGAAAGGTGAAAACTACCAAAGGCTTGACAGGGATAGGACATGCCAGCTCATGAGAAACAGAGAAATTCATTCTTCGCCCTAGTCTCTAAACCAGGTGTGCAATCAAGGAAGTCAACCCTGCAAGAGACTCTCAGGTACATAGTTGTTACAAGTCTCTTGCAGAAAGGCAGTATTTTGTATTTGGGTGCTGATGAGAGAAGGAAGTATAGACATTCAAGGCAAGCCAGCCCCTGGTATCTTAGACCACAACAGCGCAGCTTTGACCACTCATCTCTAGGCAATCAAGCCCCGCAGTCCATCAAATTCTGTCTCTTTCAAGGGGAGAATAAATAGATTGTTCTTTTTTTTTTTTTTTTTTTTTTTTTTTTTGAAGCCTCTTCATTCATTTCTCTGCTCTTTTTCAGTTTTCATTTAACTCATTCCTTGGTGCACATAAAGCAAGATTCGTTCTTCCCAGATGAAGTATTCCCTGCTGAGACAGCCTACTGCCATGGTACAGAGCAGTAGAAATACTTCAGAAGACTATTGGACAGGTGCAGGTCCAAGCACCTACTTTCAGGAAATCTGAAAGGTTGTTTGGCGAATCACTTTTCAGGGTAGTAGTGATTCCTCCATTCCTCCTCATGCACAGCAAAAGAAAAAATAACTTGTGACCAGAAGGTTAAAATGTATATTGCAAGGAGAGTTTATGGTTTAACATGAGACATGTAGTCTTCCCTCTTAAAAATATTACTAGCTATCTCATAGGAGAAAAATGACATTTCTGTTTTTCCTGGATTATATAATCCCTTACTGGCCTTAAGAGCCTGTTCCAGAAGCAGAACTGAATTATGATCACATTTCCAAAACACATTCTTAAAACTTACTAAAACATAAAAAATTTGTAGTATTTGTCTTGTATGCAAAGACTTTCTGTACTATCAACTAGTGACAATTTTCGTAAGGTAAGAGCTGGTTTATGACAGGCATGTTACGAATAAGTTTTCCTGTCTATGGCTTGATATTAAAACTGCAGCTATTTCCTCAGATGGTGAGGGGCAGCCACAGAAGAATGCAGTCAGTTTGTGGTTATGGATTAGGAATAGCATATTCAGAAAAACAGGATCATCAACAGTCACATAGTTGCATGAACAGTGTCATCTCTCAAATCTAATTTTCAGGAAGACTTTCTCTTCAGAAAGAAGTTAAAGCTTACTGATGACTAGAGGCAGACATTTTGGCAGTCCCAACTCATAAATAGCATTTCTTGAGCACAAAATTATGAAAATAATAGAATTAGTTATATTACTTGAGGTTGAAATTAAGAAAAAAACCTTATTTTTGAATCTTACAATGATTCATGTTGTAAAAATCTTTCATGCATAGAAATTAATTTAGAGAAGTGTTATTTTCATTGCATTGTCCAACTTTCTAACAGACTTCTCAGTCTAATGACCTAATTAATATTCTTCATTAATGTTGAACACATACATACAGGACAGCAGAGAAAGAAACTTCTAGATAGGATATGGCTGATTAACTTGAGAAGGTGTATAAGCCGTAACAGTATTTATTTTCTGGGACTATTTTTGTAAAATAAAAGATACCATGAAATTCCAGAGATCTTAGGTTCTTAAGGACATTTAAACCTTTACAGGCTTTGCTATTGAACCAAGTGAAACTGTAAAGGATCTGAAAAATATTAGGGACTTAAAACTTCTGTATTCAGGTGACACTGACTCTTGAACTGGCTGTCACATGGCAAGATTTTTTGCCATCTTAAACTCAAGTGGATATATCCATACCATAATTTCTACTCAATATAGAGTAAAAAATGTCGGTAAATAAAAGCTGCATCTGGCCAAGAGATCACCTGTGCTTTAACATGACCAATGTTAAGAACCCCTACATCCACCTGAATTCTTTTTCCAAAACACTGCCTTAGATTCTCAAGGCAATACCATGTGCAATAGCTTTGGTCCTTGGGAAGACTTCCTGAAGTCAGCTGGCTGTCATCTGAGGAACCCCACTGAGACTGGGTAGACTGTTCTCTCGCATCCACTTTTAGGGTACCTGAAACATCCAAACCAGTCAATTCCTATTGTCAAAAGACATACTCCCCCAGGTTCTTTTCCTAACAGGTTTTATGGTTAGGGTACAGCCAAGGGAGCGAACTGGGAGCCGAGGGTGGCCACAGAGCTAGCAGGTCTGGGCCCTCTGTAATGAGAGCCCCATCCCACAACACCCAGTGAGGGAGCAGATCTGGGAGGAGGATGGTGACCAGGACAAGCCCAGAGCTGTATGTCCACCCAGCAAGATCATAGTGACAGGGAGGGCTGAAGTCTTGCCAGGGACTCAGCCTCCAGGGTACGGTCAGGATCAGCTCTGGGGACGGGAACCAGAGTGAGCCCAAGGTGCTGAGGTCGAAGGCCAGACCAGGCAGTGAAATCTGTGGATTAGGGTCATGATCAATGTGGTACATTGCTGGGCATGGAAATAGTTGAAAGGCAGCTGCAACATGACTCAGACAGACACCCACCAACCTGGAGAGCTTTAGTTTAAGAGCAGCAAACAGGGGAAGGTGAGGGAGCCTTCACTGAGGCTTCTTCCAGCTTTTCTCTGAGAGCTCCCCAGCTGGCTGAGGCATCTCAAACAGCTCCCTTAAAAGAGGTGGCCTTGAGCAATGAGAGGAAAACTACAGTGGAGGACAGCACTCCAGGCTTGACAGCTAGCTCTGCTTTTTTCACCTTCATAAACATCCATGGGTGTTTGAGGTCCTCCATCACGAGGGTGTTCTCGGTTTCCCTATGTGTAGTTTCAGTTTGGTGGTGTGAATTTTCACAGGAGAAATAAAAAGTCTGTGATTTACCAAGAGTTGCAATAGGAAAGAGGAACCAGACTGCTACTTCTTCATGAAGTTTTTTCCCAATTGTTGACATGAGTAATTCTGAAAGATCTAAGCTAAGTGACCTAACGACTAGTCAAGACAAATCTGAACCCTTTTCCTAGGCAGTCTGTTTATGCTGTTATTAAAATTACACAGTTGTAATGGAGAACTTTTGAAACAAACTTTGAGGACTTCTGTAGTGTCAAGGCTTCCTACAGTAATTGACACTGGTTTATTATGAATGATCTCAGCAAAGATTGTTTTGCTAACCATAGAGCTTTGATACCTGAAAAAGGTAATAAAAATATATAATTTCAATATTAATAACAAATTATGAATTACTGGGAAGATTAAGATTTTCAGCCCTGGAAGTAAAAGCTGATTAACATTTTAAATCTAGTTGCAGTTGTGTTTTACTTGAAATTTGTAATCTTGTAAGATACATTTCTGCTGCAGTTTCTGACAACAAAGAATGGGGGGATTTGTTCCTCAATGGAAGTGAATTCTTTTTTTAGTTATAACTGGATAATGTGCCTAAAAAGCCGAGGGTGTGAGCCTTTAAGGAAGTTATCATTGATTCTGATAAATGTAATTGTCGAGGAGGTTATCACCAAAGCCAGAATTACAACTGTTAAGAGTGCTAAAGCTCAGCTGAGAGATCTAGGATTCTCTGTAAGGAACCAAAGCAAACAGTGTGATGCAGTCTAAATGGCAGCAACTTGCTTCATGTCATTCATTGGTTAGCTTTGGCATGGTGGTTGGCCATAATCCAGCCTTACAGCCAAAAAACAGTGAATCCAAGCTTATTAACTGGAACTATATTGACATTATGAGAAGCTAAATATGTATTACAGGATCCAGGAGTATTGCCAGTTTCCCAGCTCAAATTGTCTCCATCCCTAGATGCAGTCCAGCTATGTTCTGACTCTATCTGAATAAAACCTACATAAGTCTGTCGTTACCACATGCTCTGGTTTTCTTAGAAAGGGAAACAAGGCGTCCATGCCAGGTGCTGTCACATACATATGATCTGAGAAGCAGGTCCTATGATCCAGGAAATTTTGTGGCATGCCCTGGCACATAAGTGTTGTTGCAGACAGAGAAACCAGTCTTCTGCATCTGACTCTTGGGAAGATAGTGGTTTTGATGGATTTCTTAATAAGGAGGAGATTAAGATTTGGAGGTTCAGTTTTTATTTAATGAAAAATCAGTTTTTCAGTTGATTTTTCAATCTAATTTTTACATTTTAATTGTCATAAATCCTTCCTGACCTCCTCTTTCTTCTGCCAAGCCCGGTTCAATCCTGCAGTCGCCTTCTCTCTCCCCACTCCATTACCATATCAAACAAAACATTTCTTCCTAGTGTTCAATAACTGTAGTAGGAACAGTTCACTTTCAATTTGTAAACTTGATTGGACTACAGTCCTGAAACCAGAAGTCCACATTAGTTTTTAAAGGTGTATGACAGACATCCAAAAAGTGAGAGACAAGAAAATTAAGTGTATATTTTAACTGATACAAAAATTTAAAAAAAAAGATTGGCTTTCTTTTAGGGAAAAGAATATTATTTGAACTTGGGAATGTCTGCCTATTAAATACATGAGGGAAGTATTTTTTCATCTTAAACCCATGTATATTTTCTCCAAAATTGTTTTATGTAAAGAATTTTAGTAGACGTATGAATAAGTATGCTTACTATAATAAAATACAAATAATTCAGATCCAAAGTCAAATAATGAAAGACCTCTTGCACTGTTAAGTATTTCCTCTGCGCTGTTTTTAATTTTCATCCTTTTGAATAGTTATGGCTTTTTTTGTCTTCAAAAAGCATGACAAAATGTCACATCCCTTTTCAAAATATGATCATGAAAAAAATTCTTGAAATAATCATGCAACTTAATTTCACTTCCAAAGAAAATAAAATAATTTTATCTTCCCCATTGCTCTGTTTTAGAAAGAGTCTCTAGGGAAAGCAAGCAAAAATGTTGTTTGATCGTGTTTTGTTTAAGAATATCCCACTGAGCAAAATCTTATGTTCCTTGCTTTTTTTCTGACCGCCACCCATCACCAAACCAGAACCAAATACAAAATTCAAGTAATGATATGTTGTTTTGGAGTTTTTTTAATAGGTAAAGACACCCCATCCATATGACGTCTATTTAAATATATAAATGGCCTCTGTTGCATTCTCCGTGAACAAAAAATACCTCTTTTCTTTAGAAAAAAGGAATGCCCTCTTCCTTTATACCATTTTCATAATCCTCCTAAAGCTCTTGCCTTCAAATTAAGATCTGATATTTCTAATTCTTCCATTTTATATGGCATCCAAGTTAGTTGCACACCTGTACATTTCACAGCACATTGACCCTGACATATCCTCAGAAATAATTTTCTGCTTGCTTATTTACTCATATGTCTATATAGTCTATATTTTAGCTTGAGGTTCTTGTGAAATACTGTGTGATACCTTTTTGTCCTGAAGATAAGAATAAATATATGAAGGTATTTATACATCGGGGCAACTTCAACTCTCTAACCCAAATCTTTTCAAAATTTTGCTAATTAATCTTTAACTCTTGGTAATATTTTCAGGTATTTCAGATATACTGTCTATTTCAGAAAATGATGAAGCAAATTATTAAGGGGAGAAAAAAGGCATCTGCTTGACAAGAGATTTTTGTTCTTGGGTGCTTACTTTTTCTTGCAAAGATAAGAACTGCTTGGGTTATTCAGTGATGCCTTCAGGGCTTGTGCACCCTGAAACTTATATTACATGTATTTGTTCTAAAAAATGTTATATATACATTGTGAAAATTATGTTGTCCACTTTAGAGAAGTGTGGTTGCATGATAGCCATTAGATCCGTTACTTTTCAAGAGACAACAGTAGCATGTTGAGTCTTTGTTGACATCCTACCGTTGCTGAAGAGCTAATCCAGTTGTAATATGTGGTTACATGAGCCCTAGTTAGAGTGAAGTTGGTGAACTCTAGGGGTGGACTTCACCATGCAGGAATCCCCCAAATTCTCATGCCGTCGTGACCTCCAGCCACTCATGCACCACTGCTGCTCTTGGGAACTTGCTCACAGATGCAGCAGCCGTACTCTTCAGGTTGGTAACTCCTTTTTCTCATGACCCATTGACCTTTGGGCCTTCATGCGTTATGAGTATCCATGGGAACTTGATAGGCTGTTACCCTCATACAACATTTGGCCTAGAAGATTTTTCTGAGTACTAGTGAGCAGTACAATGTATTCAATACCGAGTATTGATTTGCCTTTCACAACAGAATTATATGTCAACGATAGGATTAATTTTATCATATTTAACAGGTTGATTTATATAAGATGAACTTAAGGCAATCCATTTTCTAAAAGTTTGATGTTTCCTTAAGCAACATTGAATATCCTTGCTTACCTCCCAAGAAACAGAAGAAATTAGTTTGAAATTTGAAAGAAATAAGACTCAGCAGCATAATACCATGAGTAAAGCATAAAAGAAGAAAATAATTTGCCTGCTTTCCAATTTTTCACTCATCTTAGTGAGTATTATGACATGGGGAATAAGCCATGCTACACTTTCAGTAAACTTCTGTTTAGAGATATTACTGTCTTGGGAAAGTTTGAGTCTAAGAGTTTTAAAGGAATAACAAGACCTTTTTTGCACAAATTCTGTAAAGGTATACCAATTCCAGTGTCTATAGTGAAGTCATTTTAAGATCTGTACTTTTCACCAAGTATTTATACTATCTGCATACTGGTGTAGGTTCTGTCAGTCGTCTCCATTTCATTGCTTATTTTCACTCTTGCAGCATGAATTATAGACCATAATATCCATGCAATGAAACTACAGTAAGGCAAAAAGGACTTGTTTTGGCTTATTGACCCTGCTATATAGACTTGAGCCTTACTATTTTTCCACTTACTATTTTCTACAAGTGGAGTAGAAAAGGTTTTGGATGTTAACAATTGCTATGTTTCTTAAAACTATGAAATGTATAAATTTAAACTGTCCTTTATGGCCCATATGCTGTCTCACCCAATCCAATGCTATTACTGACAGATATATTTTCATGCATCATCTTGTTTTGGCAAATGATATTTGATTTATATTTGCAAGACAAAAAGACAATTCTGGTGTTGAATTAAGCAAGAGAATTAAAGATAGGATTATATTGTTTAGTGCTATATCCTGCAATATTGCAATATCAGTTACAACTGTCTCATTAGTGTGGGAAAACATATGTGTGTGTTTGTGAAACACACTTGTTTCAGAGAAAAAGTCCAGAAAGGAAAAACACCTTCTAATTGAGAATACAGATAGTTTTATAGTGTATTATTTGCTATTAACAGAAAGAACACTGAAGCTCCAAATCTGAAAAAAAAAGCAGTGTCTGAAATATTCATGGTAGAAAAAGCGTCTTGTACATTAATTTTTATTTCATTAGTGTTGTTTGTTTTCCTACCACTGTAGTGTTTCATACAGAGTCTTCATCTAGCTTCTGATCTTGAGTGTTCACCGTGTGATAGTGATAGGCAGTAGATACCCTTTAAGGTTATCAGTGTCCATAGAAGAATGAAGTTCAGTCATTTCAGGAAAATGAAGAGCATGGGAAACACAGATGCTTGAAAGTGTTTTTCCAGAATATGAAGGGGATATGTCTTGATTGTCTTGACCCTGTCTTCAATTCCTTTGAAGAGCAAAAAATATTCAGGTGCTGATATCTGAGGAATTCAGTCCATCATGTACAGTGGAATTTTTTTACTGTTTTTCAACATGAGCAGGCATGTGTAAGAGGAGGTGTTGGGAGAGGTGAGTGTGAAGATGGAGAGAAATGGATTAAGGAGAGTTATGCAGTAGGGATCCAGAGCCTAACACCAGTGACCATAAATCCACCAGCTCCAGTGCAACTACGGTGAATGACATCAACAGAGATTTTCTATTTTGCTTCTTAGACTGTATCAATGGAGGTGAAAGGGCTTGAAAAATTTCAGCTACTGTATATTTTTATGGTTATCCTTTAATTTCCTTTCCTTCTTAGATTTTCTTTAATATTAAATTTATTTTCCTCATTTAAATCACAGTTCTTTCAATGTTGAGGAGAATAAAGTTGTCCAAGAAGCTTTAAAAGACTTTTCATAAATGTTCTATATCTGTGTCAGCCGCCCTAATATATGGTTAACAGGTGGCCATTAAATGGCTGAGATGTTCCATTTTAAACACCTATTTGTTACTCTCTGATAGAACCTTTTTTTATTCAAATACTTTTTCTAGCCTGTAATTTAAATACTTAAAAAATCAGGTAATGTTGCTCCAAGTTATTATTGCAGAAAGAACTCATCAAATGGAGACAAAAATAGTTGAGCTCCTTTAATCTATATTCATCCTCTCACTTGTAGTATGTTGAAAAGTGTTTAACCCAATAAAACACAAGTTTCTTAAGAAACTGTTTCAATGATGTGTTAACAGTCAATGGCTGCCAAGTGGGAAAACTGTGAAAGTGACCAGACTTTGTGTCTCAAGCCTAATAAAGCTTCAAAGGCCAACACCATTACTGAAGTGATGAGGTGTTTAGGCTTTAAAGCTGTACTCACAGCCTTCACCATCAGGCACTCTCTGTATTAGATTTCTGATGGAGCTTTCCGTAAAAAATGACTGTGAGGAAGTCAGATCTAAAAAAAAGGATGGGTAAGAGAGTAGTAGGTAATAGAGAGATGAAAATATAAGTGGTTTAACCATAAGTATATGGACTACAGATTAATTTTGAGATGAAGTATGGAGACTGATGATCGATACCAAAGAAAGTAAGAAGAAGATTATAGGGGCATTTGGAAGTAAAGCATTGTTTTGTAAGTTCTAAGGATGTAGCACATCAGTTAATGCATTTAATGGTTTCTGCTCTGGCAGCTCTTAACCTAAAACAAGCTCATCAGAAGCTTTGCCAGATAACCTCTGGCTCTTTACATAGATTTTTGAAAAACACGTATAAATTATACTTCATGTGCAGCTTTGTCGGTGAAACAAAAAATGTACAACTTTATAGCTACTGCTTGCTAAGTTGATCGACTTTTTCACTGCCAAATTGGTAAATTATGAAATTGCAGTAAAGGTGAGTTCTATGTCAAGGTTTTTAAGTTAAAATCTTCCTTCAAGTACTTTTCACGGGAGATTTTGCATGAAGGAAAAATTTGGACCAGATTTGAAATAAATCTAGAGGCTGTTTCTAAGTTAGACAATTCAGAAATATTATGCTTCCAGTTCTCAAAAGTTTTTCTCAGTTGTTGTCCATGTCATTCCACACATAGCTGGGTTTCAGTGCAATTTACTGAGTAATCACTACTGTGCCAAAAGGGTGGGGATCACATACCTGAGATAATTTTATACTATAAATCCCTTATTATTAACTGTAACAAAAGAAGCAAATAATTCAGGGCAGGGTAAAGAAGTCATCAGTTTTAATTCAGCTTCACTCAGTGTTTCAATCATTTTAATTGTTGAAAAAACAGAGTGAAATAGTCAATACTGGTCTGCAAGTAACTGCAGTGACTCTTCTCTTAGTAACCGAAAAAACCTCTGGATGTTGAGTCAGTATCTGTTTTCTACACTACTTCTGTCTTTGGGGATATGTCCAAAAAGTACAAAAGGGTTCTAGAAACAGTATAAGTTAATGTATAAAATTGTCATAGAAACCTTAAGGTCAGTCTGAATGAAGAAAGGAGGGAAATGTCTGGCTAGGGAAGCACCAGAAGGAAGAGAGGACAGTAAAAGGGCTGTGAGTTGGACAGATCCCAACGGCATTTTGAATAGGAGGTCACCAAGACTCTAGCACATGTATGTGCTGCTTCTCTGAAAATAACAGCCTAAGAAAAGGGAAAGCCTAAAACAAGGAATAGCATAAGCTAATACTAAACAGACTCAAGCCATTAAAAAGTGGAGGAAGGAAGGCAGAGAACAGGCTAGGAGCCAAAATACACCTAGATAAGTAGGCAAAGGACAGTGATTAAATCCTAATGACTCCCTGACTGGGACAGGTGGAGATACAAAAACCACTGTCATGGTCAGCCCATACAAGGATACAAAAGACAGACCTAAAACCAGCATGAGGTTGCATACTTAAGCAAGACCCAGGAAACAGCAGAAGGACTCAATAGCTGGCACCCCTTGTCCCCCCTGTGGTCACAAAGAAACCTGGCAGACTTCTGGAGGTCAAAGGTCTTGGTGTCTGCAGAATGGGCAGACATCTTCTTGGTGCTAGAAATCAATTGTTTCAGTGTTTTTATAAAATAAAATTACCTTCACCTTCCATCAGGTCTCACTGAGGTGTTGCTACAGTGATATGTCTAGTCCTGCCTCTGCTCTGACTGTCCAAGGTCTTTCATGTAAAGTAAAAAAAAAAGTCTGCATATTTCTCCATTGCCAGTTTCTGAAGTAAGGTGTTTATAGAGCATAAATCTCAGGAGAGTCTGTAAATGGTGTCATTTCTAGGGTGACCTCCACAGTATTTGCTAGACCATGGAAGAGTATGAAGTTGAATTTTGGGAGTGAGAAAAAGACAAATGCAACGAGCACTGTCTACTACATTTTTTTTCTCATTTCTCCCATGTCACCCAGGAAAGCTAACTTGTGTTTGATGCTCTGGTGAAAATTTTGTGCAAAAAGCCTAGCTGCCCTTTGTGAAGGTGGGTGCTTAATTTAAAATAAATAATCCTTCTCAGGTCTCCTGTACTATCTTCACTTTTTGCTGTCTACCTCCAGCCTTTCCTGACTTTCCAGACTCCTTTCCCGACATCCCACAGTCTTTCATTTTCTAAGCCCTGCTCACAGATCTGTTCCTCTAGAAATATTAAGGTAAAGTTGTCAGGCAAATGAAAGAGAAGTGCAAAACTTTATTGAAAATGTAAAATGCAAAAGAAAACTTTGAGCACAGCTCAGCTTTGCAAACCACTAATGACAGATGTTGTACTTGCTAGAATCAGCTGTGAGCATTGGCATCGTTTTCAACAGCTCCTGCTCCTTCTGCAGTGAGAACTGCACGTTTGCAGACTACTTCCTACATGATGGCAAATAATACCTTATTAAAATGGACATTTGTTCAGACTTTCCCTTCCTTTTGCTTTACAGTCACCCATTCTATCACAAACCTCCTCCAGTTTGCTGTCTCTGTCTTAACTATTGTATGTAGTACACGTGTCAGTCTGGCTCCACTCATAATGGCTGAGACTTTGGCTAGAAAATAGAAGAGACTATTGTTCTCTTCAGTATATGATTACTGGGCTGCCTCCCACTCTTTCTAACAGGTTCGTTGCTTCTGTAGAGGTCCAATGGGGAACATGGCAAACAGAAATTGCGGAGTGCAAGCAGTCTCTCTGTCAGGACTAGCTCACAGCTGAGGTGTAATTCTGGTTGCCATTTGGTGTGGGTGAACAAAGCTCTTTGGTGTCAGGATGGTCAAGAGACAGAGATTCTGGAATAAAAAAAAAGAAGGAACTATTTCTTAAATGTCTGAAAAGTCATAGGAGTGGTTTGATTGAGTACTGGAATGAAAAGGTTGTTCTGAGTGGTGGTTCTGGCTCAGAGAACATAGTGGTGCTTGAAGAGAGGCCTGACTCTAGGAAGTGGTTCTGGCAAAGAGGGACATGGTGTGGGCCCGCGTCTGCTTGCAGGTTCTGGGCTTAGAAAATGGAAGAGGAACAAGCAAGAAACAGGAAAAAGATACACAGTGGCTGCAAGACTTGCTATCAGGCTAAGCATGCTAGTGCAATGGACAGTTTAAGAAAATCTATCTACTCAAAGTTATTACCACACATTTTCTTAAACAAATTTGATCCGATGGGCTACTTTTCCCATGTGGCTTCAGCAATTTTGATGTGGTCCAGTGAATCTGGATTTATTATAACATCTGACCATAGCCTCCATTTCAGTCATTCCTAATGATTTTATCTTATTAATTATCTTATAATCAGTTTAACCACATACATTTCTTGGCTAATCTGAGAGCAGGAATATACTTACACTCAAGAGGATAAAGTTTTAATAAATGTACTATAAAATACAGATCAGGAGGCGTGAGCAAGAATCACTCTATTTCAGCCACTGCTTTAGCATTTTGCTCATTTTTTTTCCCTTTTTATTCAGATCAGGATTGAGTTCTGAGTCAACTCCTAAATTATACAAAGGTTACTGTGGCCTCATTATTCTGAAGATGTGTCTGGATGCTGGTCATAAGAAGCATGGTCCAAAAGAGGAGCTAGGCTTACAGTGGAGCCAGGAACCTTAATGATTTCAAACAAATTCTACTGAGCAACTAAGTGTTTCATATACTTAGCTCTGTAACTTATAGACCCTCCATGATCTTCAAACACTTAGTAAAGATAAAACTTAGTATGGCTAAGGCATAACTTACGGATATGTTATAGAAAGATGTTTTATTATATTTCACTTGTTTCTTGATTGGCACTTCTCTGAAACTTCTTGCTTGTGGCTGTCCACACCCCAAACCACTGAACACCTTCCAGCAGCTCTGCACTGAGCACCTTTCCTTTACTATCCTGCTCTGAGACGCAAAGTAGTCAACAAATGTAGTAGTATCAGGCCAGAGTTTTCATATCCATCCTTTTCACAGGTGAACTTTTTCAGGACTTGAATACTGGGATTCAGGACAATCAGAAACATATTTTTAGCAATTCAGAAAAAGAGATTTCAAGTTATTTTTTTGCACTTTCTAAAGCTCATTGTTCAGGATTTTTCAGGGTGGTGGTTTCTTTGGTGGTGTTTTGTTCTTCCTTCCTCAAGTTGTACTTTTGTGTATACTGTCTGAAGAAAAAATGATTTTTACATGGAGAGATTAAACGTAGTTCTTCTAAACTGCTTTGAAAGCACCCAGACATATGAAAAAAAGTATTCTTATGATACACAAATACCTAAAATATATCCAATAACGATAAAAAATGGTACAACATCCACTGATCTAATTTCAGTTTCTGATGTATACAATCAATACACATGCATATTTATGACTGTCTACAGGTAAAGTATAGCATATAATTAATATGAACTTTACATTTAATAAAATGTGCTATTTATTACATATACATATGATATGATACTTTTTTTTACACACACACACAACTATGTAATACTATAACAATGTCAATAATGCTATAAATATTCAAGGTCAAATTGGAATATAAAGAATAATTGGGAAAACAGTACTAAAAATACTAGTTTTGATTATGGTTTTTATACATTTGGGTTTGACTTTCTAATAAATGTTCTTCGTTCATTCTAGGGTGACTACACATGAAACAAAATTATATGACTGCCTGTCACATCATATTCTCTCTGCAAAATCCATTCCAGAACTTCGATAATTTCTTCTGGAATTTAGATAATTTCTTCCAGAATTTGCCGTAAGATATTTTGAAAGTCTGCAATGTTTAAACTCCCAATTTTATCTCAATTTCCAGCATTAAAGTAACAAATATTACCTTAGAAAGAACATCACATTTTAAGCTTTCACTAAACAAGATTTCTGAATGCAAGGGTAAAAGCTATACTTAAAAATATATGAAAAGTCTCAAATATGAAACTGATAGCTTAGACTTCAAGCTAAAATAACGAGTCACTGAAGATTTGAAATTTCAAGAAGTTAACTCCTCTTCAAAAGAAAGTAGATGAGAGAAGATTCAGGAATAATGAATTTCTTCTGGAGAAAACTGCTGTTGAAAAGAGTGCAATAAAAGTTATTTTTTTGTGCTAGTAAACGACAAAGATTTTCAATAATCACCTCTATTTTTCTTTCCATGAGGAATGAATGCTTGGTCCAGATCATACTGATATTAGTTGAAATATTTCTCAGTTGAGATTTGGTTAGCTCGCTGAATTAGCATAATATTTTGCAATGGATCCAAACAAAAATGTATGAAACATCCAGCTTGTTAACTGAGCTAAACATCTTTCATTTGATTACAGGCTAGTTTTTATAAATATTATTTATGTTACTTGTAATATATGTACATGTATATATATATATATGAAGGAAGATATTTAATCCAACCTTTGTAAACCTTTCTGAGCTACCTTCTGGCTTTCTAGGAAACTTGCTAAGTTACCTTTTTCACCAGCCCAACAGAAAAGTGAAGCACGGCACAGGCTGTAAAACACTGATAGATCCATCAGTCAGGTTTAAAAATGTTGGCGCGTCAATCATTAATCAGCCAGTTTAAGCATGGCACATTTTTATTTTGAATGGTAAGTGTTGTTAGCAAGTTAACCAAGATGTTATTAGATTATTTATTTTCACTCATTCAGTTTAGATCTCCCATGTGTTATTTCATAATCCCTTGGGTGTGAGAGGAATTTAAACCTATTTGTGGCTTATTTAGTTTGTTTATAGAGCTAACACTTTTCACTTCTGTGTCTCTACATTACCTGTTTAAGAAATTACTGTTCTGTGAAATTCAAATTAGAAAAACAAACAAGTTTAAAACAGATACCAAAATTATTACCTGCAGTGTGTTACAACCTAAACACACACCATACTTTTTCATGCACAATTTTGTGGAAACAAATTATTTTATCTTCTAAAGCCAAATTTTGCTGTCATTCACACAACTTGTAAGCTTCATAAAGTAACATGATAAATGTCAGGTTATTTTTATTTAGAATTTTTCTCTCAAATATGTATACAATGAGAAATATTTAAGTAGGCTTAAAAATGTAGCTAGACTATGTCATGTAAGATATGAAGATGCTGTAAGTTTTGCAGACAAGTAATATGCAATTCCTACTTTTTATTAATTGGCTTATAATTTCAAAATGTGCTTGCATAACTGCAGCTGCATTTTTGATCTTTTCACTTGCTGTTGCCTTTTGCTGGAAAATATCCATTTAGAGGTAAATACTTCCATGAACATGTATGTTTTCTTGAACCTGTGAGCACCAATATCACTACATATACATCTAATTACATGGCAATTAGTGCATACATATGCATATTGTACACTAATGTAATGCACTAATTTTACATTATATGTGTATTTGGATGCAATAATTATGCATTATGTATCTATTTTATATATATCCATGGTATATGTATATTTATAGTATGTGTGTATTTATGTGTGTATATATGGTACATATAGAGTATGTGCACGAGAAGCTACACAGATGTATGTATGTGAGTATATGTATGTATACATGTATAAAAATAAACAGCTGAGTGCTTAACTGCCCTTATAATTAGTTACAGAAAACAGTGTATGAGACTTTTAGACTGAAAAATCGTGATGAAAAGCAGTCTCATTTGTAACTCAACCTTAGCCATTAACTTTTAGAATCATAGAATCATAGAATCATTTACGTTGGAAAAGACCTTTAAGATCATTGAATCCAACCATCAACCTCATACTGCCAAGTCCATCACTAAACCGTGTCCCTAAGCACCACATCTACATGTCTTACAAATACCTCCAGGGATGATGACTCAACCACTTCTCTGGGCAGACTGTTGCAATGTTTGATAAGCCTTTCCTTGAAGAAATTTTTCCTAATATCCAATCTAAAGCTCCCCTGCACAAATTGAGGCCATTTCCTCTTGTCCTGTCACTTGTTACTTGGGAGAAGAGACCATCTTGCTACACTTTCAGGTAGTTGTAGAGAGTGATAAGGTCTCCCTTCAGCCTACTTTTCTCCAGGCTAAACAACGCCAGTTCCCTCAGCCATGCCTCGTAAGACTTGTTCTCTAGACCCCTCACCAGCTTCATTGCCCTTCTCTGGACATGCTCCAGCACCTCAATGTCTTTCTTGTAGTGAGGGGCCCAAAACTGAACACAGTATTCGAGGTGGGGCCTCACCAGTGCCGAGCACAAGAGGGCAATCACTAGTCCTGCTGGCTGCACTACTCCTGATACAGGCCAGGATGCTGTTGGCCTTCTTGGCCACCTGAACATGCTGCCAGCTCATATTCAGGCAATGTCGACCAATACTCCCAGGTCCTTTTCCACTGGGCAGCTTTCCAGCCACTCTTGCCCAAGCCTGTAGCGCTGCATGGGGTTGTTGTGACACAAGTGCAGGCACTTGGCCTTGTTGAACCTCATACCATTGGCCTCGGCCCACCGATCCAGCCTTGCCAGATCCCTCTGTAGAGGCATCCTACCCTCAAGTAGATCAACACTCCTGCCCAACTTGGTGTTGTCTGCAAACTTACTAAGGGTGTACTCGATCACTTTGTCCAGATCATTGATAAAGATATTAAACAGAACAGGCCCCAGTACTGAGCCGTGGGGAACCCCACTTGTGACCAGCCGCCAACTGGTTTAACTCCATCCACCACAACTCCTTGGGTCTAGCCATCCAGCCAGTTTTTAACCCAGTGAAGAGTACACCCACCCAAGCCATGAGCAGCCACGTTCTCCAGGAGAACGCTGTGAAGAAAGTGTGCAAAAAATGCTTTTGCATGATTCTTTCTGAAATGAGATTTTTCTTCTTGGTGTAGATAAACAAGGGTAAGTATCAGAATGGGACCCAATATTGTTGATGCTTCTCACCAGTTACAGAAGCAGCCAGTACGTTACTGCTTTGCTACTTACTAGTTACTTGTATTCAAAGCAAGGAAAAGTGCTGAGCAGCACAAAATGGCTCTAGAAGGCCTTTACCCAGGTATAGAAGGTCTCTTTCTACGTATAACTGGAAGAAAGCTGTGTACACGTACTGCAATCCCCAATCCCTCTTCCAAGAGAGGGATTTAAGGGCTGTACATCTGCCTGGACCACAGAATGGAGCATAGCTGAAACTCTGGGGCTCGTGAGAGTTTCTGCAGAGACCTGCACAGGCTGCCCTGCTCCTGGCAAGATCCTGGGCACTGTGGGGCACTTTTGGTGAGGACACAGGCATGCGGATAAATAAGCTTTCAAGGCATCCACACCCACATGTACTGTGAATTTTCCCCTGAGCTTCTTGTGGATGTAGGCTAGGATTTGTCACTGTAAACAAATGTGAAGGGAACATTTTTACTTTTGGAAGACTTCTGTTAATTCACCCATTGGATGTAAAAATCCAGAGTTTGTTAAAATGTCTTTGAACCACAAAAACATCTTATTTTGATGGCTTTACAGATTTGCTTGCTTTTTTGAAAGATTTTTCTTCTTAAGGCAAACAGCAGAGACACCTTTATTTCAACAAGACTTTTTGTAAGGGTCTGACAAGCTTCAGTCTGTCACCAAGACACTGAAAAGAAAGTGGGTTTTGAAGAAAAGCATTCTTATGTGTCCTTTTTTATCTTCAGCCAGGAAAGTTTTAACTCATAAGGCAGTATTAATCTTTTCACCAATGTAGTCTAACGAATTTGCTAGTCTAACCAATAAACTAAACAGGCTGAAACCTAGTTTCTGGCAGCAAGGCCAGCTGGCATGAAATGGTCTGTATCCATACAATTAAACTCTGTTAGCCTCCAAAAGAGAGTGGTGGCAGACAAAATAATTATTGTGAATGGTGCCCTGCATGCGCTCAATCCTAAACTTTGCACAGAAACTGTTTGGGAGAGCAATATTTGTTTCATTTAAGAGCCTGCCAGGACCCTTCTGTCAATAGATGATCAAGTTAGAGGACTCAAGTCTGAGTTCTTGCACTAGTTAATTTGCTAGTACAGGCATAGCTGCAGTACTGCAAAGATGGAACATAATAAAGCCTTTAAAACTAACTTACAAAATGAGTTTTACAAAACAATAATTTCAGTCAGTAAAAAGCAGAGGTTGGTGATTGAACTGGAAAAAGGCAAACTGCTATGTTGGTTAGGGCAGTTGTGTATGAGTGTGTTTCAACACTTATCTCTTTAAATAACAAACTTTAGATGTTTCCTCTGTGAGTGTTGAATGTTTCACCTGAAACAATGGGTTATTAGGATTTAGCAGTTATTTTTAGCTAAGCGTTATAAAACCTTACGAATGCTATGCGTGATTATTTTCAAATAATCCCTGTTCTGATCCCATTTTGCAGTGTCTTGGTTCTTTCATAATCTTCCATTCCATTTTAGGAAATGATCTATCTATCTAAAAAATGTTATAAAAAACAGCACTACAGAACATATTTTTCCCGACAGAGAACTGAGTGGATTTTAACTTAATTAAATCAACTGCATAGTTGCTAGCAAAATATGGATTTATTCCCAAAGTATGAACTTCAGAGAAAATGCCACCCCTCAAAGAAATCAGACTATGGGTTTTCTGCTTTTTTTTTTATTAATACCCAGAATACCACAGTCATCCAAAAACTGTTGAAGCCCTGACTGAGCTGTTAAAAAGAAGGCATTTTGCTATCCTTTATGAAAAGTATTTTGTGTATAAGAGGTTAGTTTAGATTTCTCCAAGTGTTGCTAATGAAGCAAAAATGCTAGCGATTGCACTTAGAGGACAGAATACAGAGGAGTCAAAATCACCCCAGAGTGTTTCTGGCACAGTTCAGCCTGCAGTGGTTAGAAAAGTTTATCTTCAGTTTTGTAGAGGTGACACAAATCACCTTGACATTTTTGATGTGGAGAAAAGAGGAGAGGAGAGAATTTCCTGGGTACCATTTGTCTGAGGGATATTCTCACTTAGCATGACTGGAGGTCCCACCAGCCGTGAGTACCACTTCCATCCAAAATCTTTCCATCCTGCTGGAGTGGCCAAGTGTTTTAGAGGAGGATTTAACTCCCTTGTAAATAAAAATAGACATTTTCTTATTTTTTGCTTTCCAGTGATAGCTTAGTTTTGTTTTCCCCATTTCATTTAGAGACAACAAAGTTTCTTCAGTAAAGCCATTGACCTGAATTACAGTAATGTCTCCAGACAAGCGAAATATTAAAATTGGAGTTGTTCAGCAGTTGTTGCCCATGGGGCTGGATTTGTGTGGGATCCTCATCCAGCTGAGTCCTACTTAGTGACAAGTTTTCTGAGTCTGGGGTTGCCTTTTACTACATCTTCCTTTGCACAATGATGATCCTGAAGCTTTATTGCTAGGTGTAGGTCCAGATTATATACTGGAAAATGAAATCATCAGTGTAAAGACTAGAGTTACTTTATTTTATAGATTTTTTAATATATGTTCAGGGGTATAAAACTTTTAATCCAATTGCTTTGTGTTTCCCCCCTGCTCCCCCGGAGTGCAATCTTTGGTTTGTTAGATATGAATTTACTTTCTTTGGATTGAAAACCAGCAGAGGACTTTTTGCTTTCAAATATGAAGTTGTAAGATTTTTTTCCTTTTATACTGGCAGAGACAATTTGTAGCTTTATTCTTTTTAAAATCCTTTTCGAAATGTGATTGAAATTTTGCATGGCAACTAAAATAAAGGATGCATTCAGCTTTTATGCATCATATATCTACCTGTTAATTTATGTGAACGAAAACAAAAGATTAATTTCACCTCTTACCTAGAAATATTTCCAGATGTAACAAACCTTAATTAATACTTTTCCATTTGGAAGAAAACATTTCTAAATCTCCGATCCGTTTCCTTTTGAAAACCTATACGAAGCACTTGGCAACAGCCCGTACAGTGACCTGGAATTGAGATTCCTGGAAGTTTTAAAGCCTATTTCTGTAACTGGATGCAAACATCTAAGGTAATGGAAACTGTAACTTGTACCCATGAATTATTAGCATGATAAATTATGCTATTTGATACCATGTTGCATGGCAATCTACAGTGAATTATTGTGTGTTTATACTTTACCCCACATGTTGTTTTCCCTAACACCCTGTTACCATTTGCCCTGGGATTTCAAACCTCTTGTCTTACAGCTCAGCTGTAATTATTTGACCTCTCATTCTCTCATTTGTCTGTTTTCTCCCACTGAGTCTTTTCCTCTTCTCATAAAACTCAGCTGGGGAGACGTCAGGCCATTGAGAGATAGCCGGTCATGGGCAACTGCCCGAGCTGTGCTGTGCAGTGCTACCCCTCAGAAGGTCACATCCCAACAAAGAATGCTGCCAACGTGGCTGGCTCTGGGCAGCAGGGGATTTCCTTAGTGTTACAAGAGAGGACCAAGGACCAAGGTCCTTCTGCAGCCAGTCCCAGGGAGGGACTAGAAAACAAGGCAGATGCTGGAGCACCTTGCCTGGCTGGCATTAAAGGTTCAGTGTAAAATCTGCTCATGACAATAACTTGCAAAATTTGTTCTCCACAGGTGAAAAAAGTACAACAATTCCAGCCTTGGAGGAATAGTAAGAATCTTTCATTTCCCCCACGCATTCACCTCTGTTGCGTTGCAGATGTTCTGACCTTTAAAAATAACATTATGAAAACAATAGGCCAATAGCTTAGAGGACTTCTGCAATCCATATGTATATTCATTCTGCTTTGGTTAATGAAACAGTTGGAAAAAGAATGAAAGTAAATGTTCAGATAATGACTCAAAGAAAGATAGGATACAATACAGCAATTTGAAATGGTATTTTCATTATTACAGCACATAGGTTAGGTCACAGATCGGGTCGATGTAACACAGTCAAACAAAAATTCAAAGTAATACACAGAGGGAAAAATATCCCACAAATCAAAGCAAAAAAACCCCTCCAGAAACAAACAAAAATTAAAGATTTCTTTCTTTTGATAGCATTTGCTGTTTAACAGCATAACTTTAGCTGAAGTAGTCTTTAAAAGGTCAAGATCAACTTATCACTAAGATGGTTCTCTCTGACCCTTGCACTGCCTGGGTAGGACAAGATGCAGATGGTAGCTGCTGGTGAGGGCTCTGCTCGTACAAGCCCTTAGAGAACATCCTGTCACAGATAGTCCTCTAATTTAGCTAAACTGTATGACCAAGGTTTTGGAGTTCTGTTCCAGAGCCAACTTCTGTCTGGCACATTTTGTTTATAAAATGTTCTCATTGCCTCCTTCCAGGCTATCTCTAATTCCCAAGACCAGAGAAAACCTCTTATTTCTCCATTACAGTGACTCTGTGACTTGCCTTGAAATTAATGGGCCCTGTGCTCTTACTATGCTTTCTTTGCTTCCTTTAGTGAATAACTGGGGATCTGTATTTCCTTTTGTTTCTATAAGCTGATCCTCCTTGGTAAGACCTGTTTCCTCCACTCAGCACACGGGCTTGGAGCACATGATAAAATGGATTGTCCTGACTGGTCCATTGGATGCCTGGCCTGTTATTATAAATTCTTATTACCTGCCTAGGCCAGCCACCAGTGAAGGCTCCTGGAAGAAGCCATTTGGGCTCTTTACTTTTAGTTTTTACTAGACAGTTATTCTTTACTGCTGCCATGTGGGAATCGCTTCTCTCATGCCCCGGATGAGACAGGGAATATTGCCAGCGAACCTCACTTCACTTATCTGAAGAGAGGAAGATAAATGTTGATGTGTCAGATGCACTGTATTTTGTTGTAACTCCATCACAGTGAAGGAAGTGAGCTCTTAGACACTCTAATACAGGTACCATGCTAGCAGTTTTTCCATGATCTCTAAATATTTTCTAAGTCTATTTCTCCATAGGCTTTTATGGGAAATTTAGTTGTTAAATTGGCTGCAAGCAGGCATATGCTTTCATCACCAAATAAAATAGCTATGTGGAAAACTGCAAATAGAAAGTTATCTTGAAAAAAAATGTTCTATTACAGCATTCGGCAGAAACCTGCTTACAGCTCATGCCAACATCTCCATCCAAGTAAGGCTTCAGAAAAATTGATTAAATAAGTATTTATCACATTATGATCATTTAACAAAAAAGGTTGTTAAATATTTCTGCTAAATGTGAAGTTGCTTTACAGAAGAAAGAGAAGTGCAGATGCAGACCAATTCATTTTTATGTAGCTAGGGGAAATCATTAAGACTAGAACTACGGAAGATTAGAAATCCATGGCAAATCCTGGACCTAAGTGAAATGCATTTTAGTATATAGCTCTCAGTGCTTTATGAATGTGGCAACAGAAATTTGCATCATGAAGAAGTCTATAAGCAAATTATATGTTTCTACATTTATCTGTATTCATACTGCTAGTTTCACTTGAATATCAAATCAGGGAATCTACAATAAAAATCGTGAGGCTTAATGATCCACTTCACTGGTAATAAGCTGTCAAACAACTTATGATAACATTTGCATTTTGTTGCAACATATTTGATAAGTTCTAATAAATGTAAAAAAGAAGTGGTCTTCTTACACAAAATGCATTTTCTAGTGTTTTGAACTCACTTAGAAGTCATTAGCTTCAGGCAACAGACAAAGTTGCTGAGTAGGCTTGGAACGCAGATAATCGTCATCTGTCTGGTCTTCACTCTATTAGATTACAGTCAGCATGAAAAATAAAAAGCATGAGAAAAGCGCATTTGACCACGAGACCTGAATGCTCATTGCTTTAATGCCAGTTGAGGAAATTCTGTGTGTCAGAAATCTGGAGGTACTTTTGGAATTATATTTAATCTGATTTTTTCCATCAGTATAGGATTTTTAAAATAGTTGTTTCTAACTTCATGGCTGCTTACACCTCATTTAGCAATAAGCAGAGATCAAACAGACACTCAGCCACATCCACAAATATTTTTTAATTCTTTTCCTCTGTGAACCTTACTCCAGGACTGAACAGGAACCAGGGATCAGGAAAGTTAGGAAAATTAATATATTCAGTTTTGCAGAAAACTGAGCATTTCACAGTCATGCTTCAAGTTTCACATAAAAGAGAAAAGAAAATTCCATATTGTGGGAGGGTAATTTTGTTGAAAAGTAGTGTTCAGTGCTAAAACATCAAAAAGCCTTTTGGGACACAGCCACCATTCCACCAGGGAGAAGAAAAACATCCAGCATCTTCACTGAGCAGCTGTGGCCAAAATGGAAAACATTAATAACGGGCTGAATTTATGAACACATGGGTTATTGCATAAAGTTAATTACAAGTTATGTGTATTCTTACTCACAATTCCAGCAGTTTCCATGTAAGTTTTAACCTCCCCCTCCCAGAAAGTTCTTCCTAGACTCTCTGAATGGGTCAAACTAAAAATAAAAATTAAGGAATAAAAGCCTCTAAATGTTTAGAAAGGTTTTCAGAAAAGCTCCATATGAGTGTCCTGTGCCCTAGCATTAGGACAAGGGTGGAGTTTAACCATCACAGTCTGCTGCTGCAGGCCTGAACGCAGCTCAGTCCTTGGCTGCACTCACAGCCCAAACAGGCCGTGCCGGATGGACACCAGGAGCCGCTCCATAACTCTGAGCAACAGCCCACAGTCTAACTTAGGTGGACCAACCTGCCAGTATATGTTAAAAAAGCCTAAGGCTTATTCTTATTTATATGGCATACCAATTATCCTAAAGACTCAAAGATCACCTGCAGATCATTAGAGTTCATAACCCTGGTTCTCTCAGCACATGTTACAGCTGGGAAAAGTGACATCAATTTTTTCCCAGCAGATTTTCCCCAGATCTGTTACAGAAGGGTGATACTTCCATTGCCAAGTGTGTGAAGTAGCATGGTGCTCTAAATGAGCAGAGCTGCAAAAAATTAACTGGAACACAGCTAAGAACTGCAACAAACTGATTTTTCACTTTGGCTTTTGAGGCGCCAACCATAACAGGTGGAAAAAAGGGTAGCTATCCTCAAACAACTTTCATGTCTAAAACACAGCTTGCTCAGCCCACTGGTTGGTGGTCCACCCACTAAAATTGCTTATTTTCAGTAGAAACTAAAAAGCATAAAGTGATGCAGAACACAGAGTTTGCTGCAGTGTGTCGCTTACTGAGCAAAGCTGCCCTCCCAAGACTGGTGGCCACAGCTCCAGGCATCCAATGGAAAGCCTGTTAATTTTATCTCTCAAGACAAAATACGCACAGATTTCCTGCAGAATAAGCAGCCTATTCAGACTGCAGACTTACTGCACCATGTGTGCTTCATTAATTATTATTATTCATGTTTTAATTGTTATTATTTTACAGTGCCCAAGAGGCATGTAGGGTTTTTGTCATCTGTTAAAGACACAATTAGAAGAACTAGGCTCAAAGGAGCAGCAGAGGCAGATGGTATATTGGCAGTTAAATTTGTAAAACTCTTCTCTCCAGTCTCACCAACAAGCAAAATAGCCTTTTTGCTTTTTTTTTTTTTTTTTCATTTTGCTTTCAGGCAAACACTTTATTTCAAGATGAGTTTGCTGTAGTCAAGAGGGTAGAGAGGAACATGATTAAGTCTCAAGAGTTTTGACATTCAGAAAAAAACCCAAGAAACAGAAATTATTTTGACTGAGTCAGAAATCATTTATTCATATGTTCTTGCCACAGAGAAACCTCCACTAGTTTCTAAACCAAATAATATATGCCATGTGTCCAACTTCTCTCTTCTGTCTGTCACGTTTCTAGTTAACCTTGTTAACTGGGTTAGTGGAAAAACACTGGTATAATGTAACACAGGCAGTGACCTGCCAGATGACCTATGCAGATCAGATGAAGAATATCAATTTCAGGGTTGATTGGGGGTGTGAATAGGACCACTACTGCTAATAAAAGCTAGGGTTTTTTACAATCACACCCCTCACAGCAAAGCAGTAGCCTTCTGAGGTACCGGGAGCTGATCTGAACTGCAGGTGAGAGTGCAAGTGCTCACATACCAGAAAGAAAAAAAAAAAAAAAAAAAAAAAAAGTTTACTGAAAGGGCAAATAGTAAGGCTGTCAGAAAGCTAGGATTACTTGTTTAAATGACATTTTGGGTCAGGAAGCAGCTGGTCTTAAATAAGCAAATACTGCTTAGAAATGAGTATTGTGCTCTGTAAATATGGTGATATACAGGAGTTAAAGGATTTAAAGACCAAAAATCTGTGAACACTTAGGTAAAATTACATTACAGTTCACAAGTATTATATGAATGAAAATTGTCCCAAAAATGTATTTTTGATGTAGGATACCTTGAATACACTTAAGCCCCCGGCTGTGGGCCAGATTCTGCCAGTTTATATGTTAGAAAGTTTTGCAACACTCACATTTCCCACATGGATTATTTGAAGACATGGCTAAGCTGCGTACTGAAGTGCTTCTTTCAAGGACGCACTATTTAGCCAAGATTATTTGGTCTCTGTCTCCTCACTCTAGCACCTATACAGAGCAAATACTTCATCCCACACACTTTTAACCAAGAACTACACGGATGGGTGAAAGCGCAGCCTCTCTCGCTCTCCTGCTGCCTGTGCACTGCGGAGCGAGGCCAGGCATGCTCATGAGAATCTTTTCTTACTAGCCTCCAGTGAGTTCACTAGACCTGGTAGAAACACATGTGTTTCAGATATTTGGGGGAGGGGGGAGAGGGAGAAAAAAGAAAAGATTTATGAGTTCTGCCATACTTTCCAGCCCCTTTACAGAACAACTGAAAGTTTTCAAATATTCTGAAATGTAAAAAGGAATAGCTTGTTTCAGAAAAATAAATCAGTTGTGTCTTTCCCAACCAACTAATTGTTCCAGGCAATGGGAGGGTTATGTGCTATACCAGAGAGTGAAGTGATTAGTTTGTAAGTCCCCATAAAAGAAACGCCAACATTATCGGTACCTTATTTTGCTTTCTTTCTTCAGAGGAGTCAAAAGCACAATTAGCTATGCAGAAACATAACTAAACAGTTCAACTCCCCAGTGAGTCTACATAGAAACATGAATAGGAACCTAAGTCATTACAGGTTCCAAGGTCCTATAGTCTCTTTTGTAAATCTATCGTCATCATCTGAAAACTGGCATACATTTTGTCCATATCATGCCTGTGCAAAAGCTCTCTCCATTGCCTGTCAGTTTGTAATACCTGTTACAGTTTTATTTAAATAGCTCGTGTTCTGTCCTGCTGTTTACACCTCTGTCAAGTTGTTCTTATTCTTCCTTTTGCTGAAGGACTTTTAATTTTTTTCAATGTCTTAAGTCTAATTAAAGGAATTATTTAAGCAGTGTGTTAATAATACATGATGAAGTAAAAAAAAAGAAACCCAAATTCCATCAAAATTAGTACGCACAGTTTGATTCTGGCTTGTGTCAGGCACACAGCTCCAGGAGAGCCTCCTCCCTGACTGGATGCTCTCCAGACAGTTGTGTTAGCATTACATTTTATGGGATTTCATATGCTGTAAATCTCTGAAGCCTGAGCACAGTGCTAGCACTGCTTCTGGCTCTGGGCTCTGAGGCACGTTCCACCCAAGTGCACAGCTCACATCTGACACCCTTCTGTGAAGTCAGGACCCTCTAGCTCAGTGCCTAGGCACAAAAATCTGTGTAGGCTGCCCTGCTGTGGAGGGGAAAAGCATGTATCGCGGTATCAAAAGTCACATCTGTACACTCTAATTTCATAATACATCAATTTAATAGCGTGATATCAGCTGGAGACCACAAATGGTGCATAGAAAGATTTCCCAAATTACCACAGCTTGTAGGAAAACGTTTGACAGCTTGATTATAATACGTGATTATAGGCTAGGCCAAGCTTCAAGACTTAGAACCCCACCCTAAATATTAAAAAAAAACAAAACAACTTATATTTTTAGCAAACAATTTAAAGGCTGTGAGATGTGTTGCAGAGGTATAAATTTCCCCAATGAATGGAATCAGAGTATGAGCAGAATAACAATTTTCATTTACCCCGGTTAGGTACAAGCTACTTCCCCTCTGTTGCCAGTAAAGAAAAGAATATTGAATAGTTAAATATATTAGCACTCTGCAAATGATCAATAGAGATCTGCAAATCCTCCACGGGCCTGAGGCCTGTTGCCCAGAGGCACTGTAGACAAGATTTTCCCTTACTGCACAGAAAATAGAGGGAACATAAGAGGATTTCTTCTTCCCAGGTCTTGAAAGAAGTTTCTGCTCTTTAGAATATGAACAAATGTGTAGGTGAAGTGGAGGATAATCTGATTACATCGTACAAAATCAGTGAGGAAAGGTGTGTTTCCTCCCAAGGGCTTTAGTTGCTATCTGGTTGGAAGGAAACCTAGAGCAGGTGTTGCTGGAGGAGACTGACAGCCACTGGATTAGAGGAAGGCAGAGAAGATACATAGGCTTCGTCCCGAAGCATCACTCCTCCACATGACAGACCATTGTGTCTTGGGCACTGGGGTACAGTTTGTGGAGATCTTAATCCTTACCAGTGTTATCAGGCAAATTCCCAATGCCTGCATCAACACTGAGAAACAAGGAGGTGCCAGGAAAAGATCCCTAGCTCAGGAATCAAGAGGTACAGACTAGCTTGTTTGTGCTTTGCTACCCTTTTGTATGCTAAATTGCCTTGCAATCAATCCTGAGTTTTATTCTGGGATTTCGCTCTGGACAGAATATTTTTCTGTGTGTTTCTTTTTTTTTAATTCAAAGTTTCTGAAGTCATGTAAGGATATGTAGCAGTGATATTCCTACAGCGTGAAACTGAGGGATGGTATTGCATGAGGTCCAGTGTGCATCTAGGGGCAAACCCCGTTGGGGTTCACACAGAGTCAAACTTTGCTTCTGTCTCTTGCTTCTTCCATACTGAATTTTGGGATCAGTCCTGGGAGCGAATTATTTCTAGAACCATAAACTGGAATTGTCTTTGAGAGGGCTAACCAGAGCAGCTCAAAGCAGCAAGGCAGCTAAGAACTGAGCAGGGTATATGATCAGAGCTCCTGTGTCCAGGCTTACTGCCTGTTTTGGCAGAATAAACATGACCATTGTACTTGCTAACCTGCATAATAAACACATGTAAACATGAAATCAAGCAAGGGTTTTTAAGAGTTCACCATCAGTTTCACACCTGAGATTAAAATGCTTGCATGACTTCAGACTAAAATAACTTCTTCAGAGATTACCTTTCTGTCAAAGCTTTGCCTATGTACAAAAGTGATTGTTTTTCAGGACTTTGTAGCTGAGACTCCTCTCATCGAATTTTATATGTATATATTTAACTAATTGTTCTAGAGTTTATATATAGTCAATGAGGAAAAATAGTCACTTTAAGAACACTATTCATTTCTAGATGAGACATATTGCATATTGCTGCAAAGAATGGAGTCAAACATTTGTTTATAATGAAACTCAGTCTTCTCTTTCCTGAATTCTATGAAGTGAAAGGCTTTTATAGCATAACATCATTAAAAGATTATCTTTTAAATCAGTGTTAATGTAAAAATAAAAAATGCTTTCTGTCCTTTCATAATTGTATTTGTTCCCCAGAGATATTTCTGATAATGTTGCTAATCTGTAGAGAGTATTTAAATGCAAAGTGCGCATTAATCTTTTGCAAGGAGTGCTACGTACACTAAGATAAAAAAAAAATTCCTCTGAAAAAACCCCGTCTGGATTAAAGATGAATACTTTTTTTTTTTCAATAAGATATGAGTCATTACAAAGGCAGAAGCTTTTTTTATTAACATTTTCATGTAAGCAACTTAAATTTTTGCTCTCAGTAGTTTTGTGGTGATGCATCAGGACTTTCATAAGGGAACAAAACATATACGATCATTCTGTTGGGGGCATTTACATAAGTAAGTGTATCCACACCTATTGCACCCCAAAGCTTTTTGAACAAATCAGCAACAGGATGTGACAACCTCAGGTGCATCAAAGATACACATCATGGAAAAGGCCTCTGGAAGACGAAAGGGAGACCCTACCGGTGCCACCTCTGGAGGGAAGTGTCTAAGCTGATACCTGAGGATCCGTGTGTGAGGGACGGGTTGGGAATACCTTGATTAGCACTTAAAACATATGAGACACCAGAGAACCCAGCTGAGAGACACAAACCCACATGACACCAGACTTTCTTAACTCTGATGAGGTTTACGAAGACCAGGGATTTACAGCGAGTGAGGTAATAAAAGAAGGACCACATTCTCAACCTGGTCAATAGTAAATAAACACTGATCTGCCGCAAGTGTCAGCTCTGTGCCTGAGTGTTCCAATAAATGTTTGACCTCTGTAAGACTAGGGAGATGAGGTGTGAGGTGCATTAGCAATGTTGCTTTAGTGCCAACAGTAAGTTACTCCAGCCTTTATTCTGTCTCATTTGCAACTAAAGTGTGAATATAACGGTGACTGATTACCTAGCTGTGCTGCTCATGTGCCCCTTTTCAGTCAAAATTTGCTGAGTTATTCAGGATTTAGTTTTTAAACTGCCTAAATTAAACTAGCTCATTTTGCCCAACCTTGGGTATCCCTAACATATTTCACTCAAAATAAGATTAGACATTTTAAATAGCCCATCCAAGCAACCCAAGTTGTTTCACCTTAACTGTGCAAAGGAGCGCTATCAGCAAACTGGCAAGAGAGTGTGTCCAACAGCTGGGGAACATCTGGCAAGTGGTGACCCTCTCAGTGGAAACAGCTGTTTGCAGAACACACCTGTCTGCACCCCTGTTTCACGTACCCTTACATCCTAGGAAAGTGGTACAGGGATGTTTATGCTGAAATGTTTACAATCTCAGAACTAGGCAACCAGTCTTCTCATTTGGGCACCTTAAGAAGTGAAACTTCTAGGACGTAATGATAATAGAGGCAGATGGTGTGAATTAATTAACTAATTGAGGTGTTAATGAATAAACTAGGTGCATGCCTGTCTTTTGGGTGCTATGCACTAAACAATTTAGATGAGGTAGCTAACTTTTAGAATACTAAATTAGAGAAGATAAATCTCATCCTTCAGATATATTTTGTTATTTATATCTGTGAAAATACCCATAGGTGTATAATTATGGAAGAGGTTTTCTCTGAAGAATTTTGACTTTCAAAAAGTCCTAAAGATATCAGAAAGAAAGGCTGTGTTTATATCATCTCTTGGCTAATCCAGCAAGAGCTAAGGAGGTATTGGAGTTAAAGGTAATCTCTCACTATTCTCTGATCCAGAGAGATAATGGACTCATAATTTCTTGGAGTGTTTAAGATTGGAGTCTTTGTTCCAGAGAGTTTTTAAAATGATCAGATCATGTTTTCTGTTTTTTAATCTCTATGTCCTGCAATGATATTTTAAAATATAAATGAAGAATTGTACAGTATGTCATTCTTATATTAATGTCTATATTTCAATGTGTGTACACACAGTCCCTGTGGCTGGATCATATTTTGTAACTTTTAGAATAAAATGACAAAAAAGTTGATATGTAGACTGTTGTAAAAAAACTATTAATGGTTGCACATTCACCATTGTGCCTAGTAAGGAAATAACTATAACAAAAAATGATTGTTTCAAACAATGAAAAAAGATGCTAATCAATGAGTGAGATTGTAGTCATTTTTGAATTTTCAAAAGTACTTATGAAACAAAAATGTAATTTATGTATATTTTAGAAATGAGAGTAAAATGAAGGATTTTGAGAAAATAGTTTGGTAATGTTGCAACAAAAAGATTTGTTCAAACATGAGATTAAAATAAGTATAATTTTGAGCATGAGAAAGGAAATGATCTTGCTTTTCTGTGCAACATTATGTCTAGGGCTAATGCTCAATCTTGAAGAAAGTTAAAATACAAAGATAATTCAAAGGATGCTCAGAATATTATTTTAATTTAGATTAGCTTGCTTTTTCCATTCATAGAAAAGGAGGCTGAAAGGTGACATATCCACTGGTGGAGGATTTTTCAAGTCTGATGATAAAGACATGGTAAAATACAGTTGCTGGAAGTCAAAGTTACAAAAAATTAAACTTGAAATATGATGACGTCTCCTAGCAGCACAGGAGTAGCAATGCAACTAAACACCAAACATCAAGGAAGAAGGTGCACTTACCATGAGGGACTTTAGAATCAGATTTGATACCATTTGAAGAGAATCTATTGAAAAGCAAAGTTTTATGTTCTGTGTGATTATGTTTGAATGAATATATCTGGGGCAGAAAGGAGAGGGAAGAAAGGGAGGGTTGTTGGGATAGTCCTTTTTCTTTTAAAATCTATGTGTTTCATCCCCTACCTTCGTAGGCATTAATGAAGACTGGGGCACCAGTATAGCACTCAACATACCAAATAATATTTTGCTTAAAGTTAGCAATTACAATTAAACAGAATTGTCCAAAGCTTAACAATAATTCCTTTCTCCAACTTTAGATGCAGAGAAGCCTACGTAAATATGTTGAAAAGTCAGGGCTTCTTCCCTCTGGAGAATGAAATGTTAGCTATTGTCAAAGACGAGACAACAGCATAGCCCCATGTATTGGGAGGTTACAGAGAATTTTAATTTTTAGATGGCTGACTAGTGTTAAACGATTACTGATCACCTGATTTGGGGTTGTGAAGGCTAAGAAGTTTTTTGATTGGCTTTTTTTTCATCATAGATCTTGGTGAGGTCTTCTGGGTACGCTTCACTTGTACCTCACATCTCAATTTGCTTCTTAAGACTTTGGCCAAACATTGGTCTCTGCCACTGATGTGAAGCTGGGTCCATCAAGTAATAAAATGACTTTGTGAACTTGTTGGGACATAATACAAGTTTTCTGGATGAAACTGAATGATTTGTGGTGTTCAGTAGGTCTGGCTACAGTAATTCTTAAACTCCAGGCAGGCTGACAGCAAGGCATAAGAAAGTATACAGTAACAGCTAGCTACCCCCAAATTGTTCAAGAGGAAAATTTTAGAAGCCCAAACCTTCTCTTGTCATGAACAAGTATTGCTTCCTTACCACCTAGTATATGCCTTGTTATTTGTGTACTAGGCTTGTGCAGAGCTGCTGGGAAGGAGTGATGGTAATGCCACTTCTGCTGCACCTCTTTTTGGAACATTCTGTTTCTGGAAATAAATGAATTTTTAAGGAAAATAAGATCTTATGGAAATTCTGTTTAAAAATTAGCAGCATTAGAGACTTTTTGTCCCTGAATATCTGGGAACTATGAGAAAGACAATACAGGACTAAATGGGTCATTATTTGGATCTGGGAGAGCAATACATATAGTCCTCTCCCACATACAAAGACTAACATCACACCTTGATTCGCTAAAGAAAGTGATAGCAACTCAGACTCTTCAGATGTGATTTCTGAAGTGGTTAATCTCTTCCCTGATGAGAATTGGCGAGAAATTAATGGATTGACTGAATGGATTCTTCTAGGTCTGTATCATCCCCTTTTCCTCAGTGGTTTGGTTTTTGGTTTTTGTTTTTTTTTCTTCTCTTAAAAGTCTCTGTCTGTGTTGATGCTCTGTCTGACACACGGGAGTAGACAGGTCTATTTTCAGGCAGGTGTCAGATCATATGATGAAAGCTGTGGGAAAGGACAGTGGTGGGCTGTATGAAAGAGGCAAACCACCCTCTTGAAAATCAACATTTATCTTTCTCCTTCCCTGGTACTAGAGATCAGTATTAGAGGGAGGAAGGGAGCTGCAAATTGACAGTACAATCTGCTGTATGCGATTACATGCAAGGGGAAAAGATCTCTGGAGATGGGGAAACCAGCACCAGCTCCTCTACCGAACCCAGTATCTGAGTTTATTATTGAAAGCATTCCTTCTGCACTCACTGAAGTTAAGATTTCACCATAACACTCAAGGCCATGCTGGCTGACCTGGTGCTGTTCTAGGAAGTATTATATTCTTACTGCATTTCTCTCCTGAGATGGGTAATAAGTTCACATCCTGAAGGAGCACCTAAATCTTTGTGTTTCTAACCTTTTGTCAGAGCTACCTATGGCACGGGTGAGAAGGTGCGGGGTTTAGGCTAACGACACATCCTCTGCAGGCTCCCAGCTCCATGTTGCCTGTTTAATCCATCATGGTGAGACAAATGCATTAGCCATTTAGCACAAGACAGCCTCTGCAAGGCTGGAATAACGGGACACTTAACCACACCATCACCATTCCTGTGTGGTCTCAGATGGCTACTTAAGCACAAAGAGGGAGGTTTGCATGCATTTTAGAGAAATTAATGCTGCAGCACTTTTAAATTTATATGTTGGGTGACCTCTCAGATCAATAAATGTATGTATAAATGAAATGAGGTTTACCAATGAGCTAGTCCCTCTTGCCTGTTAAATCTATATGAATGTCAGTTACAAAATGTTGGCCACAACATACAACCACAGAAAAAAAAATGGAGGTGGGAAAGGGTGATTCTTTCCCCCCTCCTTTTTTTGTGAGGCATATAGCAGAACCTTCTCTCTGGTGAAAACAATGCATTTAAAGGACTGTAAAAAGGTTACAGCTTAAACTTTTGTTTGAATGCCAGACCACTGAAAAGTGAAGTAAGTTACCATACCCACTGATGAAGAAACATGAAGAAATATAAGTGGTTGTTGTTATTGACTTCAGTAATTGGCTCAGTTTTGAACACAGAAGCCTCCTTTGATACGAAGAGTAGTTGATAATAAATTATTGCTTAGTGTAGCTGAATTTCAACAAAGATTTGCAACATAATAGTGAATTTATTTATTTATATATTTATGTTATTGCTACT
Source organism: Burhinus oedicnemus (assembly GCA_008921705.1). Lineage (NCBI taxonomy): Eukaryota > Metazoa > Chordata > Aves > Charadriiformes > Burhinidae > Burhinus > Burhinus oedicnemus. The sequence goes on from VFFE01007192.1 coordinate 528,948, forward strand.
TACATGAAGAGGTATTCATTAATCTTAACCGTACTGAAGTCAAACCAAGTTATGCCATCATTTTAAAGGTCTGAAGTTTCACTCTGTGCTATTAATTAGTAATGTATTTTACTAGCAGCACTTTAACTAATATTATTATCTAGCAATAGGAGCTTTAGCCTCTAGAAAAAAATGTATTTGCCAACTTTGATTTGGCTGGTAACTTTCAGTTCACTACATGATGCCTCCAATCTTTATTATTAATTATCCATGAACATTCATATGAACACATTTTTTTCATTCAACAGTACTTGAAAACTGTAAAAGTCACATTAGAATTCATTTTAGCAATACATCTCATATGTTCTCATGTTCTTTATGATGCATGTTACTGCTACAGCTCCCATTGACATGAATTTGTCCTTAGCTAGAATTACATTGGCTCACTCTGCTAGCTCTGGAAGTCCCCAGATGAAGTCCAAAGGACACTGAAACCTCATACCTACATATGAAGCAACCAAAGGGATTTACAGCTCTGTGTGTACGTGACAGACCACACCTAAAATTTGTCTCTAGTCTGCTCTATGCCTTTTTTTCCCCTTCCTTTTGCATACAGATAAATGACACTTGCATTTCTTTGGTGGAAAATAAAAAGTTATTTCTGGTTATTTCCCAGGCATTTGGCCTATAACCATGCTTAATGATATACAAAACTGAAGAATTTAGTTGTTTGCTTGTTCCCTGTTCATTTCAGAGCTGTTTCTGTGTGTTCTAAAAAGTAACACTGTGTCACCAGTAATTCGTCTCAGAATGCGTTTGGCTGCCAGTGGTTGAATAGGCTAAAATTTTTTGAGCGTAGCGTAGATAGATTTCTATCTGTCCTATATTGAAAGTTGAGAATTAATAGCAAGCTTCCACTCAAAAATCATATCTTCACAGGGACAGCATATAGATAAGTATCAGTGCCTTTCATGCAGATACCTTTCATGCAGACTGACATTATTTCTCTATCAACCTAATTAAGCATTGCAAAGCAAATGAAACAAGACAAACACAGTCATTTTCATTTAATTGAATGCAGAGCTTGTCATAAGAAAAGAGTAAGACATACAGAAGTCATCTGAAATAGTCATATCGAATTAACTGAACTATGTATAGACAGGAAAAGGTCAGTCATAAAAATTAGGTGGGTGATGTGAGTTATGTTCTTAAAATAAGAGGTCAGATGGCAACATTTACTTTGTCCTGGTAATTGATTATCAGTACTCTGCCCCACTTCCTGACTAACTTGTAAATACTTTGTACTGAGAATCTTACTAGACCTTAGCACTCAAGGACAGAAGGACTGTTCTTGAAGAGGTATTACATTGGAGGATCTAAAAGATTTCTCATACCAGAAATCAGAAAGACAATCTACTGGGGAAAAAAAACACCCAACCCCAAACTCCAAAAGAAACAACCCAGTAAAGTTGTTTAAAGATATCACCAGTATGTAGAGATAAACATATATATATAAGCATACATGTTATAAACAGTGAAACCACTTAAATTGTCAAGTTAAATGAGAAAAATGAGTTAATTGGATTCTCTTCAACAGTTCAGAGCTCCCACAGTTGGCTTTATGAACCTCAGGCAGGGGAGGGAGCAAAGAAACACTGAGCAATTCTCATTAACCATTTAAACAGGAGCTGGTGTGAGAGCACTGCAGAATTGTACGTTTTACCCATCTTTCTCCCCCTTTATGCCCTTGTTTCCTTACTTGCCTTATGAAGCTGAGCCATGACCCATGTGTGGAAGAGCTCTAGTCTGCAGTGCCAAGAACAACGGAACCTTGGTCAGTAACTGCTCCTGTAGTAGAAATAATAGATCATGATAATGGCTTTTGGCTTTCTACACTACAGACTAACTGATTTATACCTGCTGCATCTCTCCTTTCACTCTGAGCAATGCCTGAGTTAAAAGGTATGAGGTGGAGGGCCTGGAGACACTAAGGATGGACTACTACTCACTGCAGTAAGAAGGTCCTAAAGGCCCTGACTGGCTTTACCTGAGACCTGTCCCGTTCCCTTGCCTATGCCCCAGGAGCCCTATTTCAGCTCAGGCTGGGCCCCCATTCCCTGCTTGGGTTGTGCTGCTGCTGCCTTCAGACCACTGTCTGCCTTCTGCTGTTTCTGACTTGTTGGGTGGACTTCTTGGATGGAAGTTGGACCTGACTTGCCATTCTGAATTTGTCTGGAGGCCACTGGACTGCTGGCAAAATCTGTTATTGTCAGCAGCCCTGCCCTGCTTGCCATGCTCCTATGCCACTGGACCAAGCCTTTCTTAGAGAGGGCTCTGCTCTGCTGCTGGTTGGGTCACTGTGGCTTCTGATTTATCCCCCCTGTGGAGCAGCCCTGCTCCTCGAGGCCCTCAGGGATCCAGAGCACTTGGGAAGTGGCTCCCCCACAGCTGACAGAGCTCTTGTTAGTGACCCAGTACATCATTGTCATTGAATGTCAGCAAAAGGTCCTTCCCAAACCGGTCTACTGAATGTAGAAAAAATGGATTATAATAATAGTTATGTAGCTGTGAAACACCGCATTGGGTTATTTCTAGTTCATTCATGGTAAAAGAACAAAAACTAGATAGTCCCTAAAACTCTGTCATCTTTCTTATAAAAGCAACAGACCAAAGGTAGGAAAGGGTCTTCACTAATTCATGTCAGATAATGGAGTTGGACCTGCTTAGAGAAAAACACATGGGTGACCCAACTGCGGGATCTAAAGAGAGACTGGTATCATCTTTCTCACAAGAGACACCTGTCTTGAATAGGAGACTAGCTGATCCAGTTGCAGCTGTCCTAATTAATATTGTCCTCTGTGACCAAAAGAGAGAGAATGTCATGCCTTAAAGGACATTCAGCCCCTCAAAGTCAACTCACCACCTAATACTACCTGTGACTGGATATGGGGCCTGACTTCCTCCAGGTGACTTCTGATTGCTTCACTCAGTGCCAAAAGTCAGTCAGAGTGATCATGGCCAAATGCATTCACTAAAACTTCAATAGATTGTGTCTGCTTTTAAACTGAAAAGGATTGATGATCTAATGACTAAGGATGTGTCTCTTCACTTATGTAACATGTCACTTTTCCTCATCCCTTCTCTTTAGACTGTAACCTAAACAAAGTCTGACCCACCATATACCCACTCACGTACAAATTACTTTGAAATTCTCTACCAATGGACTAGAATTAAGGCCCTGCTTCAGTAAATAATTGCCTTTTGCTCAACTTCATTGCCACTGATATTTATTAATATTTTCAGAGCAATTAGTAGACTATTTTTCCCAATCTATTCTTTTAAGGACTGTTCAATAGCTGGCTTGCAAATGAAAAAATGTTGGTTATTAATGCACAATATGTGCTACCACTACAAACTACTGACTAATGTTCAAAAACTCCTAAGGATTCATTAAAATTCATTAGAACCATGTGTCCATGGACTTAAGTGTAAACCTAAAGGGCAGCATGACACCCCAACCATTTGAGAAATGATCACCTAGAGGAAGACCTGAAAGACAAAGGCTTTCCTTCATTACTAAAAGGCCATGGAAATTCTACCTACTTCTTGATGTTTCCACAGAATTTCTCCAGGGCACCTCTGAAATATAAATACTGTAGATGAAGGAGCCCAAATCTATTTTTATTCTTGTCTATAATGTTAATTTAAACTCTTAAAATGTTTCCATCTCAATTTCTGTGTTGTTTTCCACCTTAATGTGACCTTGGCTTTTCATACAAAGATTACAAAAATATATTCAATTTCATCTATATGTTTATTATTTCATGTAATCTTTTAAGGAGAACCTGTATAGGAACAAGATTATTGTAGATTTTATCTGCATCTTCCTATTGCCTTATATAAAAACATGAAAACATGAAATAATATAATTTAAATGTGTTTAGAATAAGTCAATGGAAAATAACCATCCATTCACAATCATTCTACGATTTGAAACTGAATGAGGTTTTTTTTTTCAGCCACTAGGCAACACACATGCTATTGAGCAATATATTCAATATACTTGGTTTCCCAAGCCAGAAGCAGAACATCAGAGGACAGTATTCTCAAGAGTCCCGTAGTCAAAAAAGTGGCTCCTTTATGTAGTTAGAACAAAGGGAACTTGGATATTCCCTACTAATCTCCACATTCCAGTGTCAACAGTCTTAACTTTTAGTCTCTGTCAAACTAAATTCCTGATTTTAACCTACTCCTAGAGGATCTGGGGTTTTTTATTGTTTTGCTTGTTTCAACCGAGGCTAAAATCACATGAAAACCATCAATCAGAGAGGAAGATGGCAGAAATCCAGACCTAAGTTCTTGCTATGAGAAGAATTCATTGTGGGCCCATCCTCTAACTGTAGCTCTGATTCCTTTCCACTCTAAACTTTGAACAGCCCTCTCCTAGGGATCTGATTTTGAATACTGCTTCTTTTGATCAAATATAATTTGAAATCACTGCATTTTCTGAACAGATATCTTGCCCCCAAACTTCTTCAGAAATCTTAATGTTTAAAATCTCCATGAAATAAATGATTTTTAGACTGATTTGTCCAAAAAATAAAATTCCGTACTTGTGTGCTATGTAATTATATAGTTTGTACAGTCTGTAAACAATAAATCATTAAATCTACCAAATACTGTGTGCACTGTTTTTACAAAGTACTGCACAAAATGGCTTTGAAAGTGCATAACTGTGAAAGAATTTAACATGAAAACTGTCAAAGACTGTTAAACAATTTGTACAGAAGTCCAACATTGCTGGGTTTATTGGTTTTTGTTGTTTTTTTTTTTTTTCCCAAGGATTAAATATCAGAATCTCTCGGCTTCTCCATCCAGTCTGAGATGTCTACACAGCAAATTGTGTCTCACAACCTTCTCCCCAAGGTGGCTGGAATCTGATACTCTTACCATAGGTATCTAAGCCATGTTAGATACTGCAGGTCTCTTCTTACCTGGCCACCTGCAGAAGAGTAAGGGTCTCTGCTAATCCCATCACATCTGTTGGTCCTATGTGAATGTCTGACACCCTGAAGGTCTAAAATATCACTGAAATTTCTATAATTTGACAATTTAATTGTTCCTAGAGTGGGGTGAGGGGGGAGGGACAGTTCATTGTTTTTACTGAAGTCTGGGTTAGTGCTTTGGCTTATTAAAAATTGTTTGTATAGTTTGGAGAAAAAGAAGCTGATTGGTGACCTTGTTGCTCTCTACAGCTTCCTGAGGAGGGGAAGTGGAGAGAGAGAGGTGCTGAGCTCTTCTTCCCAGGATCCAGTGACAGGACATGAGGAAATGGTTCAAAGCTGCATCAGGTGAGGTTTAGACTGGACATCAGGCAGCATTTCTTTACCGAAAGGGTGGTCAAACACTGGAACAGGATTCCACGGGAAGTGGTCAATGTGCCATGCCTGTCAGTGTTTAAGAGGCATTTGGACAATGCTCTTAATAGCATGCTGTATCTTTTGGTCAGCCCTGAATTGGTCATGTTCATTGTAGGTCCCTTCCAACTGGAATATTCCACTCTACTCCACTCTACTCCACTCTACTCCACTCTACTCCACTCTACTCCACTCTACTCCACTCTACTCCACTCTACTCCACTGTACTCCACTTCTATTCTATTCTATTCTATTCTATTCTATTCTATTCTATTCTATTCTATTCTATTCTATTCTATTCTATTCTATTCTATTCTAAAAAGCTGATTCATTTTTTAATGAGGGATTTTAAAAAAGTATTTACAGTTACTTTTTTTTCATGTCTTTGATTTAAATCAGGATAACATTTTATATATATTTGTGACGCCATCTCCTAATAGCTTCATTTGGAGACTAGGACCAGGACTAGCTCATACTCACAATAGTCATGCTACTCTAAAGGAGGAGCACAGATTGTGCCATGAGGACATGGAGAATCAAAGCTATATATCTGTTGTGGATGCAGATGATGTCGCTTTTCTCCAAACTATCCTAATGGCGTCTGCCTTCATTCATCTTCAAACTGCAGTAACCTTGGACTTGTGGGAACTAAAGGAGATCTGACAAGAATTTGTTGTATTGTGATCTATAGCAGGCTTCACTCTGGGAGTCACAGCCAAGCTGTTTGCTGCATTGCAGCCCCTGCCCCAAGCTGTGGGCCAGGTTGCTCTGGGGCAGTTCCATGGGGGGCTTTCAAGGAGGCAGGTGGGTCATTTCCAGTGGGACTGGCACGAGTCTCCTCGGCTACTGTTCTGCTCATCTATCAAGTGTGCCATTAACTGGAGTCTTCCCCGAGTTTTGTAAATGTGTGAATGTGTTTCTCTTTTGAAGAGGAAAATGCACCTTTGGTGAGGGCTCACTATTTCTGAGGACATGAGTTTAATGGAAATTGTCTGCTCCCTCCCTCCCTTTATAGTCAAATCTCACTCAGGATTATTGCTGTTCCCTAAGCCTGTGGTCAACGGGCTTCTCACCTCATTGACAAAAGATTTAGCGACAGGAATTGAATAAGGGTCTTAAAGAGAGAAACAGAGATGGGAGAATTAGGCAGACCAGCCGTCAAAGTAACTTACGGATGTAACAGATCCAGAAATATAAGTTTTAATACAATGTGGCCCTTGCTGTTGTGGTGTGAAAGCCATTAGACGTCTTTCTTTGATGACAAAATAGCACAGATTTGCACTGATATTTTGGAGGGAAAATGCAAACAAGCTATCACTTGTGTTTCCTATGAAAAGCAGTTTTATATTCTTGTAATTAGCACTTAGGGATGTGTAATAGTATTTGTATAGTAGTCCTCATCTGTATAGCATTAATTAGATATGCAAAATATGATTAGCATGCAAAATACTAAGTATGGAAACCATGTTTTTATTGTGGTAAGTGCCCATAAGGAGATACATGTGAGTAATGAGCTATAACAAAAAAAATATAAACCAAAGTACTATTAATGTGTGATTTCTAATACAGGGTTCATAAATTATATTCCTAAACCAGCAAGATATCTTTTCCCTTGCTATTCTCCCCCTTTCCCCTACAGTTCATTTATTATTGGGAGATAAATTGTGAGATCTGTAGGTAACACCAAAATACATGGAAAATAAAGAGACAGTAAAATTAATGACAACATCCGAGTCCTTCCAGATTTATGAGTTATCAAGTCACATGTATTTTCAGGGCTTGGTTTTTTACTAGCAACAGTGCTGCACATTAAGTATGCATTCTGCCTTTTAAATACAATAATGAAGATGTGAAAAATTGTGGAATTCAGTAAAAAGATAAAATATCATCTCTTAAGATCACTTTTGGCACAAATCTAAGGTTCTTGCTATTCAAGAAAGAAAAATGCGTTCATTTCAGAGTGAAGAAAAAAGCCCTCAGAATTTTAATAAAGAATAACTGTAAACTGATCCATCAATCTAAAACACAGCATTCTTTTATCTTTCTAAAATGGTTCCTAGTCTTGTTTAAATATGGTCCTGTTAAAGCTATAGGTCTGATTTTTTCCTTTGTCTTCCTTCATTGTTAAACAGCCAACGAACCAAACTGTTAAATTATTTGGTTTTTTGTTTGATTGTGAAGGTGTAGCCTTAATTTCTGGATGAAGTGCACAGTCAGAGGGGTAAAAAGTAAGCAAAGACATAATAGCTGCTTTCTGCCTAAAGATATGCAAGATTTTTCTTGGATATTCTTACTAGCAGTGCAATGCAAAACTTTGCTCAGTTCTTTGGAATATAAAATATAAAAATGTGAAATTTAGTATCATAAGGAATTTCCTAGTAATAAACCCACCCACACACACTAAATTATATCCTCTCCTCTTTCAGCAGAATTAATGAAATACGAATTTTTGTGTTTATATGGATGTCACTGTGAAAATTGAATTAATAACTTCATAAATTAATATTATTTTTAGGACAGTTTTCTTTGTATTCACAATGGAACCTCAATACAGAACCTGTACAGTTACAGAGCAACACTAAAAAAGTAATGTAGTCTTGAGAGTTTTCATGGAGGGATTAGCCTAGATTTACTGTTGCTGACAGCCCAGTTTGCCACATAGTTTGCAGAATTAATTTTCTTTGCAAGCTCTAAAGAACTTTGCTGATCAAGACTGTCTGTGTGGTTTATAACAAACAACTTATAACAAATATTTCCATGTTTCAGTGTATGATATGTAATAAAGACCCAAGATCACTCAACCAGTGCACATAATTTTAGATCTTCTAATCCCTTTACATCTTTTACTAGTGTCTTTCTTGAGCAAGAAACATATTTTAGCACACAAGTATTCTGATTTTCATTTTACTGAGAATTTAACAGATATTTTTCCAAACGTAAATAAGGAACAACAAGGTTTTTGTATTATTGGGGGGTTTTTATATTATATTAACCTCTCTGGATTCATAAAATATGATGTCATAGGATTCGTGCCCATTTGAAAACAATATTTACATTAGTTTTTCCTCCTCAGTAGATAATCACACTGATGATCCCAAATGATAGGAAGGCAATGCAGGAAACTCCTCCTTCTTTTTCAAGATGAGATGGGTTAGTGTTTGCTTTGCTGGAACTTTGGAAGGTACCTATCTGCAGGAATAAGTAGTTACACTTTGAACACAAGGTAGGATATGAGCGCCTCTGTTAATTTACATCAGATGTGATCTCCTTTCTAAATTTTATGTTATATACAAAAAATTGTCACCTCACAGAAGATGCAAAACTATGCATCTTTAAGCACAGTTTTTCAAAAGGTTTTATTTTCCTCCAGAACTAATAATTTTCAAACATAAAAATTGAAGAGGGATAAACCTTCTTGCTCAGCCTTCCTGCCCCCAAGTATTTTTTTCTTTCCCTATGCCAGACTTCCTCAGCAAGCATTGCTTGGTATTGTCCTAAAAAACAGATCAACATTTCCACTGGTTCATAAAGCTTAAGGGGTTGGTTCAGGCAGCTGCAAGAACAACTCCTCAGGCTATAGCCTGATTTCCTTCAGCATTATCTGTGGGAATTCCTGGGCTCCTCTTGACTCCCTGTGCCATGGTTTTGTTTACCATCCTCCTCTCCGTGATCAGCCACAATTGTGCATACCACCTCTATGCAAGCCTCCCACTCATCCAAAAACACACACATATTCATACCTGTTATCACTTGGCATTTTTGTCTGAGGCGATGCAGGTGTTTATAAAGAATTTCTGGAGAGTGTTCCACAGGCCTGAAATACTCTTGCAGAGAGCACCTCATGCTTTCTTAATCTTCCTGTTTAGAGTTATAATTGCACTTTAGTTTGTCTCAGAATCACTGACCTTTCCATTCTGGAGAATAATAGGTCTCGCCTGTGAGTGTGGGAAGCTGAGCTTGGTAGGGTTTCCCCAAACTCTCTTTAACCCGTGGCTATCAGAAAGCAAGTGTCTACAGATCATTTAAGTGTTAAGCTTTGCTCTGAGCCTGCTTTGCATTTAGTCCTAAAACTAAAGTATATGCTAAGAAAGACCAGCAGAGAACTTCTGTTTTGTACTAAGAAGATCTTATTTTGTTTGTCTCATGTCTATTGGAGCACTGTAGTTAACAAAAATACACAGTTTATGCTTATAGCTTATGTATGCAGATGTCTTGTTTCAACATTAATTTCTGTTCTTATTGTATGTGTTATAACATTACTGTAAAAACATCCTTCATATCATGTAAGACTTTTATAGATGGCAAAAAGAATACAAAATCCTGTGGATTCCTCCATCTTGAGAGGAATACTGTTAATAAGATAGTAAATACAGAAAAAGATAACAAGGAAAATATTTCTGAAAAAAGTATAATGCAAGCAGCTTTGTATGTCAGATTCATGGAATAACATTTTACCTAAAAATTTATCATTTGCCAGATTTCAGCCCTAATGTATGTTGAGCCATAGTCACAATGAAATACCTGGGGGTTTTTTATAGTTAAAATTAAGCTTTATAAAATGTAACAAAATGGTTAGGGAGAATTTCCTTGGGATCTTAGATACAGGACAGTATCAAGAATTTTTTCATTTTTAGTCTACTCATTTATCCAAGATACTCTAAGGTAAATGCTTAACATTTGTCAAATAAAGCCTGAACTTACTTTTGATGAGAAAACTGTCATTGATTTGAGAAGACAGAGAATTAGATCCATTAGGAAGGAAAAGGAATTTTTTTTCTAAGTGAAAAAGAATGGCTGCTCCAAAATATACTGCTTACCATAACTTTGCTTTTTTGTTATATTACGCTGTTTAGCAAAAGTCCAAACTGGGACCCATCACTTTTAATTAGAATGCATTTAAGAAGATGAATTAAGTCTCAGACAGAAGAGGTAGGTGAACTTGTCCTAGCTGTGGGTGGCGCAGTAATTAAAAGTCAGGGAAACTGCACTCTCTGACAGTTCATTAGACAAAACAGTATGTGGAAAATGTCTTGTCATGTCTAATTGCTACAGCTGCTTGGATTTGTCTGTTATTCTGGGACATCAGCTATTCATAAACCTGCAGGAGGAATTAATCTGCGGAAAGATGCGCTTCCTGTGTTACATGTGTCGTATGTGATCAATGCCTCCAGTCGTTGACTAAAAGCTTAACTAAGAAACGTGGCAAATATAACAGTAGAAAATCTATATCTAGTGATAGTGCTAGAATTATTGAGTTGAGCCAACAACATTACTTAGAAGCGTAATGCTGTCTGAGTGGGATTATATTGTGTTGTCTATCAAGATAATTTTTACATATACATTACTAAGCAGTTCCAGATGTGGAATTTGAGCTAGAGCTACTGGTGCTGGAGCCTTCTATTTCATCTCACGGTATGTGGAGAAACCAGCTTCAGTACATAGGTGAATGACCTTACAGTATAGTGGCAGAAATTTATTACACTGATTTTCTGTACTTTCATTCATATTTTCCATTATACAGAATATTAGGATGCAATTTATTTTTTCCATAATAAAATGAGAGGCTGTTCACAGCAGGGCAGCTTTTGGGCTTGTGTTGGTTGTAGTTCAGGCATTTTCAGCACAGCATATCGTGCCGTAGCAGCACACTTCATGGGTAGTTTTGGACAGCACTGGCATTTCAACTGAAGCAACTGGATTGACATGAGACCAACTGAAATAACTTTCTAATTAATTTCTGAAAAACTGATTTCTGCTTTCCAATAGAGGCTACATGGTTTGATGTAACCCTGACCCTGCAAACATCTGTGCATGTATTTTTAACATTATCAGCATTAGTAAGTGTTTATCTTTTGATGGAACTTCATACTGATCAGGTAATTAATGAATGCTGTTGCACTAACATTCATCAGTAGTTAAGGGCTACTGGGAAATCCATACAGGATCTACCTACCTCAGTCTTTAGTTTTCCTAATAGCCTAGGCTTTTGCTTCAGGGACTACTTCAGTGCCAAGAAGCCTTTCTAGATGGTACATGTACATACCACCTCATGCTCAGACGCATTTACTTCACCAGGCTTGAGCTTGCTTCACCTAGAAACTATGCATGGAAAAGTACTTTTCATAAGGGACTTGTAAACATGCTTCTGGACATTTATGGAATATGGTGGGAGACTCATGTGTTGTTTTATTGACGGTATTGCGCTAAGTTGAAAATAATGATAACAATGAGGAGGAGGAGGAGGAAGAGGAGGAGGAGGAGGAGAATGATGATGATAACAAACACCCAGATCCACAGAACTTCACTAAGGCTCTTGAAATGGATCCTTTCATATAAAATGTAAATGTAGTAAGTGAGATAATTGATTTGGTTGATGGCTATAGTGTTTGCAATAGTTTGCATGAGTAAAACTCATGCAAATTGCCCATCTTTTACACTCAGAGTCAACAGAGCATTATGTAAACAGGATCTTACTGATCTGTAGGAGATATTTGCACTCTGACATGGTGGATTAGTTGTGGTCTGGTGCCATTCCCTGCAACTATTGCAAGTAGATGAAAAGCTTGCAGTACAGCTACAAAAGCAGAGGCATTAAAGAAAATAAACAGGAGATGATGTAATTTCAAGAGATTCTATGAATGCATGCAAAAGAAGTAACTTGGATATAAAAAGCATGATTTTTAAAAGTATTCAACATTGGTGTAAAGCTTCTATTAATTTTAATAGCAGCAATACTAGGGTGGTGCATTTGAAAAGACTGACTTTAAGAAGAAGAAATTAAATCTATGGCCAGTGGTGAAAAGTAGCCTCCACCAAAAGAATGGTTCAGGGCAGAAGCCCTGAACTCTGATTTGTCTCTTGAGGAGTTTTCTTTCCCCTTCGACTTCAGAAGATGAGAAAAGTATTCCTAGAATAACATTAAAAATAAAAATGTTAATGGTGTGAATCACCTGAGTGCTTTTTGAAAACAATGCTTCAAAGGCTATGTTCATCACTGTATTGATCAATATTTATGTCAAAAAAGCTTCACCAATTTCAGCTAAACTCTACCAACACCAGACAGGGATATATTGATAAATCAAATCCTAAATTATTAAAAATTTAATGGTGTTTGTTTCTACACAAGTATACAAAATAAGGGTGGAAAGAACATTGATATATCTGACTGCCCATTTTCTTAGCAATAATCTACACCTGGTACTTAGCAGCCATGATTAGGAACTGCAGGCGTGTCCTATACTTTTTTCCCTGGTATTGGTTACTTGAATTTTAAGGCAGTTCTATGCCACTATTCTACCTTAACTTTGCCTCTAGTACCTCTATTTTGACTATTGCACTCTAATACACAGAAATCTTTTATCTCTTTGGATGTCAGAGAATAGTACACAGGGGTGGAATTTGTTAAATTCAGTAATTCTTCATTCTTCTGAGTTTATTTTTAAATTTTGTCTGTATCCTATCAGCATCCAGAAGTGAAATCACATTTTTTAGGATTAATGATTCTTCATAAAAATCAATAGATCGTATTAGTCCCTGCCACAAGGCTTAGATGGAGGGTTGCAACTTGCAAATTGCAAGCATGGGTTTAAACTTCTCAACAAGATGGCAATTTAAGCTTTTAGTTTGATCCTAATCTTATTACAGGCCCCCCCAGGCTATATTTACCTTCAAGGCAAGTGAAGGTTTTGAACATATCAGCAGGAGGAACTAAACAGTCCTGTACTAAAGGAGTAGAAAGAGGAATTTTGAAAGGGTTTCAGGTTTAGGGTGAGACCCAGACTACTGTGTCCAAGCTGTCACTCAAGTTCTCATTACAATCCCAAGGTCAATCACTCTGCCCAGGATAATTTGGTGCACAGCTGCACTTTACTTTCAACACTGCTGGAGATGAACATCTTTATTCTTTGCAAGTTTTCCTTAAAAGTACCAGTGTTTTCAATGTGAAAGTGGTGAAATCTCTTAGTGGTGAAATTCAGTGGGACTTACATCATCATACATTTTTTTCTTTTCTTTTTTCAGGGCTGGGAACAATGCATGATTGATGGGCTGAAAGATTTAAATCCTCTTTTCATCTAAGTACTGGGCACCACCAGTCAATGACTACTGTAGGTTTCAAGGATATTGATACTTCTAGATTCTTAAAAAAAAGGAAGGAAAAAGAGCATTGCTGGTAGCAAAACAGAAGATTAAATTTGGCAAAATCTGTCATGACTGCCAGTTTCTTTTCTAGAGAGACCAAGAATGGAACAAAACTGAAATGCCTGGAATGTTTAACCTGGGCAGGGGGAACCAGTGAAATACTGTGTGGCACAACCCTGTGCAAGTCTGATCCAGTGGGTGTCCTTACACTATACAAGTAATAAATTAACTCATATCTACTTAGGTAGAAAGAAACTACTATCAGAAATGTACATTTCACATTAGGCTCTAGAGAAATTACATATTTTGTGTTAAATGTAAATAGCTGCTAAAGACTTAATTTAAAAAAAAACAAAAGACTCAGCAGAAATCCTGAAGTAGTTTCCTCCTTACATTAATCAAGAAGTGTGTTCTCCATTTTATCTCTTTTTCTGTCAAAAAGAATTAGAAGTTATCTTTTTTTATTTTTTTTTAACTTGGCCATGTAATTCTGAAATCTGTAAAAATAATAGCCCATAAAAGTAAAAAAAACCCCACTGTATCTAACTATTACTGTGTGAAACAAATAATCTTAGTGGAAGACCATTCAGAAAATTACTTATCTGTAATTTTATAGTAGTTTAATTTCCTATTATATGCTATACTTTCCTCAGTGTTCACTGTAGATGAGGTATTGCACCACACAGAACTTCTAAAATAAGCTTTACTATTTTAAGCTTCCTTTTTCATTGGTATTGGAAAATTTCTTTGGCGGCTCTTGATTTTCATCCCTCTCCCTTTTTTTGGATGTCTGAGCTGTGTTTTTCTAGCAACTAGTGGTTTGGGCATTTTTAGGCATGCCTATCTTAAGAACAATCAATTTCCTAAGTGGGGCAATCAGTGACTTTTTGAAAAGACAGTAACTAGAAGAGTACCTGGAATTACAGGACATTTGTGAGAATTAAATCTTATGATGCTATTACATTGATAAGTCATTTTGTGAACACTCCATGTAGCCGCTGTGGCCGACATCATTACTGTGTGGGAGCTGGGAATTTAAAGAAAGCCATGTCTTGTCACAGGATTCAAAATCAAAACAGGAACAACTCCTGTGCCAGATGAGTTAAACTTGTCCTTCAGAGGGGGTTATGTCCAGGTCTGAATGTCATTGTTTGGAACTCTCTCTCTTCCCTTTTTAAATGTTACGTTTGCTTAACCCAACAGCTCTAAAAGCAATAGGAGATGTTTTGCCATGTCTTGCTTTACCTCTAATTTTGTGAAACTGATAATTCTTAGAAAGCCATGCCCAGTACAGCATGTTGACTGCTCAGGTGAAGGTAAGTCCCAACACATTACTACATGTGTACAGATTGACTTAACATTGCACAGGTTATAAAATAAGCATATTCATAGTGATACACAATTTAGCTCTTCTGTGTGTATCTAGTGGCAACTGTTCCAGGTTTTCTATATGATAAGCAGTCCTACCTACCACTTATGCAGTAGATTCCCACCCATTGTGATAAGATTATAGGTCTAGAGGTCTAACAGCCAAATTAGCAGGTCTCCCATCTTTTCCATTCACACTGGGAAAAAATGTGCTCATTTGTGCTTCAAGCACAAGTAAAAACAAAATAAAAAATAAAACAAGCATTTGTTCTGAAAATAAATGTATTTGGATTGTTTTTCAAAAGGTTATATCCTGTTTTAATATATATTTGCTTTTGTCCTGATTGGGTCTGACAGTTCCAATATCACTGCTTTGGTATACTATTCCATATAATTTTCCAACCAGTCAAGTACTTAGCTTTTCAAATGGGCTATATTCTAATTGGACAGGATGTCAAACATGTCAACTGAAAATTTCAAAATGAGGAAGCAGATCAATGTTAGTGAACAGCAAGTCACATATATTAAATTGCTTTTAGGCCAAGATTTTTAAAAACAGGTGCCTAAAATTTTGTGTCTGAAGTCCACATGAAGGTGCCTAAGTAAAGAATTACAAAGCCGAAAGCAATACTGACTGTCATTATCTAGTCTAAGATTTTTGGCCTTAGACTGTAATTGTTTTTTCATTATTCTACTGAATAGAATGCTGAACTGAATAGAAGACTGAACTGAATGCTTCAGTCTTGTCAAATGCCAGGTAAGCTTCAGATTCTACTAATTAAGATCCGTTGAAGAAAATGATCTGTTTTGTTAAATAGTTTTGCAGAGCTCACTGTTCTCCTGTTGCCTCCCAGGTGGCATCTTATATAATGAAAATTCCATGCAAGCAGAGAGCATTTTTCATTGTAGGAAAGGTGGAGGGCAGTGTTGAAGAGTGGGGAAGTGCTACTGGGCAGGAGGTAGTTACAGTGAATACGGTAAGAGTTATTTAAGCAATGAAATACTTTCAGACTGTCTTTGCCTACTCTTTTTCTTCTCATTCTTGTTGGCTGTGTTGACTGACAATGTTGGGGAAAGGCAATTTCAACAGTAAGCCAGTTAGTTCTTGAACAGGAGAAGGAGAATGGAGGGAGTTGGAGATGTAGTATGCACAGTTATGCCAGTGGAGTTGCACTGTCTCCAGGAAGGGGCTTTTTTATCCTTCATTTCATGCAGAGTGGAATTAGAAGTGGAAATGGCATTAAAAAATTGCCAATGCTAGAGGCAGAGGTTTGCATGTTATTTGACTCATTAGAGAAAATTCAGTAAGGTCATCAGCAAGGCACTGCTAAAGAAACGTTTTATAAGACTGCATTCAGCTGGTGGTGGACAATTTTACACAATTGCCCAAAGCGTTAATCAGAATTGGGACTCGTTTTGAATACACAAAAATAGATAAAGTAACTCCTAAACTGGAAAGAAAAGAGAAAGTATGGAGCAGAAAAAGCATGCAAGTTATTAAACACAGTGAAGAGTTGGCAGAATTCTGTTAATTATCTCTGTTCTATATGAGCATAACCAAAATCGGCATTAAAATTTAAATCATTATAGAAAAAATAATCAATTTCATCAGCCAGCAGCAAGTTCTTTGATGTAGCTTTAAAAAAGTTTTATTTTTCTAAAAATGTTATTTTAATCTCTAATGGCAAATAGCATTTGCTTTTTAGATAAATGTCAGTATACTGTTTGTAATAATAATAATATATATAAAAAAGTGAACTCAGGAAATAATGGCCTGCTTAATTTTATTCTTATCATTATATAGCACACTGCTTGTATTGATGTCAGTATATAATAATACTACTAACATAATAGCAATCTAATAATATCCTTCAACTTAAGTAACTCCCTGATTACTTTTTTTATTATGCATGAGAAAGCAATGTCCTTGTAAACGGAGTTGATTTGGATTTGGAAAAACAATGGGAGATACTATTGCAGATGCCTATGTAATGTATATTAGTCCTTTCCCCAAAGCATTAGGATTTATTATTTCCCAAGCAAGAGCAAGACCCTCAGCAAGTTTGCAGACAACACCTAGCTGAGTGGTGCAGTTGACATGCCTGAGGGACGGGATGCCCTTCAGAAGGACCTGGACAAGCTCAAGAAGTGGGCCCATGTGAACCTCGTGAGGTTCAACAAGGCTGAGGGCAAGGTCCTGCACCTGGTTTGGGGCAATCCCCAGTATCAATACAAGCTGGAGGTGAAGGGGTTGAGAGCAGCCCTGCCAACAAGGACTCTGGGATACTGGCGGATGAAAAGCTGGTCATGAGCCAGCAATGTGTGCTCACAGCTCAAAAAGTCAACGGTATCTTGGACTGCATCAAAAGAAGCATGGCGAGAAGGTTGAGGGAGGTGATTCTGCCCCTCTGCTCTGCTCTCATGAGACCCCACCTGGAGTGCTGCGTCCAGCTCTGGAGCCATCAGCACAGGAAAGACATGGACCTGTTGGAGCAGGTCCAAAGAAGGGCCACAAAAATGGTCAGAGGGCTGGATCACCTCTCCTATGAGGACAAGCTGAGAAAGTTGGGGTTGTTCAGCCTGGGGAAGGGAAGGCTCCAGCAAGACCTTACGTGGCCTTTCAGTCATTAAAGAGGGCCTACAGGAAAGATGGGGACAGAATTTTTAGCAGGGCCTGTTGCAACAGGACAAGGGATAATGGCTTTAAACTAAAAGAGGGTAGATTAAGGAAGATATAAGGAAGAAATTTTCTATGCTGAGGGTGGTGAAACACTGGCACAGGTTGCCCAGAGATGTGGCAGATGCACCATTCCTGAAACCATTCAAGGTCAGGTTGGATGGGGCTCTGAGCAACCTGATCTATTTGAAGACATCCCTGCTAATTGCAGAGGGAAGTTGTACTAGATGACCTTTAAAAGTCCCTTTCAACCCAAACTATCCTATGATTCTATAATTGTCTTGTATTAGTGCCAGTAATTCTTTTGCACGTTTCTTGTCTCCTGCTGAGCATGAAGACGTTATAGAATCTGTGCAGCATTATAATTCACCACATTTCTGAATTCTTTTTCTAAACTATACTCAAATGTAAATTAAAATGTGGAAATAAGATTTATATATAAATGATAAATTTTAATGGAATATTCTGGTTCTGGCTCTAAGTTTCTGAATAGGCCACCTGAACTTAATCAGCGTTCAGTTATTTTCTTAACTTTGTCTAGTATTTAGTCTCTAGATACTCTTAAACTGTTAAACATTGTCAGGAAAATATTTTTTTTTCCTTTCATATTTTGGCTGGGTAATCAAATTCTTAGCCAAGAACGATACAAAGCACCTCCAACTGTTTCTGTCCAATTTGTCATTCTTTAATTCATTGCATTTTAAGAACAGTGATTATCAGCCCTTTGTTTTTCATTAGACCCCAACCGAGTTGGTTCAAACACGAGAATATTGATGCAGAACAGTGACACGTTTCTGCAGTGTGAGAATGGAAAACCAAATTTCCTACCCCAACCCAGCAGGAGTACGTCAGCAGTCAGCGCTGTGTATGTTGTAATGATGTGCTTCAATAAACAACTCGTTTTCAGAGCTCACCCACATATTTGGCTTTTCAGTTGCCTGGTTGATTCAAGGGGAATCTTTCTTCTCTTTGCTTTTGCTCAAACTGATCAAGGTTTTCACTCTTATATAATGGAGCAGAGTGTAAATGTATGAGTTGTTTATCTCGCCACTGGGAATGATCTGGAACCCCTCTCCTCCTTTGCCTGTCATTCTGGTTATCAAAGAAACAACTGTACAACATCAGATTAAAGGTCCATCTAGCTTAGTTCCTGATGATACCTGACATCAGATGCCTGGGGAAGAGTGGAAGGAGTCAACAAGTATATAGGAATACTTTCTCAGGATTCTTTCAGTCTACAGCAATTTAGAAGTCAGATTTCTTTCTGAGACAGAAAGTGCATGTTTCTGTCTAATGGCCTTGTTAGAGATTTCTTTCTTATTTTCTTCCAATCATTTTTTGAAGTGATATAGACTTAATATCCACAACACTGTGGGGCAGGAAGCTTTATGGTATAATATGTTGTGTGAAAAACTACTTCATTTTATTTATTTTGGACTAGCTTGATTTAATATCCTCTTTTATTCGAGCAAATGAGGAACAGTGACTTGTCCAACAAGCCCAGTTCCCTTAACCTCTCTTTGTACATTATGTGCTCCAGCCCCCAGCCACGTTAGCAGATCTTCACTGGACCCTCTCCAGTTTATCAATGTTTCTTTTGCACCTGGAGGCCCCAAACTCATCAAGTCATTCACATGCAGCCCTAAGTGCCAAGTAGAGAACATCAGACACATAGGGTATAGCACAAACTTGGAGAAGTTCAAAATTCAGCACCCTTCAGGAAGTCACAGGTGAAGGTCATATACACGTAGGCTGCTAAGGTTATACTGCTAACAGAAAGGTGGCAAAGGACAAGCTGCTACTCCAAAAGAAAAATGGCATAATTAATTTACAGCCATGGTGCTGTGAACTGGAGCAGACTGGCTTAATCCACAGCATTTAGTCTCTGACTGACTCTGTTTGGTGGCTCTGTGGCCTGAAACCTAAATTGCTGTTTTGTTTGGTTTTTCATTTCAGAGCATCCCAAGTCATTTCACAGTTTTACTGCAGCCCTCCAGAGTAGTGTTTTTGTAACGAAAAACTAGGTGTATGTATGGCATGAAAAACTGTGTTGCATAAGGATCTGGAACTTCTCTGTTATGTGAATTAATTTATAGTGTTTCTGGCTAGTGTTTCTAAAGGTGAACAAAACAGTTTTTACTCACTGTTTGTTACAGATACCTATGAACTGATTGAGCTAACATGAAGTAATGGATACCTTACCCCTTACTGTACATTGATGCATCAGTTTTCTCAAGTAAATTGCTGTTTAGGCATTTTTTTAAGGATTTGGAATATGTACTGTAAATTGGTAATAATATTGTTGATAAGCGTGTTTCATCAAAACTATAAAAGCTTGACTCAGTTCTGTTTGTTGTATTAATTGTTGATACTAATTGTTAGCTAAATGGTATCTCACGAAGAAATGGTTACTCTCAGTCTGTTCTTAGGAATAAATTGAACTTCTATAATTGTCTCATGGATTTTAGACAATGATTTTAGAAAATAAATAAACAGATTTAATCTTATGATTTTCTTCTGATACAATTAAATCCCACCGTATCAGTGTATGCAATTTTGTATAAATCATCAAGTGTTGAAATCAATGGGAATGGACACCCATATAGTCCTACTATTTAGTGGATTATCAGTCCATTACTCATGCACTGTTAGACTATACTCGTTCCCCTTTTTACTCTTAGAAAAAAAATCAAATTAGGAAATGCAGGCTCAGAGATTACACAATGTGAGGCAGGAATTCATCCTTTCTTTTTTGTTTGTTTTTTACATTTTGACACATATGCACATAATATTCCTTTTCCAAAACAAAGAAGTCCATCTGCCAAGTTTTTTTCATGTTGACTGGACTGTTGTTCCTTGACCCTAAGGAAGCTAGGAGAACTTCTTGTTTGGGAGCTTCCCTTTCACACTGACAATGTGGCTTCTGTTCTGTGTACTTTTGTTTTGTGCGATGTGTGTTCTAATTTTGTAATGTTTTGGGACTGAATCCACCAGGGTTAGGAAAGTCCAAATTTGCAATAATACAGTTGCTTGGGAGAGTGGGATACTCTTAGCACCTTTGCTCTTTCAGTGGTTTTACAGAGACTATTAATTCAAATTCAGGGCCTACAGCACAAGTCTTCAAATATCTTAGCTTAATTTACTTCAGAAAGAGTGTAAAATAGTTGCTCAAACTGTACCTACAAATTCAAAGAGATTTTTTGTTTCAGCTACTTATTAGTTTCAACAGGTCCCTATTTTTGACACTTATCTGAACATTTACCCAGAAGCTGACTATGTTCACTGTGCTGGAACAACTCCACTTCTCTAACACACTGAAACTTTCTGTCATAAAAGCAAAGTTTACCTGCACATAAAAATATTACTTGTGATTCATCTCAAAGCAATGAGATGGAACATAAAAGGGACATCTTAAACTTGACTATGTCCAGTCTGCACATTCTCTGTAGTACACTGCTGCCAGGAAAACACACCACTTTGCTCTGTGCAGACCAGGAGAGAAAAGGAGGACAAGAACAAAACTATATGGCAGAAGTCAACAATCATGCCTCATTTTCTAAAGGAAGGAGCTTAGATACGATGATGATGATGATGATGATGATGTAATTACATAAGGTTAGGTATTATCTGGTGTAGAATACTACAAAACTCCATCAACAAGTTTTTGACGTTTACATACTTTGATGCACATCTGAAACAACATCTAATTGCAACTTGTCAAACAAAACAAATCCAGATGCTCCATGTAGGATACATTTCTCATCTTTTTGTGACACAATATAGGAATCTTAGAATATTAGTAATTTAATATTTTAACTTGGATTATTCCATTTTTTTATTTAGTTAAAAAAATAATCTGGTGATTTATTTGCAATTCTGAGAGCAAATTGCTACATATCCTCATCATTCTTCTTTTTAAATTGCTTTTACTGCCAGTTCCAAATTTGAACAAAAAACAAACTGGATTTCTAAAAGCAGAACTGTACTTTACTCTTAATCCATTTCAATGTACTCTATCCTATTAAAACAGGCAGAGAAGTCTCAGTATTAGCTGATAATTAAACAGCAATCACTTCAGAATGTAAAATTTAATGACCTGGAATCCTATGCCTATTAAAGACTACATGTTTTCTTTAAAAACTCTCAGGTTACCATTGCAAACACATAGATTTTCAGGAAATACCAACAGCGTCAGAGAGAATTTAGTGCTCTCTGACGTTTGTCCTAACAAGTACGACATTGACTGGCATGAGTTTAAAATCTTATATAAGGTAGTCTGTTCATAAACTTATTTATGGTCAGGGCCTGGTGATGAGTCCCAGAATTCATTAAAAACTAGTAAAATTCACTTTTCCTTGGAACAAAAGACATTTCCTAGAATTTAGTCTTGAGATAAGCCAGAACAGTGTTATACTTCATAGAAGGTCAGAAGTTTTTTAAGAGTACTGGCAAGTTTGTAAAAAAAATGACTTTATTTAAAACCAGAATGGGCTATTGCTCTTAGGGAGTAACTCTAAAAAAAAGTCTAGATAAATTTCAATGTTTGATGGAAAAAAAATAACCCCTCCCCCTCCAAAAAAAACCAAAATGCACAGAGGTTTAAAGCTGTTGATTAGAATCAAGTATTGTATTTTCATCTGACATTCAGCCTGTCTGTTAGGAAGACACATTGTCTATAGGCTAACTTCTATGGTGGTTGATTTATATTAAAAATGTTGTTTCAGAGATCATATTGAGCCACATTTATTTGTGACCTAAATTTGTACCTACTTTTTTGTGTTAATAAATAATAACTCAGAAAATCTTGCAACTGAAAATTATAAGTAAAAACAAGCAAACATTTCTATTTTTGCTCACTGATAGTTCCCATTTCCTTTTTTTCACTTAGGAATAAGACTTGAAACTTTGAAATGCAAAATAAAAATAATCATTTTTATAAAGGATTTCACTTTTATATGTAATTATCTGCTTCTTTTCTGTTATTGTATGCAACAAATATCAATTTCTTCTTTTCCAGTACATCCTGGATATCTATGGGTATTATTATCATATGGATATTTTATGGGTAATATTTTTGCCTCAGATTGATTAGGCAGTTTGAGATAGAGAGTAGTTCTGGGCTGACAGTAATTTTATTTCTGCCAGCACAAACCTTTGTTGTGTGTATGTTGCAAATGGATTATTCATTAACAGACACAACTGAGGCCATTCTTAATATTTTGTGTATGGTCTTGCTCCGCTTGTGACTCTTCAGAGCCTAATAGAGATCCAAGAGAAGAAGAGCAGAGAAGACATTGAGTTTAGCTGGCCAAGTGACAGCAAGGAAAGAAGAGGAAAAGACAGCCAGCCTGGGGGCACCAAGCATCCAGAACCGGTCTTATTTAAGATAGTTGGGGAAAATGTGTCAATCCATCACATCAGCCCAGCAGGAGAATTTTACAGCCGGGAAGAAGGGAGATATACTGCTGAGTAAGTTTCTGAAAGTTTCAGCCACGTACTGATTTTATTGACTATTTGCCAGGTAACAGAGGATAAAAAAACTGTGTTGTTCATATATCCATTAAATAACAGCAGTAGTTAACTAGGACTGTTGAATAACTAAAATTACTAGGATATTTTTAATATAGGTTAGAAACATATAATGGCTAGAAACATATAATGGTTAGAAACATATAATGGTTAGAAACATGTAATAGTTCTTATCCAAAGTTTGTGGTCCCGATTTTTTTTTCCATTGCCTGCAAGGAAGTTTCTGACCCTCTTTTTTTAGTATAAATAATGGCCTAAAATACAATTTCAAAGCAGAAGTCTTTCTCTTAGTCTACCTTGAATTCCCTGCTTACACATCAGGTTCTGAAGAGCTCCCTGCAGTTTGCAGTTGTCCCCTTAAACTCCATCTCAAGAAATATTTCCAAAAGGATAAAAAATTTCAAAAGCTGCCACAGCAATATGCTGTACTGGAAGCCAATATAAGAATGCCAAGCAATGTGTCTGGGCCCCTGGGAAGGAAAGTGGATGAAACTTTAAAAGGAAATTACCAGTAGTGATTTGAACTGTGAATTATGCTGTGAATATTTCTCCCAAGATTTGAGTACTAAATGCATTCTTCATCACTCTCTATTTCCCTATTTCTTAGCTTCAGGAAAAGCCTATCGAAGGTTACAGAGACCTAAAAATCCAATTTAATTCCAACACTTAACCACAGGAAGGGAGAAACTTACACTGAAGTTGGCAGAAATCCATGAATTTCATCTGACAAAGTAAGAAAAAAGAGAAGAAAATTCAGAGCAGGAGACCTTGAGTCTGTCAAGTAATTTTTCCCCATGAGAAAGGATAGCGTTCGTCACTAGTGTCACCTATATTCCACAACTCAGTAACATTCACAGTAGAGATCATAGTCTTAGGTGATTGTTTACTTCCATTCATGTGATGAACATTCAAGCACATATGACTGGATAATTTAACATAACACCCTGTAATAAATCCTCTCTCTGAAACAAGAGCAGAATACCAAAAAATCTAGTCTCGTCATGGTAATTAAACAGAGAAATGTGAGAGCTAGAATCTCTCTCTTGCATAAGACCTCTAGGCCAATGATATAAAGAAGTACACATGGTAAAATCCTTGTTATTTTTCAGAAAGTTTGTATTGGAAAGAGTTGTTGGTCACTGAAATGCATCTTGCTGGCATCGATTTAAAAAGAAATAACCTGCAACAAAATTCACTGTGTTGTACAATTACAAGTCTAAACCTGAAGAAAAAGTAATTGTTTTCTTCTTTGACATAAAACAGCCATGCTGCTGAAAACTGCTTTAATACTTTTATTTCACATAAGCAAAGCAGTTAGAGCTCATAGCTATTGAAGTTCTTACACAGAAAAGACACATCTCTTCTGAAACTGCCATATACAGTGCATTTTGTTGCCTGTTTCATACACCTTTGTTCCAGAAATCGAAAAAATAATGTCAGGTTCATGTTGAAATAAAATTCACATTCCTTAGTGACTAACATATTTAATCGCCTTCCAGAACAAACATGATGAATGTTTAAAAACATCCTTTCATTTCAAATGAAGAGGTGGATTAAGGCTAATTGGAGTCTTATCAACCAAATATTATCTACACACAAGGGACTGAATCTTTGTCTTCCTTCAACAGTTTTTGCTTTAAGTTAGATACTCTCTAAAGCTAGTCTTCCTTTCACCGCATCTCAAATCCCTCTTCTTTATTTTTCAGCCATTTCCAAAGACTTTAGCCCAACTATTCTGAGACCATTTTTGTGAGTTTAACATAGGCAATATAATGACTGGCAACATAAACTTATATCAAAACCATTTGTTAAATACATATAGAATATGTACTTTCACTATAAAATTTACTTGCTGTTAATTCAAACATTTTTATCTCAGTTCCAGCAATCAAATACAATTTATTAGAAACAATTATTGTATTAGAAATAAGGCTTCTATAGATAAACAATTTAAATTCTTAAATTATGAATTTTTATTGTAGTTCTGTTATATTTTCAAATTGAAAGTTTTTACATACTGGGAGTTGTCTTCCTGTAGTCTTCATTTTGAAAATGTCCTGACAGCTTTGAATATTTTTTTTGTGTGTCTTATTTACATTAAGAAATGGATTAAGCCTAACCCTTTCCAACAAACCCTTTCAGGCTCATTGAATAATCATTTTCCAGCTAGAAATGTTTTGTCAAAAGATCTTGTTCAGATACATTAACAACAATGAACAAATCTTTATCTACATCTTACAGTCCTAAGGAATTTAAAAATAATTTATATTCCAGTCAGACTTTGAAAATTGCTTTTTTTTAGCTCCTAACTTTTTTTTTTTAAATAGGAGAGGACATTTCCTTCTTGTTTTTCTCTGTCATATTTCTTTTTATTTTAAATTTGATTTGAAGTATATGCAATTAGAAATAAGTGAAAGAACATTTTCTGCTAAGAATATCAATAAAGTGCAGGCCCATGTCACAGCATCATTTTAAAGAACTCTGAGGTGTTTTAGACACAGATGAAATAATGCATTAAACTTCCTAAAAATTTTCCAAAGTGTCAGACTAATGTCAAGTCTTGGGGTTCATCAGTCATTAACACCCTGAAGTATCCTGCAAAAATGACTTCTGTTGTTAATGCTCCATACTTCAACTACCAGGGTAAAACACATCTCCAAACTGTTGCTGCAATTACAGAGAAATGATTCAGCAAATGTATTTTGCCTGTTCAAAAATGCAGCTTAATGTTCCCTGAGAAGCTGACATTATAGAGCAATCTCAAATGCAGTCAGAAATATTTTAGCTCATACTACTTTTCTTCCTCATGCTAGCGCATGCACTATAACTAAGGGAAAATATGCAAATGGAAAAGAATACCATGTTTTCCAAAAAAACACAATTGCAAAGGTCATTCTTTGGACAGAAAGTACCATAGTTAAAAGTTCTGAAATACACACACGATCATTGTCAGAAATAACAGGACGAACATCTAAATTTTTCAAAATTGAAAAATTCTGTAGAAGGTCCTTCTTTTCTAGCCTGGGTTGCTAGGCTATGTCCTCCTGTCTCCAGAGAGCCTGTAAGAGAACTTCCAAGGCTCTAAAAATGTTCTTTACAGGCTTTTGCTCTTCTCACCAGCTGCTTAGGATATAAGTAAAAAAAAAAAAGATAAAACAAATGGAATAAACTTACTTTTCTCTAGCCATCTCCAGATGACATAACAGAAGAAAGAAGAATATGGGAACGTTGAAGTTGAATGTGATGAAAGGCTGGGCGTCTTTGAGGCCAGTCCAGGGAGCAGTGCAGTGGCCAGAAAGCCGCTTCCTTTGGAACAGTCTTGGCTGAGCAGATCTGAAGACAGAACTTTCTGTGTTGTTTTGTTCTTTCTACTTCTGCATTTTGAAGATTGCCTTTCAGAACAGATTATAAATCACTCATGAGCAATCCTAAAGCCAAAATAGAGTATCATGCGTGTGCGGGGGGAATCAACCTTAGCCATAACTCATCTAAAAAGTTATCTCAATGTATATTATAAATCCTGCACTGGAAGTGATCATTATTTGGACTTTGTGATGGTGTTTTACACTGAGAAACCCATAATCTAACAAATGAGTTTCTGGGGTTTATTTTTATCCCAATTCACAGCTTCTGCGTTTTGCATTCCTGTTCTGACCTCTGGTTTCATAAGGAAAAAAAAGAACAATTTCAAGAGATTCCACTGGGAAATACAGAGCAGCTATCCAGTTTTCTCCCTGGTCTTTTGTCCTATGCCTAACACATTGGTTTCAAGGTTTTAAGAGTATAGTAATACCAATGCAGTCTTCACTCCTCTGTCCATAAAGCCAGAGAAAAAGCTGTCTTTGCTGAACGTCTTTTCTGTACCAAGCAGTGTTTTTAATTTTTTTTAAATACTAAATAATAGAAACTATGTTTCATTGCAATACATTTTAAATGACTAATACATAGTAGAATTCCATAGCAGAAAGAAATTAGACACCATATGTAATTAATTCAATAGAATTTTCCAAAAGCAACTTCAGTTTTCCCATTGTTAAGTGGCATTTTCACAAATTGAGTTAGGCACCAGCTTGTACAAATGTTTGGCAGAAAATGGATTTAGGAAAAAGTTGTAAATTAAATTGTTGCTCTTAGTCTTTTGAGATCATCTAGAGGTTGACAAAGATTTATTTAATTTTTTGTATAAATGGGTATAGATAAATAAGATGTGAAATGATAACATTTCCAACACATGGGAGATCCTTTTACTTCTCTACAGCTGTGTTTGGTTTAAAATTCAAGCTAGTGTATCTGCAAGACCCAGCATCCCTCTGTCTATCACCTTCTATCTGGTGTTAATAGGAACAGATGTAATGGTCTGAAGTTTACATTTTTCTGTAGAAATACAAGCACAGGCAATTAAATGAGAAATAAAACTAGGGAGACTGTAGTAAGAAGTATCTTTTTTTGCTATGGATGAGATCTGACCCCAAAGAAGCAAATGCCAAAATTGCAGCTGGCTTCAGTGGTAACAGAATTTCAGTCTGGAAGTAGAATAATGAATACTACAACTTTCTAAATAGAATCATAGAATGGTTTAGGTTGGACGGGACCTTAAAGATCATCTAGTTTCAACCCCCCGGCCATGGGACAGGGGACCTCCCACTAGACCTGGTTGCTCAAAGCCTCGTCCAGCCTGGCCTTGAACACTTCCAGGGATGGGGCCTCCACAGCTTCCCTGGACAACCTGTTTCAGTGCCTCACCACCCTCACAGTGAAAAATTTCTTCCTAGTATCTATTCTAAATCTACCCTCTTCCAGTTTGAAGCCATTACCCCTCATCCTATCACTACATGCCCTTGTAAAAAGTCCCTCTCCAGCTTTCCTGTAGGCCCCTTTCCCATACTGGAAGGCTGTTATAAGGTGTCCCTGGAGCCTTCTCTTCTCCAGGCTGAACAACCCCAACTCTCTCAGCCTGTCCCCATAGCAGAGGTGCTCTAACCCTCTGATCATCTTCGTGGCCCTCCTTTGAACGCGCTCCAACAGGTCCATGTCCTTCTTATGTTGGGGGCCCCAGAGCTGGACACAGTATTCCAGGTGGGGTCTCAGCAGTGCGGAGTGGAGGGGCAGAATCACCTCCCTCAACCTGCTAGCTACGCTTCTTTTGATGCATCTCAGGATGTAGTTGTCTTTTCTGGGCTGTGAGCGGACATTGTTGGATCCCATTGAGCTTCTTATCTACCAACACCCGCAAGTCCTTCTCCTCAGGGCTACTCTCAATCCATTCTCCTCCCAGCCTGTGTTTGTGCATGGGATTGCCCTGACCCAGGTGCAAGACCTTGCACTTGGCCTTGTTGAACTTCATGGGGTTCACACAAGCCCACCTGTCAAGCCTGTCCAGGTCCCTCTGGATGGCATCCCTTCCCTCCAGTGTGTTGACAGCACCAACACAGCTTGGTGTCATTGGCAAACTTGCTGAGGGTGCACTCAATCCCAACATTCATGTCGGCAACAAAGATATTAAATATTACCGGTCCCAGTACTGACCCCTGAGGAACACCACTCGCCACTGCTCACCACTTGGAAATCTCTCTGGAAAATCTCCTGAACTGTCCATGTAATTTCCCCAAGATCCAGAGCTGACAATTCAGCCTGAAATTGTTAATAATTTTAATTTTAATTTAATTTAAATATTTTTTTTAAACAAACAAGTACGTGAAGTGGGGAGATTATTTATTTTACATGATTGACTTGAGTGGCAAATGTAGAGCTGCCTTCATGTAGCCTCTCTGAGTTAGTGGTATATTCTTAAATCATCACTAACTCTTCCGATGAACTCTGCACAGTGTGGCTTTTCTTTGTCTAGCTGCCCTGTTGCCCACTCTGCACCAATGTTTGCTCTTACACCAAGACAAACAACTTGTCTTAACAAAGAGCTTCTCTGTATGTCTGCTCACTCAGTCACTCATTTTAAGTTAGGAACGATGTAGGCTTGGCTATATGTAATTCCTGTATCATACCTTGGAAAAATGACTCCTTGGGCTTGGCTCATTTACTAGTAGACATAGTTTATGTGCTAAAACCACAACTTCAAAAGCAAGTAATTGTTCCTCTAAATGAAATTGGCAATTTTATATAGAAAAGCCAACTGCTAAACTGAGTAAGCAATTCTCATTCTCGTGTCATCTTTGCAGGTCTTCCAGGTTTTGCTTGAGGAAAGGCAGACAGAACTGTTACTATTCATGTGCCTTTAGATAAATCAAGATCAATGTCCTTGTTTGCCAGTCTTGCACTTTATCCACTAAACATAAAGCTAAATGCTGTACAGGCAAGACTTATGCAAGTACTAGTAAATAAATTTTACATTTGAACATTTTAATTTTCTTTGGCATGGGTTTTTGTTTGAATATCTTCTTTCTCAAGGACAGCAAATTGAGATAACCTTACTCTGGGAAGAAAAAGTGAATTAGAAATAATTTAGAGAAAGTAGGACAAAGTAATAAAATATGTACAAAACTAAAGTCTGAACCTGAAACTTTACCCAGATTAAGAGCTATGTGGGAATAGTAAAAAATATTAAAGAGACTGAAACTCCTCATTCTGTGACAATATTTCAAACATTACTGACATACTTGTCATGAAGATGGATTTGTTTGTTTCTTTGTTTTTAAGGAAGTATTTTCACTAAAGCTAGCCAGAGATCTCAGATTAATCTTATCATAGAATCATGGAATAGCTTAGGTTGGAAGGGATCTTAAAGATCATCTGGTTCCAACCCCCTTGCCATGGGAAAGGACACCTCCTACTAAACCAATCTTAATCTTAAAAACAGGGTTTTTTTATGGTACAGAGTAATGAAAGCAACCTTTTGAAAATTACCCCAAAGAGCTGTGGCAGAATGTCCATTCTGAAAGGCTGGGCATTTTACTTTTTTCTTCCTTTCTTAATGTTAATTGTTTTCATCAAAATTTATATTTACATGTGAAACATTTCAGCTTTTACAGTGAACATATTTTGACAGGCAGAAAAACCCCCATGCAAAGTGCTGAAAGAATTTTCACCAATTTTGTTTTGGAGTACAGTGTAACAAACTACTACGATTTAGTGTTTCAGTGAAGAATGTATTCTAGTTAATATATACCAAATGAACTATTTTTATTCCATGAAAGACATATTTCCCAAAATGAAAAAGTTCCTGTGGAAAGTTTTCCGACATTTTCCGCTTCAGAGTTCGAAAAATGAAAACATAGACAAATGTCACATTTTTCCCTCTCTTTTTTTTTTTTTTGTTTTGTTTTCTATCATAGGAAAATCACATCTAGATAATGGCAAAATGAAAACAA